>NNCF01127693.1:102390-182230 GCA_002313205.1 Laupala kohalensis | reverse complement strand
ATCCTATCGAACCTATGTTCACATTCCTCTAGCCCCCCCCCCCCCCATAAATAAATCCTGTGAGCGCCTCTGTACGTGAAAGTGAGCTACCCAACACCATGTCATGGTTTGCAAGTCGTACGATTTATTTCAGTTTCACAAGCGCTATGAGCTGCAATACACTCTCTTACGACCACTCATGTTATTCTAATGAATGTTTAACTCAAAATGTGCAATAAAATTTTTGATAAAAAATTGGAAGTTTTTGGAATTTCTTTTTGTGTGTGTGTGTGTTCATTCGGAAAATGTTTCTAATTTCTCAAAAAGTTAATATAATTTTCAGAGTTTTTCGAAAAATTTACAAGTTTATGAAACTTTCATCAATTATTTTCATGTAACACCGTGCTCTTCCACTAGGAAGCTTCTCGATGACCTTGGACGCGAAAGTGAGCTACCTAACACCACGTCATGATGTGCAAGTCGTATGTTTTCTCTTCTGCTTCATGAGCACCATGAGCTGCAATACACTCTTACGTATCACTCATAATAAACTAATGAATATTTAGCCATAAATATGTATAAATTTTTTGAAATTTTTTTTGAAAAAAAAATTCAAAATTGTTCACTGAAACAAGTCATTTTTTTAGTAAAAAATATTAAAAAATTTGTTACATTTTTTTCTGATTATTCAAAAAATATATGTTTGTAACCTTCAAAAATGTATTCAAATAATTTTCGGAAATTTGAATAATTTTTGAAAGTTTCATCAACTATTCTAGTGTAACACCTTCTCTTTCTGGTTGACATGGGACATCTTACGGGAAAGTGAGCTGCCCTACACCACATCATGATGTAAGACTTGTATGAGTTGAATCAAGTCAAAACATGGACAAAGCAGATGAAATGTACACAATATACTTTCCCGAAGGAGCAAGGTTCACGTGTTCTGTTTGAATGGTTATGTATCTGTGTAAGAGGAGTGTTTCACTGGGTAAACACCAGATGAGACTTATGTGGGCCACTCATGCAGGATCAGTCCCGGGCATGAAACATGATCTTGTGGAAGCTGAGTCCTCCACAAACTGTTCTCAGTTGGACTATGTTCCCAGACAGACTGGAACAACAACCACCATCTGGCACAGACCACAAACCTACTGATGTTTTACACAGAAGGTTCTCGTGTGGGAACAAGCACTGGATTTGGAGTGTTCAGTAATTCGCCAAGGACAGAAATTTTAAGTAGCCTGGGAGAATACTGCACAATATTTCAAGCAGAAATCTATGTTTTTCTGACCTTACACTGAAGGGGCTTGAGAAGGGCTATTGCAGCAAGTACATTCTCATCCTCTCAGACAGCCAAGCCACCCTAAAGGCACTTGATTCCAGCCACACATCCTCGAAGCTGGTCTGGGAGTTCCAGTCTCTTGAAACCCTGTGGAGCTCACACGGGTGCCCCCACACAGAGGCATGAAAGGGAATGAAAAGGCTGATGAACCTGACAAAAAATGTTCCCACATATCCTTTCTTGGACCTGAACCTTCATGTGGTATCAGTTTTTCAACAGCTCGAAATAACTGGGCAGTGACACACACATCATAAATTGTGGAAACGTGTCCAGTCAAACTTTTTGACAAGAAATCCAGTCTTGCCCTACACAAGCTTTTATTCACATGAACATAGAAGAACTTAAGGACAGTGACAGGACTAATCATAGGACATGATCCTAGAACACCTTAGGGTTGTTCAATGGGGTCTTTGCAGATAGTTTGAAGAAACTGCCCATCATATTATCCTGGATTGTGAGGCCATGGATGCAAGAAGAAAGCACTTAGGAGACTCTTCACCAGGACAAAGCTTTGAGTCTGGCATCGGCAGAAAGGTTCCCTCCCTAGTCAAGGGCACATTGCCAGGGCGTCTTTATGGGCTGCACAATGAATTCTCTTCATAGCCTACATGCATATGCCAGTCTGACCGTCTCCAAGCCCCTCTTCCAAACTGAACTAAACTAAACACACCTACATACTCGTATTTATAGAAACTAAAGGAAAAATTAATCAAGAATATTTTCCTTTAAATAGAGAACATACTCATATGCATAGTTTATGCCAATAACACAGCTAATGAAATCAGATGAAGTGGGTTCCATAGCAGGTTCCAACTGGAATCACTTTTACTCCTTGGTTACTCACTTCTTATCAAGTGACCTACAATATCAAGGTTACATTCTTTCAAGTTATTTGTTATACTAGGGATCATAGAGAAGTCTCAGACTGAAATCTGGTAAATAAGGGGACTCTCAATGTCAAACACTTTTAGATGGAAACCGCCAGGTGACAGGGAGCAACTAAGTATCCATATTTTACAGACTGGTGTGAAGCATTTTTAACTACTTTCCAAGAGCCCCCATTTGTCAACCTGTGAAGTACAGATTTAGAAAATATGATTTGAAGGTACATCCAACCACAACCAGGTTCTTCACATAGCAGAACTCTAGCTACACTCAGTTTAGGTTGGAAATAAGGTTTCTCAAAAGTATGCTGATGACTGAAAGGTAAATTGAGGTAAAGTTGTAAGGAAACAATTATGAATTAACATAATTTGCTCAAAATATTATTTTGGGTCAACATTCATGCAGGAAGGTGTTACTTTAAATGATAAGATACCTACTTTTTAGACCATTCTATATTGAGAAGTAGAAAACATTTTACAATAGGCATTAAGAATCCTGAAATTCACTGCATATTTCATTTACATCAGTCAAAAAGCAGTTCTTATGTCCCATAGCTCACAACCAATCGAAGTGCTCAACATTAAATAGGAACATTTAATACATTCTACCAACAAAGTTATTGCTTCTTTTAACATTCTGCACATTTTCTACAGGTACCAGAAACAGCAAAAGAAATGTACAGCCAAATTAACTAAAACATTCCAACAAATCCACACTTTTACTTGCAATATCACTTTTGCACACATTTCTAATTACATTGCCTTTCAACATCAATACTTTAGTTAACATTCAATGATATAACACTATACATTAAAACATCTCTCAGGTACTAAAATCTCAAATTTCCCCACAAACAGATACAAAAAAAAAAGTCTCCACTTCAAATGTCTCCACAAATATATTCATTTTCATAATTACTTGCCATGCCCATAAAATAATCAACTTAAAAAAGAAAAATAACAAATTCAATATAGAATAAAAAATAGAAAACATGATCAGTATTCAAGAGTTGCCAACCAATACCAGACATTTATGGAATGCATGAATATATTTATAAACATTTTATAACTAGTTACTTGGAAATGCACAGTCCTAAAGTAATCAGATTTTATCTAAAGATGCACAAGTGATTCTCCGTCAAGAGTTGTATGAAGATGTATTGTCTCATTGTAATATCAAACACTAGCACTGGATCTGCATAAAAGACCAGTGACCTACAAACACCAAACTTGGAATTTATAACTAAAACTCATGAAGTACCTAAGAGTTGACTCTACACACGACATTCATTTCAAAATCACATCAAAACCAACCAAGACATTCTATGAATGGAAGAAATTACCAATATATAAGAATTTATAATTTAATAAAGCATGATTCTTTGATACAGATTAACCTCACAAAGACATTAAAGCTTAACAAGAAACGAATCATAAAGAAAGTAGAAACAGAAGGGGTTTTTTTTCACACAAAAAAACATTTGCCATACACGATAAAGGAACATAATACTAAAAATATACAGCAACTACCTCACATAATGATTCCAAAACTTCCTACATTATTTGCTTCCAAATCGTACATAGAAAAATAAACAGAACACTTTCAAGACAGAACAGTTTACAGAGAATTGAATTTTCAGCTTTTAGTAATCATAAATGCATTAATATGCAACTGGAATCAAGCACAAAATACACTTGATTGTACCAGGTCAGATTCCTTTAAAGGTATTCCAGATACTGCTCATGACAATAGCCTTCTCAATGCAGTTTTCCCTGCTTCAATCATATTGATAAAATATAATATTTATACAGCAACTAAGTAAACATCAGTCACATTGCAGTGATTTTCTAATGAATTATTTACATTATCATAAGAAACTTCACATCATTTACTAAACCTACAATTTTCAGGCACAATATTTTTTTTCAAAATTTTCTTCGATTTTGTTACTTCAAAGAAATCTTAACTTCCAGTATAGAGTAATAAAAAAAATACTAATTGACTCCAAGTTTGGTTTTCTTCTCCATAATTATTCATTTCTCCAACTCATTTCATTTATCAAATGTGTTTATAACAATATAAATTACATAAATAAAATTCAAGCACACATCTACATACATACCTACACAACTTTCATACTTCTTTGAATTTAACAGCACATGAATTGGTTATTTAGGGAAAAATGTAAAATGTACATATATTTCTGATTTATTTGTAATGTATATAATTAACTTTTTATCACAAAACGCAATTTATAGAATTTTCCACACTATTTAACAATTTATTAATATCCATGGAACTCTTATTACAGTAACTGACTCTTGTTAAAAATCAAACCTTCAACAAGAGAAATTATATTACAAATAATTTTGATACCTAAGTTTAAAAGGAAGATACAGCAATTGGTTACTTGACTTAGTAATGTAAGCAATGTTTACAGGAAATAGAAAATAATATCTTAAAGCTCCAAAACTTCATCACAGTTGTTTGAGTATGATTTTATGACTAGGGTTGACTTGGATATTTCGTACCCTCCTACATTCATTTCCCACCCCAACTGCTCCTTCTCAAACCTGGTGGTAACAGAATGTTTCCAGATGATACAGGAGCCACCATATTAACTAATTTTTTTTTTCCTTTTCTTTTTTTCTCCTTTTTTTGTTTTTTAGATCAGAAAATGCATGTTTACTTTCATCCATGGAATGAGCCAAATCTATTCACAACCTTCAGCAAGGCAAGATTAGAGCAAATCACTGAAAATATTGGATTTGTACACAAAAGGATCATATTCTCAATTTTTGTTCTTTTCTGAAGGAAATTTCAGTCACCAGTGGAAGTTGCAAGATCTTTTTTATCAATATTGAAAATACTTGAAATATCTCTTGTTTTCTTCAGGTTGTTGAAAGATGCCACAAATACTGTTTTCACCTTTTCAAAAACATCTCGATCATATACAGAACGAGCTGTGTTCGTGAGGTCAAAGGGTTCTGTATGCATGAAAACAAACAATTACACAATACCCAACTTTAAGTGAACAACTTAGAAGCATAATAACCTTCTTTTACCTTCAATGCACAAGTATTTCCACTGGTGTGGATCATTCTTGTAAGAACGAGCTCGACGGCACTCATCTATCGACATTCTTGCTGCAAGGCGAACTGAAATAGCATACTGGCTAAAGCTGTAAAATGGGAGATGAAGAGTAAGAAGGTAAGTATGAATAACATTATTTCATTCCCCGTAATTCAAAAGATATGAAAATAAACTGCAATACATGAAATATACCAGTTTATGTCATTCTCAAATTCGAAGACAAAATATATGCTGAAGTTTAAATTTACTTGTAGTAGGTATAATTGAACTTTTCAGCAGTGTACTCAGGAAAGTGACAGATTACCATAAACTAGCAGAGACTGACAATCAACATTTTTATTACTACTTTCTTATTTTATTATAAATTCAGAAATCAACTACGTCAAAGTAATCTTTTGAAGAAAATTCAAAACATCAAACAATTATAATTAAAATAACGATAAAATAAAATTGAATGAAATAATTATTATTATTATTTCATTNTAATTAAAATAACAATTAACATAATTATTTCATTCAATTTTATTTTATCAACTTGCTTCACTTGTGGGGATTTTTGTGTGTTGTCATGATATCATTATTATCAACTCAACTTTGGGGCTAACTTTGAACAATTTCCTATTTTCAATGTGTTTTAGAGAAAATTTTAGTAATGGTGAAGCTATTTATTTTTGTTCAAGTGCATGAACACACTCTAACAGTACCACAAAGTGAGTAGTTTGCCATTTAAACAATTACACAATTACCAAGGCCTGAATGAGAAGGAAATGCACAAATGTGAGGCACAAGACAAAAGATTCATTGAAGTACATAAGAGATACTTTATTAAAAAATCTTAACAAATCTGGACACTGGAGTCAAACCTACACTACCACTGCAATAAATGATTCAAAGACACTTCTGTTAGTGAATTCTGTATTCTTTGTAGTAAGTGCCCTGCTACTTGGAATATCTTGATAATACACCATGTGACCTTCATCAACTAAAGAACTTGCGAAGAACTTATCTTATTAAAGTGTTAATGAGAAACTACATAGTGGATGGAAAATAGTGAAACCATCACAAAATTGCAAGGTAATGAATTCAGCAATTCTGGGCTGGACTTTCTTCGTGGAAGTTTTGGTAAAATCATATCTTACAGATGGCATGAGCAATCCTTCAGACTTGATTTGACTCTACCGCAACAGACTTTAAATTAAGACTAAAATTGGCTTTGAAATGTAAGATATTTCAGGAATTTGACACAGAACCCATGGTCATTCCAAATAAACAGACCTCTGAAAAGTTGCTGGGAGAACAGTGCCTATTAATGCCAATTTCCCAATATTTTGTAAGGCACTGTGGGTGCCTAAAACCACATTTTTTTTAATACAGTTTAATCATTGGCAACAGAATATCATGGCATGAAATCATTGAAAATCAGTTGATAAAAATAATTTATATTTTCTGAAGATCAATGCAAATGGAAAATGAGAAACTTTCCGAGTCTGATATAAATAATGATAACTTGTTCAGAATTCAATCGTGAAAGTAAAATTAATATACATACCAAAATATACTATTAAAATGTAACAAAAATATAATTATTATTTATGTATAATAAATTAATGTTAAACAAATTATTTTCACATATTTATTCACAACTAAGTGGAGTAGCTCCAAGCTAAATAATTAGATAGGTTTTTTTAGGTATTAATGTATTAATTTACCAACATACTTTTAGATACAACAATAATGGAATAAACTGATAGTAAACAAACTCACTCAAATTCCACGTAGTAATGCAGAAACTCAAGCAAAAGTTCTCCAAGAGTTTGTGTGTTTTCCGAGTTGAAAGGGCGCATATCTTCATGAATATCTATCATAAGAATATCTGAATGAGGAGTGAACTTTTCCTGGTACATTCCATGTAAGCAAGGCAATACAGGAGGTGACACCCCACCTAAAAGAAGAGCACTTCACTCACTTTAGGCAAACAACAAATGTATAATGCATAAAAGAACCATGCAACACAGCTGGCAAACTGCAATATAAAGGTCGAAAATAATATAGAAGCCATAGTAAACTTTCATTCTTAAATGTTTCTAAGAGATTTTTACAGTGACATTTTTTATAAATAAAAACCAATATAACAACCTATGATTTTATGTTCTTTTTGTTATATTGGTTTTTGATCCCATGATTTTATATCCTTCTCCTTTCATGTGTTCTTTTATACATCTAGGTATCCAAATGGGGTTCTGTTAATCAACAAGAGTACTCACACTGGGAGAGGGATTTGGTTGCACTATAATAACTAGTGATGCAAAACCATTGCACATACTTTCTCATATACATTTCTCAGTCTGGACAAGAGAGTGGCATTAAAGCATTCTATTAGGAGAGGGATGATTTTCCCATGTTACTCTATATTTTGATCGTCTTCATTTTACCCAATTTAAAAAGTTTATTAAAGAAATATTTTACTAGAATTTATATAAAAGAATCTCTAATATACAAATCCTGTTTTTTTGTTTCTGGGGGAGATAAGATTAGAAAGATTTATATTCTATTTCAAAAGATATATTTATTAATAAATATAAAGATAAATAGGATATTATTAACGCAAAAACAAAGCCAGCAGACCATAAATATTCATGTATAATTTAATTAGGAACTATATATGCAATATAGTGTATATATGCAATAAACATTTTTATGGCATTTATATAATTATGGCATATAAAACGAGTGTAAGCAATAAGTACAAATAAAACCCATTATTTAAAAATATTTATGATAAAGTAATGAACTATAACTAACATTTTCGTCAGGTTCAAAGCCAATAATTCAACTTCTTAGTGTCTTTTATTAAAGAATTGAAAGTAAAATAAATATTCAGAATATTAATTCACACTACCTCTGCTTCATCCACATTAAATAATATTCAAGGTTCTTGAAATGGTAAACAAATGCTTGGATGTAGCAGGTAGAAATTATTTTACTGCGTCTATACCAAACTTTCAAGTGAAATTCCTCTAATGCGGATGTAATGCATACTAATTCTACTTTACGTTGGACCAGTTTTTGAAAAATATTCAAAACTGTACTTTGACTTTCATGTGAAGTGCCCTTTATATTCAAGTAAAAAGAAAATTGAAAGCACATAAACATGTCAGAAGTAAATTCTACCCTAAATACGAAAAATGAAAACAATATTTTTCCATTCGGTCAGGAGTGCTGCACACAGACAGACGTCCAGCCAAAAACAACTTTTTCAAAATCAGGGGTCTCCAAAACGTATTTTTGCAAAAATCAAGTTTTCAAATTTTTTCATGATTACAATACTTTTTATATACTACTTATATAAGAAAGTAAAAAAGAGATAAGATATTATGTCTATGTTTACAATGAGACAAATGACATGAAACAAAAGTTACACAGTTGGTTAAAACACTGTAAGCATTGACACATAACAAGCAGAGAGAACAATAGCAATCTTGATAGGGGGATGACATTCATATTGCTCACTTACAGCAAAAAAACACAGAAATTGAAACTTGAATTCCAGAATTTGGTGCTTTTGTTTCAGAGAGACAATGGTAGAGAATTTTATTTTCAAATGCAAAGTTTCAAAAAAAATTGTTTTTTCAGTATTGTATATCTCTATAAGTTTATGTTCAATAACTTGTGTTTCTTTATGAGCCACTGCATTCACCATAAACTCTGATAGTAAATACGATACAATGGTACAATGTAATTCCACAGTGGTACAATGAAAGAACATCGCAAATGTGTAGTTTCTGAATAAGTGATCCAAATGCCGTAAGAAATACAAAATCAACAACATAAATGAAAAATTATTTGAGGATTATCCTCATAGTCAAGAAACATCATTCTAGAAAGAAAATATCAAGCTGTCAGAGAGCACCTTCCTAAAACAATGCTGAAAGACTGGAATATTATTATGCAACAAAATTTTTAGAATACTGTCACTTCTATGTATTTTTGAGAAAATACACAAAAAAGGAAATAGTTCACAAGTTCCTAATATTGATTTTATTTTCCTTAGAGTTCACAAACTTTATAAACATGATAGGGCATGAAACATCTGATTTTTTTGTGTGTGTGTGGAACTTTAGGGCTTGTATCTGATAAAGAACTACCAAATATCAGGGTCCAACACCCAAGTTTCAAGAGTCTCTTTTTCTTTTAATAAGGAAATGTCCAACTATTCTTCAAACTGAGAATTTTTGCTTCATCTCGCAAACTAATTGAGATAATGTCTTTTTTGTTTTAATACATTAATTCATATAGCTAAAAAATAATATTTATTTTCTATTTCCTGCTTTTAAGAGTGTGAAAAGGGACAAAACATGCTCACTAACATCCCAAACTCTACACTGCAAGATACTTAAAAGCTTCCAGCACTCTTTTGATAATGAAAGAATTTAATATAGTACTGGGATCATATTTGTACTTTATAACTTTCGTTCAGGTGAAAATGGCGATGAGCCGGGAATCAAACCCAGGACTCCTGCTTTGATCACAGGGATCTTTTTCGCCTTCCACAACTGTACACACTTTTTCACCCAGACTTAAAACCCAGAAGACCTGAGACACATCCCCTTACAGGAGATAAGTGAGCCAGGCAGCACACAATGCTGTGTACACTTAATTACCGATTTTACATGTACCTACATGCAAGGTTCGTTATGTACATATTTCTTCCGTGTACCCTACACGTGGAGAAGATATGTGGTAACTTTCAGTCAGGTGTAAATGATGGCGAGCCAGGAATCAAAACCGAGACTCCTGCTTTGACCGCAGGGGTGTTAACCACTACACCACTACAGCTCGTCGCCATTTTCACCTGACCGAAAGTTATCACGTATCTTTTCCATGTGATATATTTGTACTTATTTCCTTATTATAATAATTACCAGCAGAACTATCCAGCATTACACGGAATTTGAAAGAAAATTAAAAACAAATTATTACTGAACATTCAAAATTTTAAAACAATTCCCAAATAAAACAAAAATTTTAAAAATATTTTTTTGCAAACAATTACATTAACATTCACACAAAAATCTGTACTGAGGATTGATAGTTTTTATCCTACAGTGGGTAAAAAAACACCAGTCAACAGGTCTGGATTTTTTGCTAGTTTTCACCGACAATGCTAGGGATTCTTCTAAAATTTTGCTATTCTAAATTATACATTTTTTTCTGCTCTTGTAATTCATCTATATTGCAGATACTTTGCTTTTTAATTGCAATAACCCTTCAGAAGTGTCTTTTAAAATTTAAAATAATTTCATTCGTTACTTTTCCCAATTTCCATGCAACAGACATTTCTAATAATCCACTCTTGTTAGTATAGATTTACATATTTAACAGGTACCTGGATGTAAGAAAACATGAAGCCTCCTGAACCAATTTTAATATAAATATTAATACATATACACAGTAATAACAATCTAAAACCTCCATTTCTGATAATGTTGTAATGTAGTTTGAGGTGTTGAGAAATTAACACGATACAGGTTGTACCAAGTTATTGATGGGTATTCAAGAAAATTCATATGTAGAAAAATTACATTCACCTTATGAACTTGTTTGTCTGGGACAAACCTCAGTAGTTTTATCTACTAAAACATCGTTTGTCCCTGACTAACAAGTTCATAATGACTAACCACAGAAGCCAATGTTTATACATTCACCTGAATTTTGTATTCAGACAGTCTAAAATAAATACAGTAGCAACAATATATATTTTTTAATTTTTTAGTTTTATTTATTAAGGTAATATTTCATTTACTTTCATTGCAACTTATTATTTAATAATTACTTTTTTTTGTATTACTTCATGGTTATTATATTTATTCAATATCAGTAGAACCACAGAAGCCTTATTTGGAAAACATATGTTTCACAAGTCAATCACTTCTTTCAAGTATTCTTTGAACAAATAATCACAAAATTTACGCATACAAAGTTGAGGGTACGCTTCATATTTTTCCTTTTTCCCTTTCAAAAATATAAACAATTCTTTAGTGTGGAAAAGTGTATGATGTAAATGGCATAATATACACAGGACATACTTTATAATGAGATTATTGTAATCCAAATATAATTCTTTCCACTACTCTTATAACTATATTTCATATCACTAATTATCTTTAAAAAAATATACATGGCAAAAATATACTTACATTGCAAGAAGTGAATTACCATCAGAACAAGAGAATAGCTTGAGATTGTCATGTTTTTTGCATCGTTAATGTTATGTTTACGGGCCCATAACTTCACAATCAATACCAACGGTCTCACTCTCCAATCCACTAGAATCATTTGTCCATTAGAAACAATCAGTCATAAATAAAAGCATTTTATACTCCTAAAGGAAAACTTACTCTGTGAGTAGCAGTACAGAAGATGTGTATTTCGAATACCAACAGCATTGTTGCAATTTAAGTCAACTTCAAGCCCCTGATGTGCATCACGGAATTTCAATATAGGCACTTTTGCTTGTATCAACTCAGGCTGGTCCACAAATTCTGAACAAAATAAAAAGAAATTTCTAAACAAAAATCCTCCTAGTATTAGAAATTGCTCAACAAAAAGAATGCATATGCATGTATTACAATGTCAAGCAAACATTACTAAGAATTTGCAGAATGGCAAGGTTGATTATTTGTTAGTTTTTTGCAACATTACATCATTTCAATATAAAATGTTAGTAATTTAAAAAATGAAAAAAACAAACAAGAAATAGTCTGATTGTAATGCAGTTGAAATACAATTCCAGATACGTGATAAAGGATATAGATGTTTTAGTAAATTACAACTACATATTTCATAAAATAAAATGTGTAACAAACATTTTGGAAATTTATGGAATTTACCAAGAAAATTTTCTCTTCTCTCAAAGATGAGTTTCAAAAATTTTGTGCTGAGTAGTATTTAGTTTTCATTGAATTACCTTTGAAGTATTTAGTTTTCATTGAAATTTTTTTACACCTGTGATGAATGTTCTGATACAAAATTATTCATCTAGTTACCTATTGTGTAAGTGTAACGTGTAGGTCAGTAGCATTATGAAAAATATATTTTCTCATAACAGGATTTCTTCTTCCTGAAATTTATTTTCTTAAAAAAAAAATATTTGCCACAAAATTCATTATCCCCTATATTTTACAACATATCTGCAACATATTTTACCGCATTATACTACATATTCTTTGGGACATTTAGGTTATTTATCAAACATGAAAATCCCGTCTAGTTGCAACCTTCCATGATCATTTTTGTAACTATTGGTTTTCTAGTTTCAAAACATACTTTTCCCTCCTTTAAGAGATTAAGGACCATATTAATATTACACACCAAATCAACCAAAGCACCAACTTTAAAATAGATACCTTTTTTCAGTACATAGCAGCAGAGATTAAAGAAAAATTATCTCTACACGATTCACAATACTCCCAAGAGCAAATCTGTGGGTCTAGTACACAGAAAATAAACAATCCTCAATAAGGACAAAAAAAACTTCACATCAGTAGTGATCATACCTAAAAAACCCGACACATTAAAATTCACTTTACAATGTAGTAGTACTAAAATTGATAATATTGAATTTAAGTATGATCAACACTTTACATTACGTTATATAAGTGAAACACACATTAGGAACAGTAAAGACTGAATTTTGAAGCAATAAAAACAGTCAAAATACTGAATGTGAAACACATTCATATTTTACTCTCATGATTTTCTGACCCTTACAGTAAGTTAATCATATTCATTCAAATTTTTCTTTAGACCCCATGAGCATGTACAGAATCAAAACTTTGTAAATATTTGACTTCAATCAAAATCTATATGCTTTAAAATAAAATTTTAGCCATTTGTGTTATTAGTAATTGCTGTGAATTTAAAAAAAATGTAGTTTGGATTTTTTAAGAATTTTCACATTATAGATCAAACAGATATTTTAGCTACATTTACTCTTTTTGCATCTTTATACCTCATTAATATGCACTCATTACAAATTTCTGAATGTAATTAACTTTTACAGACAAGTTCTAAGACAGCTCTTTCTTTCTTATCTCCCACTAATGTGATAACCTACCACAGCGTTTAAGGTACTTCAGCATCTGCTCAAGATGACTCACTGCCTCATTCCGTTGGTCCATCTCTGCATGTCGCACCAAAAGGCACATATCCACGTCACTCTTATCACTCCCAAACCCACTCATTGTAGAGCCTACCAAGAAGAGCCCATATCTTGGAAATGAGGACTAAAAGCAAAGAATTAATTGCACATTAAGATATACAAGTCCTGCATCACAATGTCACAAAAGTGTTCAATGTTTTTTAAACAGTGAAAATTATTTTAAAAACTTAGACATAAACAAACAAGGGAGAAAAAACAGAACAGAGTGGATTCAAAGAACTGAGGACTGATAAAAATATCCACCACAAAATTGCAGAACACACAAAAATTAGAATTAAAAAGAGATAAGTTCATAATATATTCACAAGGTGTTCTTCACTGATATCATGATAAATAAATTTTCAACCCAAAAAACTTACTATTTAAATTTTTACCTTGCAGAACTTGTTTGGACACTGAAGAAAATGTACAACATTGTATACAAAAGTATTAGGAAATGGTACATTGAACAGACTAACCCATTAGAATTACTCAAAGATTATTTTCATAATTCTATCAACAGAAGAATACGCAATGAGAACAATTTTTTACAAAATAAGCTGTTGCTTCCAAACTCAGTTATTTAGTTTGGTGGCAGGTGGGTGAAAGAATTTTGAAATCAAATTATTTCCAGTAGCTGAGGATGGAAGCAACAGCTTCTGAAAGAAGTTGGTGTGTTAAAATATTAAGTGGAGCGTGTGGCCAACGAATTATTACTATAATTTATTTTAGTGACTCCTCTGATTTCCTGAAGAAATCTATATCAGTACTAAGACTTTTCTGTAAACAAATAATTAAATATCTCAAAAATAAAATATTTTCAAATTTTTAAACCACACCGATCAGCTTTAAAGAACAAAGAGTAGTTTTATCAGGGAGGTAACCTATCCAAAGAACAGGAAGTTTGGCTGTAGAAGATCCTCCCAAAATCCTTCTACCATATAAGATTTACTTCATTTTCCAAAACTCAGCAACACTTGGTTTACTAGGGAAGTCTGTCGCAGACTTAAGATAAAAACACTATCAACTACTGTATTTATCCTCATCTGTTATTCCCTCACCCTCCAGAAAAATCGCCGTAAGATTGGCAATAGTATACACCAACACAGGATGGCTTGAGCAATAGTGGTAGTAGGAATATTACATTGGACAAAAAGAAGGAAATCACTGGTAAGACCACACCAAAACAGGATACCAGACTTGTTGCATTTTGAGAACCCTTAAAATAATCAAGATTACAATTTTCAATTTTGTTTCCTATAAAATTATGAGAAAAGTGTTCCAGTCAGGTGCACACCAAGGGCTGGACTAATGGTATTACACACTCCCCAAGCAGATAGAATTTATTAACCACCTTTAAGGCAATTACAGAAGATCTTAATTAACTATATGAACTTATATCTTATAAGGTCTTCTCCCTCAAATCAAACAGCCATTGATATTTTTTTAACCTTTAATAAGATTTTCAGTGTTAGAAATTGCACAAGACNACTCCCCAAGCAGATAGAATTTATTAACCACCTTTAAGGCAATTACAGAAGATCTTAATTAACTATATGAACTTATATCTTATAAGGTATACCTTCTCCCTCAAATCAAACAGCCATTGATATTTTTTTAACCTTTAATAAGATTTTCAGTGTTAGAAATTGCACAAGACAGTGCAGCAAACTTCAAAACTGACAGGCATATTCAGAGGTAAATTATCCGGTATCTGTCTGAATGCATTCAAAAAGGTCCCTACTTTACCTCTCTCACCATCCCACATTAGTGTAACGAGAAAAAACAGGTGTTTGTTAGTACAGGGAAAGGATAGTTCAAGCATAAGGATGTGAAAATGAGGCTGTTAACACAATGTAATAGAGACAATATTAACATTTCAGCACAGAAAACGTGAAAGTATTAAAAGTTAATGTATCCTAATAGTTTCTATCAACTTTGTTGTATGGAATTTTCATACTAATTTTAAAGGAAATAAGCTCATCCAGAATTTTTTCCCCAGAAAATGTTGGAATTGATGATAAACTTGTGACACTAAAACTTCATGAAGCAGAAGGGTAGTTCAAAAATAATTTTCAAGATTTTTTACGGCTGCTGAAATACTATTAGCAATTCAAATTTTTAAAATTTAATGCAGTAACATTTGTAATAATAAAAATTACTTGTACTTCCAAATTAGAAAATTAACATGCTTAAGAAAAACCCCTATACATGCCAAAGATTAATAGAATCACCATTTTTTAATAGAAGATATACTGAGTTGCAAAGATACATAAACCTGTTGGTGCTAAATGTTGGTCATACTAAGGTATGCAAAAATAACTGTTTTTAACTATCTCTGTCTCAATTTTACAGCGGGAACAATGCCTAGTCCTCCCCCTCCATAATTATGTAAGATTATTCTTACTTCCCCTCCTTAAGTTAAGCGTAGACTTAAAAGAAAATGGCTTTAGAAATAAAGTAAAATTTAGTTTTTCTCAACTAACAGGAAAATTCTTACTAAAACATTTCTCATTTCAAAGGAAATCAGCAAGGAAAGTACTCCTGTGATGATACAATTATTATACCCACAAAAATATTGTCAATAACCATTGGGTCACAATCTACTTATTTGTTGTTCTTGTCATCCGGTTATTTAAATGATAATTCATTTAAGGAGATAAAGGTATTTTTGCAATTTCCATTATAAAGTACTCTATATGTTACAGCACATACAGTATATCAACCATTACAGCATAAAATGTAATTAAGTATCACATAAAATAATGTTTTTTAATTCCCCCATAAGTTCACTTTAGTTACCTTGATAAATATATACAGACATTTCCACAAAAGCATTTTTTTCTTGTATGTATCTTCAGTCTGCTGATTCGTTATAAAATAATTCCATATTCCTTGTGACAGCTGAAACAGTAAAACATTCAAGAAACTTAAATTACTTACGAACAGATAATATTGATCATCTTAATTGGTATTTATGATAATTTTTAGTATAATCTAAGAAATATATCATGATATTACTTAAACTCCTTTCCAAATAATACCNGAAACTTAAATTACTTACGAACAGATAATATTGATCATCTTAATTGGTATTTATGATAATTTTTAGTATAATCTAAGAAATATATCATCATGATATTACTTAAACTCCTTTCCAAATAATACTAAAGACAGGGACGCATTTATGACCCTTCTCCTTTATATCTTTATAGGAGAAATTCACATAATTCATGTACATATTACAATTATTGTTCTTAAACATTTCCAAGTTTATACTTTCATTAAAACAAATTAAGTCAGGATTTTAAACCCTTTTAGCATTTTGACTCTTGACTGAATTTATTCTTGCAAAATATAGCATCCAGCTAACAAAGATTTTCTGCCTGGCATTTACTGATAAACTTAAGAGTCATTAATACAAATATAAAAAGTTAATTTACTTTTAAAAAATCACACACTATTCATTTTTACCCAATCGCTCTGCCCAATGCATCAAAATAGAAACTCCTATATTAAAACAAAATTATCAAAAATTATTTTGCAATGAATATCTTGATATTAGTGATTACATGCGATTGCCATTTTATTGAACAAGATCACTGTATGTCCTTTCACATCCAGTAGAAGTTACTGGAATATACTTTCGCTAGCCATACCAGCATCTTCAAATGGTTAACCTTCAATGTAATTTAGTATCGTTTGTATGTACAAAACTTGTGAAGATATATTTTCTTAACATCCATCTACAAATGAAACATCCTGCCAAATTTCCAAGTTCCTCTCTTTATTTATCCCTCTGCATCGATGAATGAGTCAGTCAGGCAGAACATCGCAAACCCCTTTCAACCTTTTAAAAAGAAATTCCAGAAACTGGTTTTTAAGATAATTCATGTGTCAATTATTCTGTAGAAAAATGTTACAATTATCTCCATTTAGAGAGATACTTTCATTTCAACGGCAATTACATATAAGAAAAACATACCATAATTTTTATTTTTTTAAATTTTATTACAACTGTTTTGGACATGATCCTCAGACTTAGCCTTTTTATATCACATTGAACAGGCGTGTGGTATTCACGTTCTCCTTCAACATCTGTCTTCAGGCATCAAACAGTCCCAGGATTTGAACCAGGGTACTGTGGCTTTCAAGGTTAGGATACAATAACTGGGCTACTGGAGCCAAACAATTGTTTATCCTCTTGTGTTGTGCTTTCTTAGTCCAAAAAAGTTGTAATAAAAATGAAATTTCAACATCGTCAAGAAAGTCATATAGAAGAAACTTTAATTAATTCTAGCAGTATAATGGAAAACAACATAATTCATAAAACCATGTATTACCCTTCTTCCCCCCCCCCCTTTAAATCAGAATTTTAAAAAAAATCCTTTCCATGAGTGCTACATCACAGATAAAAGAGTCAAAAAATATTTCTTTTAGGTACAATAAGAGGGTGAATAGAGTCTTTTTCTCAATCAGTATCACATTGACAAATATCAAGATCTCAATGTTTACTATACATCTTCATTGCTTACATAGCACACTATGCTTAATGCCGTCAATGTTTGTAATACACAACTTTGGTTCTATGAAAGGTTATGTAAATAAGTCAACATACCTTGTCCCATTCTCCTCCACTAAGAAGCTGTGGGGGTGTTTTGGTCACTTCAATGAGGTGAGCTCGGGATAGAAAGCGATCGGGTATTGTATAGAAAGGTCCCAACCCACTAGGAAATGAAAGTACCATCCCATTCATCCTACGCCCACGCTGTGGGCGATGCATAGGTGGAGGGGAGTGACGTCCAGAATGGTACCGCCTCTTGCTTTGGTAATTATTGCCACCTTGATGTTGTGCAGATGGAGATGCAGGACTTTCACAGCGAGTGGAATTTGTTTGCCGGTTGTAGTACTGAATGTTTTGGGACGATTGTTGTTGAAGGTGGCTAGAGGTCTGGTTGAACTGATGTGAAGTCTTTTCTCCACTGCTTCCATTACTGCTTTGAGATGGAGAACTGTATACTTCATGTAATCGCCTGGAAATAAAATCACTGTTAAACAGAATGAATAGTCATAAATACTAAGCATGCAATAAAACAACACTGGAAAGACAGTACACAAGCTAGAGACCTAATTTGAAGTTGATATGAACACCAGTATTTTTTAGATTCTTGCATAGAATAAAATTAACAGTCAATAGAGATCTACAAGAAAGGTGTATCATATAAAAGGAAAAGAAAAAGACCAAATGAAAAGCAAAGCAAAAACATCCATACTTCAGAGTACCTAGGTACCAAACCAAACATAAGAAACAATATAGACTTCCATCTCAAACACAGTGTGTCCTGGCATTTACTGATAAACACTTTTTGAAATGTATTCTGCACATTAAGATTCTTAACAGTTCGGTTTCATTATTTGTATGATTTGATGAACTGAGGTAATTATTTTCAACTATATTACTGGAATATTCATGTCGGTACCCAAATACTCCACATCACAGCATCAAACTTTTAGTTTTAACTTTTAACCTTGCAGACTATTGAATTTTAAAAAAAGACTTGCATAGAAAAAAAAAGGTTTGTTGAAAAATTAATATCACTAACATTAGTACCATCTTCATTATTTATGCAGTAAACATAAAATTTTCAATAAACAACGCTCAAACTTAGGTGACTTAGATTGTTAGGACTGGCTTAGATTGTTAAATAACACCTTTCAAATTTCTTAAGCACGTAACTTTTTCAAGGTATAACCTACACCCCACATGATTGAGATCCATTGGCTGACAGACGAAAAGGAAAATGAAGAAAAAACGGAAATGGAAGAAAGAGAAGAACAGTCAAAAGTGTGAAAAACATTACTTGATTCCTTTGTTATTGTCTGCTGCTGGGCTGGTATTGTTTGCATCTTCATTAGGTTCATCAGATGGGCTTTGGTCTCCCATCTGATGCTTGATAGGGGTTGGAGACCGTGATGAGAAGCCCGAATCGGAACTATATGATGTATCAGTAGCATTGGTGTCACGAATCAAACACCGAGGTGGTCTAAGGGAACAGAGTAGCATTAATATGTAGTGTTAGATAGCAAACTGCACAAGATATCATACAATTTCTATTTGCTCAAGATGCTAAAATTTTAGACAATGCAATCTATGACAAACTCGTTTCTACGGATACCAAGAGACACTTTTCTGCATTATTTAAAATTTTTAATCTATAATTCTACGAGATCAAGTAAGAACAAAATTAAATTGAACAACCAACTTGCTTAAGTATTTTCAGAAGAACAACATAGATAATAAGTAGAAGTTTTAAACAACCCAACGTAAGGTACCTATTTATATATTTTTTACAGACTACTGCAACCAACATGAATTTCTTTCTATCACATCCAATTTGCATTTTAAGTAAATTTAAATATTTCATTTTCATTCAAAGAACATTAATTGGAATAAGTTAAGAGTTTAGTACCTTCCTATATAAGAAATTCAATAATCCGTCGTATACCTCAATCATATAAATATATAATATAAAATACCATGACAGGATGGCCAAATGGAAAAGATTTTGTGTTTGACAGACAGACAGAGCTTCAAATCCATTACTACTAAAATACAGGTCACACACAATAATTAATGTACTAAAAACATTTATCAGATACAAGCAACTTATGATTTCATGATACAATACTAAATATTTTTTTAAAAATGTAATTTGCATAAGACACCAAGATCAAGTCATTTCCATAATTTTTTTTTAAAGAACAACACACAACACATCTACACACAAGTAATCATACAACACACAACTGATCTACAGAAAAATACATAACTATTTCACAATTGCTCTGTTTATTTAACAAGTCATTCTCACCCATCCTAGCTATAAAAACACAAGACAAAAATCTCATTACGTAACATGTGGTGTATTATGTTCCAGGCATAAAGTGAAAACAAGCTCATCTAAATACGTGGAGCAAGTAGCCAGAGCAAACATTAAAATAAAGAGGAGAAAAACTATGCTTAAGATGTAGTCAGTCAAGAGTGAAGAGATCACAGCATACTACCTCCATTCATGAAAGGAATTTTGAAATTTTGACATCAATAATTAATAATCTAAATCAATAAAATACAAAAGAGTACTCAATTCTGGCTTAGCATTCTTCATCACAACAAATAAGAAATTAAGCGGAGGTTGTTTAATTTCGATGATCTGAAAATTCAGATTTTCATGGACGAATAAGATGTTTATCTTCAAAAAGGTAAGTACTCAACAAACAAACAAATGCTAAAAAAAATATAACTTTTAAGAATCTTGAATAGAAGTGCAAACAACACCAACTGATTTGTAGATTCAAACATAATAATTACACTTTCCAGAGAAGTATGCTAATTAAGTTGCATTCAAATTGACTTGCCTCGTCATGCTTTTATTATTCCAATAGCTTCTCTTCATCGACGAATTGCTTCCAGGGCGATACCCCAGAGGTGCTGGTGGCGGCATTAACGCTGAACCAAGTCCATGAACATGACCTCTCTCCCTCCATCCAGCACTACCTCCTCTGGCACTCTGAGGATGGTTGTATCCTCTACTGCGAGTGGGTGGCATCTCCACACCCATAAGTTGAAGCACGTCAAAAGGGCAGTTTTGTTGATCGAAGGGACTGTGACCGTAACAATGACCGGACAAAATGCGATTCTGGCGATTGTTGAAACCAATATCAGAGAAGTTGAAATGATGTTGTTGTCCCATTAACTGCGTAAGCATATGAGGCGAAAACATTGCATGATACATCGCCTCCTCAAACTTCTCTTTTAATGTGAATGAACACAATGCTTGACTACGCACAAATGTAGAAAACTTTCACAAATACAAATATAGAAAATTTATCTAAATATGTCCCTTAAAAAGGAAGCACTGAACAATTAGTTTTAGCATTTGTTATTAATACTACTTATGTTCCAAAGTTCTCTAACATTTACATTTCTTTTCCACAAAAATGTCCTAAATAATACATGCAACACTTACTAGACCTCTTGTACAGAAAGTTTTTGTTCCCAATCCAAAATCAACTGCACAAGAATTGATTCCTCTGTGAAGAGACACTTCATTGTAATTAAAATTCCAAATCAAGTAAAATCGCTACTCACTCCTTCCATTTTTTCATGCAAAATATCCTCAGTTCATTGTAATTTGGTCACAATCCACTACCCGTACATATCACAGTCGTTGCAACGAATTAGAAGACACTGGCCCGTTTCTTGATATGGAATAGGTAGTACTCAAGCATTTAATAATTTTCCTGAGAAAAACAAAGAAATAGGTACTAAAAAATTAACATCAATTAAAAATGTCAAACTTGACATTTATTTTTCATTTCTAAAATGCGATGCAATATAAGTATGACAATCGATTAATTTTTCATCCGCTAATCTGAAATAAATATACTATTCTGACGAATATGTAGTTTACAAGATACAACCCACCAAATATCCTATTTCAGCCACATCCATCAAAAAACACATCAGTGTTGAAAATAAATAAATTTTAACTTTCCGGTGCCACTGACTCTTATTCAAAAAACGTTTCTTGTGATGGGGTCGCTTAACCAATTGATCGCATGATCCTCGAATCTTTGAAGTCTGTCAATTGACAGGTACAAGAAAGAGCAAATAAATAAAAAATAAATTCTAGTGAAATAGCCCCCAATTAAATAACGCTAAAATAATTCTGCGAGAAAAAGTCTATAAAACTTCAAACCAATGTGGTATTGTTTGACAGAACAGCCGAAGGCACGAGCCAAGTTAGAAGCAACGGCTCTGATACAGACCGGGGCATTACTGAAAAAAATAATCAAGGACGCGAGCACCCAAAGGACAAAAAATACTAAGCGCAACACAAAGCAAAATTACATATCTAACCACTAAGAAGAAAGTCAATTGCACAATTCAAAAAATTCACAGCAGAAACGTACCAGTTGTATCAAGCACGAATGAACTGACGCCCTGCTGCTGTCGCCATGTTTGGCCACAGTTGTGTATGGTTGCCCTCCTAGCGACGAAACAAATGATGCACACAATGCGTTTCGGACGGAACTTTCCTCGTCGACAAGAAGTGTATTCAGAGATCGGAACTGTCGATGTAATGCGATGCATTCAACCAAGAATAGTAGATTCTCAATGAATAGATCGCGGTTTGAACTATTCAGAAATGTCCAGACAAGTTGAACGTAGGCTCACAAGTTTCTAGGTAACCGTGACATGGTAAATTTTTCGAGGTGTTCACTGAAGCAACAGACAAAAAATACTTTTTGGACAATTTTCGTTTTTACATTTTAATGACAAACGATCGATATCTAATCATACGAATGATGCTTGTTATTTTATACCAACAGTAAGTTGTTTTACAATGAGGAATGATGCGAATAAAACAATTACTAAGTTTTACTTTCTTCATAAATGCACTCGTGTAGGAAAAGATAAAGTTTTCTTTATTGCTTCGTAATGTGAAGTATAAATTCCTATAGTCTTAAATGTAGTCTAATTCTATCTCATTTTGAGTCGAATAATTTTAATATGAACAAACTATTCTACATTAATTTTACATAAATATTTTGAATTTTTTGTGTACAGCAATTAAATGTTTATACATAATTCTCAATCACAAATTAATTTTGGAATATTCAGACATGTTTCGGAGCAATTCACGTCATCTTCAGGTGAAACCACAAGGTTCCTTTGGTTAGTTGTTCAACGTTTCTATACAATGAGAATTTTCGCAAGATATCAGTGGCATGCCCAGGATTTGTCTTCATGGTAGGGAGTATCATGGAGGAGATATCATTGCGATTACAATGGGAATGAAGTGGGCGTTTATATTTATTTGCTGACACGGTCCGGATTCGCATGGGAGTTTTTGTCGCAAGAACATTCAACCAGAACGGCATCATTTTAATCAAAATTAAGCATTGTTCAAATAAAAGTGTGTGTTTTTTTTTTTTTTTTTGGGGGGGGGGAGAAGGGAAACTTGTGAAACCATATAATGACGTTATAAACTTGTCTAACATGTTTTGATTTATTTTATGATAAAAGATTCATATTTATAATAAAGATTTCTAGTAAACCTTATTAAAATGTTGAACATACATTCAATAAAACGTTGGATATTAATTTTTAATTTTCATATTCATGATTGACGATCAAAAAATTCTTCCCTGGTTGTGAATAAGCATAAGTTGTAGAAGTGGGGAAAAAGAAAGAAGGGAGAAATTTCCTTGCTCCCCCCACTTCAATTGGAACCCATGAAACTAAACGTAGTTATAGCGGAACATCGATAGATCAATCTAATGTTAGATTTGCGTTCCTATCGTTAATTCAGTCATTCGAAATTCCATTCGCAATTTTTACTTTCTCATGTACGTAGTATATAGAAAGTATTGTAATCATGAAAAAAATCGAAAACTAGATTTCGACGGAAATATCCGTTTTGGCGATCCCTCATTCTGAAAAAGTGGTTTTTGGCTTAACGTCCGTCCGTCTGTTCGTCTGTGCTAAGCGATTATGAGTAAATGGATGAACCAATTTAATTCATATTTCGTATTTACGGTAGAATTTACTTGTTGTCGATGCACATGTCCTGATTTTTTTTACTTTAAAACAAAGTTTCTACTTCACATGGAGATCACAGTATTCTTTTGAATGTTTTTCAAAAAGCGGCTCCAACGATTTTGCTTAAAATTTCGGTACGTAAAGTACAATTAGTATGCATTGCATCCGCATTAGCGGTGTTTCGCTCGACAGTTCGGTATAAACGCAGTAAAATAATTTGTCTGCTACACTTACACATTAGTTTTCTGTTTCAAGAAGCTTGAATAATATTTTGCAGTGTGAATAGACCAAGCAGACGTAGAATACACTTTTCGTAAAAATGAAATGAAATATATGATAATGATAAAATATATGGGAGGACAGCAAACGCACTACAGATACGAAAATACATCAATTTCTGTCACCAAGGAAATTACATTTACATAACATTTACGATATTTTCAAGACTGATATGTCGCTATATGTTTTGAAATAATATTCTGAATATTTATTTTCCTTCCAAATTTCAAATAAAAGACTGTATTAAATTCATCTAGCAATTCTGAGTATGAATAGAGCACTGGAAGACGACCAAAATATACAGGACCACGCCAGAAATGATCTTTTCACTATAGAATTTTTTCTCACTTCATGCTGCTGACTGAGAAACGTATATGAGAAAGTATGTGAAATGGTTTTGCACCACTAGTTTAGTAGTTCCGTAGGTTTCGGAATACCGAGGTTTCATTGAAATGCAATAAAATGGTGATGGAAATAATATTCTAATAATATTTTACTTCATTCATGTATTTAATCTCTGTATTAGAGCCGATGTCCTTTCTAACAGACTGACTGACAGACTAATTCATCAACGCACAGCATAAACTGCTAAAACTAGTAGCATGAAATTTGGATCGTATGTTCCACTCTTAACGTATACAAGTCAACTAAGAAATTTCTAAGCCCACAATTTTCAGAAGGTGAGATAGAGTTAAATAAGTTTTGAATTTTGGTATATTCTCTATCTCTCAAACTAATTGAGAAATTATTTCATTTTTTGTTGTCTGGAAACAAATCTGACTAACAAAACAGAACAGGTTTTCGATGTTTTAATTTTTATGAGTGTCAAAGTGTTTTGGGGAGTTTTTCGTTTGCGGTAACATGGTTTACTACCTTTATTATATTTAACGAATTAATTAAGGTATCATCTCGTGTTTTCAAAGTTAAATCTACGATCTAAAAATTGATTTCTTGAATTTTCCACATTTTTATTTTCAATGAGTGAAAGCGAATAAAAGTATTTGGTTTGTTTACCTAAGTGACTGATTTATTCATCACGGCAGAGAGAAAAATATTTAAGTCAGAAACTTGAAATTTTGACGATATATATTGTAGAGGCTTTTAAGGAAGCAAGTTTCGAAAAAGGTGATTTTAGGAACAATGTGTTTTCAGACTCCTTCGAATTTTAGCTTATCACGAAATAATTAAGGTATGTTCATTATTTTTTAATTTAACTTGCTGTTTTATTTATAGTGAATAACGGAGGATAAACGTATCAAATTAGCAAAAACTGCCGTACGGAACCAGGCAGAGCATAATTGTAATTTGTAATTTTTTCACAAATATTTAATAAAACCTTACTTAAAATAATGTTATTATATCATTTGTATTATTATAAATTGGGACACGAGGAATATATTCTATGAGCAACATTAACCACACTGGGGTAAAAAATTATAGTTTGCATACTTTCACTTCGTCGAAGAGATGTAAACGACCGAATTTTTAAACAAGCAATATTTTTTCATCCATTAATTTGCAATAAATGAGCAATAACATCATTGATTCAATAATAGTGATATCTGCTCTGAAATTTTTAAAAATACATCAAACGGTACGATACACCGGTGAAAACTTGTGCAGATTAAAATAAACTTTTAAAAAATTGTTGTCAAAAAAGCACTGCGTATGACCACATGAAAGAAAATAAACTAATTAATATAGTTCGAAATTGGTACGTCGAGAAACAATAAATAAATAAATTATAAATAATAAATAAATAAATTTATTGTCAAAAAAGCAGTACAAACTGTGTATACCATGTGGAGGATAATAAACTAATTTAATCTCCGGAAGCAAGCTAGGGACCATCCAATCAATTCTGATCAAGGGCCTTAAGGCAGAGGCGTATTGAAAAATTTCCGCAAGCTCCTAGATAAGATGAAAAGTTAGCTACATGTTATAATATTAATAGCATATCAACACATTGGTAATTTAACACACAAAATTTATTTCACAAGTACGTACTATTATCATTTTTCAGTAGATTTCAAGTATTCTCAAATAAACGTAAAATGTTAGATCCTTTAATTTTTTATCTCTTACCGTCATAATAACTAGCTCATTATTGCAATCCTTGAGCACTGTAACGAAAGATTGCCTTTCAGAAACAAAACCACTTACTCGGGGAGTTCCCCAAGGTTCAATTGTACTCTTTTTGTTGTATGTAAACGACATGTCGTCTTCCACATCAGATAGCAAAATGGTTCTTTTTGCTGATGACACTAATTTACTATGTAAACATGCCAGAGCTCAAAAAGTTTTGTCTAACCTCTCGGCTAGGTTCCATGCAAATCGCTTCATTGTGAACACTGACAAAACAGACACTATGTCATTTCACAATAGTATCACAAAATCTTTACCCCAGGTTTCTCTCTCGTTAAACGGAACACAATTAAAAACTGTTAAGAATACAAATTTCTTAGGTCTCCACATTCAAGACAATCTCAAATGGAATTGTCACGTTGACAATCTTAATTCCAAATTTAGTAAATTGTGTTACGCATTATGAATTTAGTTAATACCGTTAGTCTACATATTTCCCGTTGCGTATATTTTGCAAATGTTTACTCCCATTTACGATACGGCGTTCTCTTCTGGGGCAATTCCGGGCAGAGCATCCAAAATTTCAGAATTCAAAAGAGGATTGTTCGGATAATTTGTAAACTCTCGAAACCCCTCTCACCCCCGAAACTCATGTCAACCTTTATTAAAGGAATTTAACATTTTTAACACTTCTCTGCAATTATATTTATGAAACTGTCGTGCTTGTTAAGACAGAATTACTGAAGCGCCACCCTTTTTCCATACAAAACAGTTTTGTTCACGAACACAATACTCGCAATAGGAATAATAGGTCCAAGAGTCTTGACCGCACTTTGCCAAAAAGGGTCGTATCATTCGGGAATTGTTTTATATAATTCCCTGCCCAAAAATATAAAAGTTATTATTAAATTGAATCTCTTCAAATCCGCGATTAAAAGCTAACTACTGCATCAGTGCTAATAAACTATAACAAAAATTATTGATTCTAATAAAAATTAAAGCCATCTTGTACTTTATCACGCCATTGTTGTAGTACTTTCAAAATATCTAATAAAATTTTTAAAACTATTTTCTGCACGCTTGTATTGTGTCTTATTATTCACACAAATTTAGTTTTATGTGTACTCAACCTTGGAACGGTTGTGTACATTAATTCTGTAGCCCCATTCTGGCCAGAGTTTTTCTCCGGTTTTCCTTCGGGTGGAGGCGGATTTTTTTGTACAGACTCGCTAGGTTTTTGCCTAGGGGTGGCATCTATTGAAATAATAAATCTCAAGTTCAGTGTTATTTAATAGTTACGATTTATCATCAATACTTTACGAATAATCTATAGTTTGATAATAGTACATACTTGTTAAATAACTTCTTTGTGCTTTATTAAATACAATATTTGTAGGTATTATGTCAATACGATAACACGTACCAAACTATTTTTATCGTTAGGAGTATGTTGAAATGTTAAATCCGCCTCTGTCTTAGGGCCCTTGATCGTAATTGATAGGATGGTCCCTTGCTTGTTTCCGGAGAGTAAAATTAGCTTATTAACCTCCACGTGGTCATACGTAGTTTGTAACTGTTTTTTTGACGATAAAGTTTGTTGTTATTATTATTATTATTATTATTTAAGATAAGACAGGGCACGAGACCCCTCCCAAAGGGATAGCTATAGAAGTAATGAAGCAGAATTGTTTTGTACTTTTAAAAAATTCAGCATGCCCATTGAAAGTAACAAGGTGAACTAATAAAATCTTAGTAAAATGACGACTTCATAGGACAAAAATATGACTTACGTAGCTTTTATAGATTTACACTCCTACATGGGAACATGAGCACAGGGTTGTTATATTTAACTATGTTTCTCTGTTCACGCGTTTAGTAAAAGTTATGTACTTTATTTTCGATGTCCAATATTGTATTTCAATATTACCACTTTCGTCCTCGCATTAAATACCACTGAATTTTTTATAATTTCATGCGTGTTTTAATTTTAGATGGAACGCCGAAATGTTTTTAATTTCGTGTGAATTACTGTTGAAATTATATTGAGCAAATCTAAAGCAGTGAATATACAGAAACGTCCAAAGTAAAAATTTGACAAAAGAACACGAGGTATTTTAAAACCGTTATTTGTAAGTTTTTAAAAATGAAATCTGCAATTTAAGTGAATGCCTTATTTATGTACAGAAATGTCTTAATATTTCTTACTCTGAACTCTGAGTACATGAAGTACAGAGATAAACTTAAAAAGCATCCGACAACATACATGTAAAATGTGGCGTTCCTAACACCCTCTTATCATACCCGCAGTGAACGATATCTAAAGACCCTGCCCCAAGGATGCTTGCGTAATTTGTGGACAGTCCCATTTGAAGCGTCGGCCATTGTTTGAGTATCTTCGATCAACTAAAAGTTTACCGATTATATATGATAACATCAGGACTGACTCCCAGACCTCCTCAGCCTGCTGTAAAATGAGTATTTGGTCTATCCTGAGGTCAAACAGGTCGCAACGAGATACTGGCCACATTTCCTCCTCCTACTGCTGTGGTCTAGTAATTGTGGAGCTCTACCCTCCATAAACCCCTTGGGCACCTTCTTTTTATCTGACAACATTAATTTTTATTCCGGTAAGTTAATGTTTTTAGAAATAGAATCTGTTTTTATTTTAATTTAGTCCCGCTACTCCTCCCACCCAAATGCAAAAAGAAAAGGCTGTGCACTCAGATCCAGGTATTAGTTATTATTAGTAGCTTATCTTTAAAATACTGAGCTACCTTCGAATTCTTATTCTGCGCCCCATATCTTATAGTTTCCCTACCGGTAAGGAAATTGCACCTCCCTGGTGCTGAGGCGCAGGAGTGCAGTTTCTTGGAGAAGCCCCTAATAATGATAGATAGATAAATAACATTCAAATCAATCAGAATTAAAAGTAGTCACTAAAACAATAAAATCAATCTATATGTCATGCTAGGTTACCGCAAGCTCAGAAATAAAGGAAAAACGCTAGTGACACACAGGAAGACTCAATTTGTGAGGAAGATGAAGACTTTCCTATGTTTTTATTACTCAAAGGATTTTACTAATGTGAAGCTTAAAGAAATAGTTAAACGTAATCGTAGTAAAAATGACAATGATGTTAATTCTTCTTAGCTAAATGTTGTACGAACCTAATAATTATAATGAATAAATACCACAAATAAAAAGATATTGACTTCCAATGTTTGAAATGAGGGCGAACACTTATGCCAGACTAATATTTCAGTACGCGAAAATGTCTTTCTGCCAATTAATCGAAACGATTTTTCCGTGGCTCACAAATTAAACGCCTATTACAATTGGTACTACAGTACATAGCAAAAAGTATAGTATATGTACTATAACACCTTGAAGAAGTTTCTATCTGGCATACAAATATCTTCAAAAGTGTATTTTTTTGGTATTAAAGGTAAATATGTGTAATAAATAAATAAATTTATTGTCAAAAAACAGTACCAACTGCGTATGACCACGTGGAGGGGAAAAAAACTAATTTACTCTCCGGAAGCAAGCAAGGGACCATCATACTTGTCAATCCAATGTAAATGAAATAAATTATTAAATAAAATAACTTACAAAATTCATACAAAGTATCCAAAGAGATGAAATATATAATCTTTGCTCTTTTTGTATGCAGGAAATCAAAATTTTTGAAAATAAAATATTAATTTAAATAAATAAATGAAATTTCCCGGTTTTGCCATGGTAAGAAATTAATTTGTATCAACATGTTTTCGTCGGCATTTCGTTAAACGGAACACAAAAATTGTTTCGTAAACAAAGTTATTAGGTGCAACTTCAACGGCAGTGTGCAGTGGGTAGCACACCTACGGCCAGAGAAGGATGTCCCGGATTCGAGTCCCGGTCCGTCGCAATGTTCACCTGGCTGATACCATTGCAAACATTCCTCCACGAGTAGGTACTCGGAAGTTGTGAGTTAAAAAATGTTCTTATGTCTTCATATTCAAGATAACATGAAATGAAATTGTCACATTGATAATTTAAGTTCCAAATTAAGCAAATTTTGTTACGCATTCTGAATATTGTTAAGGTAGTTGGTCCACATACTTCCCCTTGCGTATAACACTTAGACTTTGGATATGAAAACGTAGATAGCAAATTTCTCCCCCAAAAAATTACCAAAATCACATAAGTTACTCCTCCATCACTCATCATGCCATACAGCTGTTCTTCAAAATGATCTACTAAACTTAAACTTTTAACTTTATTGCCAATAAAGCAGTTACTAACTGCGTATGATCACGTTGAGAACAATAAACTAATTTACCCTCCGGAAGAAAGCAAGGGACCTTCCCATCTATTCCGATCACGGTTCTAAGGTAGAGGCGTATTTAACATTTCAACACATTTCTAACAATAAAATAGTTCGGTACGCTTTATAATATAAATATAATATCAATAAATTTGTATTTAACAACACAAAAAGAAAGTAATTTCACAAGTACGTATTATTATCAAACTATAGATTATTCGCAAAGTATTGAAGATAAATCGTGACTATTAAATAACACTGAACTTGAGATTTATTATTTCAATAGATGCCGTCCCTAGACATGAACCTAGCGAGTCTGTACAAAAAGTCCGCCTTCACCCGAAGGAAAACCGGAGAAAAACCCGAGTCAGTGTGGGGCTACATAATTAATGTACACAACCGAGCCAAGGTTGAGTACATATACAACTAAATTTGGATGAATAATAAGACACAATACTCATATGAATACACAAACGAAATAACTCAAATGAATAATATACTAAATTTGAATAGTATGAATTACCATACTATATCCAGAAGTTGCAGAAAAAAGTCCAGTGCTTATTATTGTGAAAATGCGTGAAAGAAGATTGTAAAAATTAATTCATTGTTAAACGAAGTTCTTTGAATAATAAAAATTTATCATAGTATGCTGTACGTATTTCAGTTTTTGATTTCCAGTGACCCCAACTTCAAGTCCTCGTGAAGAAGCATGGATGTCTGTTGAACTCGTGCCACGTTCTGTGTCTCTACGACGTTTCCCGTGATCTCGAAATTTTCGTTGTGAGATAAAAATGACATTTTTCCATGGACTCGAGGAATTCTGTATAATAAGTTTTCTTCCTAGAAATTAAATCTTTCCTTTTCAAATTATTCAATTATTTTTCCCAGTGTTTGATTACCAAAAACTCCATCTTCAGGTTAACTCTTTTTTCGCAGAGTATTATAGAATATTTTAGTACACCTTCCCTAGAATCAGCTATACTTACCTCTACGAGAAGTTTTTCTCCTCATCAGAACACATTTCTCACTCTGGAGGACAACATGGAAAAAAATTAGTATCTAAACCACGGTTTAATAATGAATGATCTGTACCGTGGTATTCGTGTGCATACATTTCTACATTTTCCAACTTTGGGGGTGTTTTATGGTAAAACAATGTACGACAATTTGTTATAAAGTAAAACTTGTGTAGAATAAAAGAGAAAAATGTGGATATTAACAGGAGTTTGACGAGATTAATAGTTACCGAGATATTGACGATTTTCTGAATAGGCACAATGTGTTTTCAACTCCCCCACCCCTCCTCCCTTAACCTACATTCAGTGACTCCGGCAACATGCACTTTCCTACCCTTCAGGACGCTCCAAACATTAATCTGAAGAGAAACCGCAGGGTAGAGTTTTTGCACACTCAAGTCGTTTAAGAGAATTCACTGGTGAGTGAATACTTCAATTAACACATTTTTCACGATTTGTGAAATAACATAAGTTGTGTAAAATGTAAAGAGGAAACATTCGGCATAACAAGCATTTCTACACAATCAATATTTACTGAAACACTGACTATTTACTGGAAAAGCGTAGCACGCACAAGGAATCTTCCACCTCCACCACCTCACCCCTAAACGTACCATCAGTGGCGCCAGCAAAATGCACTTTCCTATTCTCTAGCCTCCCTTAAACACGAATCTAAAGTGAAACTGTTCTGCGGAATTTTTGCATACTCAAGTCGTCTCAGCTCCTACACTGAAGAAGGTTGAGATAGAAGTTTAATGACAGTATCGCGGTATTATGATAAAATATTAATCTATAATTGAACAATGTATTCGTATATAAACGTAGACTTCCGCGGCCGGAGTCAATATAAGCTTGTTTGTCCGGGGCAAACATTGACATTACCCTGAAGAAGGCCACAGCACGATGGCCGAAACGTTGGTAGTTACATCTACTAAGACGCGGTTTGCCCTGGACAAACAAGCTTATAATGTACCCATAACCTTCGATGGAACACAGCCAATAAGGTATTAATAAGGAAACTTAATTTTTTAACAAATATTTGTCTGACGTTATTAGTGGTTATAGGATGTACAAATTATCGGTTCTACAAAGTAATTGAGTGAACAATATGTCTTCACGGTCATATCTAAGAGATGCAAAAACAGAAAGCTAGCTGAGGGGAAATATTAAAAAGTATGTGGCGTTGGAAAAAATTTCAAAAACATTTTTTTTTTCAACGAAACCAATTGTCCACATGAACCTGGTTCTAACCTCAAACTAAGTAAACTACCACTACCAAGTGAAGCAGAACACCGGGAACACCTTACTAAGAGGAACCGAATGTCACCGATTCGAGTCTTGAACTCACTGCGGAGAATCCCCATAGTTCCGCAGATCCACGAATTTGGGAACAATTATGGATTTATGTCCATGTGGACTGACTATTCGCGAAACTTGAAAAAAAATTGAAGAAAAGGAGTTATAATTAATTGATAATTCATTATACTGATTTTACTATTGGACGAGAGCAATTATTTTGTGATTTTAAAACATCTTAATAAATTTAGATTGTCGTTTGACTCTTTCTTTGGCAAGGGTCACAATGTCTTCAGTCATGTGATGCGTCTTGCCGTTGGAACTATTTTTCATAGTTGCCATTCCCGTTATAACTATTTTTCATAGTTTGGTGAATTATTCGTGTAGGCCCGTGAGGTATAAAAATCTTAACGTCATTATATTTATTTATTTATTACATTAATTTATTTCGTGCCGTGTTCGCGTCTTCTAACATTCCACGACAATTTCCTTGTTAGTGTATTTTTTCTTTCTTACCATTTTTCATCTAGTTCAGTCTTGTTCGCTGCCCTCATTCGTCATTTCCGTGTTGTCTTTTGTAATTTTTTGGAGACTTTGCTGCTTCACCACCCATATGATCCCATCCCTATATACAGGGAGAAGGGTGGTATTCAACCGTCATTGCATTCCTATTTATATTAGGTAGTTTTAGTTGGTTTTTTCGGTACGCTAAACCGGTTCTTTTGCCAGGAAAGCCCGCGAAAGTTTCACCATATAAGCCCATACTAATTTAAAGTAAACAAATTGAAAATTTTGCGCCGTAAGGGTATAAAAATTCATCGCCACTAGATAGGGAATAGCTCACACTAGAATTTGAAACATTTTTTGGGAGGGTACTTGTGGCTCGTCGCTTTGATGGATATAATACCTTAAAACAAGAAGTCATGGATACTGGGTTCAGTGTGGACCAACGAAGTGTCAGAATATTACTGGACCGTTCGAAGCTTCTCGGTGGCGATATGAAAAGGAATCCACGTCCCGATATTGTTCCCAAAATGAGTTCGGAGAGAGAAACAAAAGAGAATAGCCTGTTTATTCATCTCTAAAATGTAGCATATTTTTTTGATAAATTGTTTTGTTCTATTCGCTTTTTTATTGTTTTATCTATCTCATATTATAGATACAGGTTGTATTGTTTCGTATTCAAGTTATTTTTACCATCCGAAAAGTCAAATAAACTTGCTCGAGAGGGATTCGATGACTGGAAGAATAGCAACCTTTTGCAACGACAAGCAAATAATTCTAACCATAGGGAATGCATGCTGATCTCCTTATAGAGACGAGAACAAGTTTACGACTTATCAGCCCTATTGAAGACTAAACTATTCGAAGAAAAAATTAGTGGCGAGATGTTTTGAAACGCGTAGTAGTAGTGATCATTACTTTAGCTGAGCGAGGACTCAGATTCAGAGGTTCGAATAAGACGTTCGGATTGAGCTCTGGATAACTGAAATTTTTTAGGTTTACTCAAACTCGTTGCACAGTTTGATTCATTTTACGCGATAAAATTGTAAGATATGGAAATGCTAGGAGAGGCGTAACATCTTACATATCAAAGTCGATTTGTGAAGAACTTATAAACAGTATGGGTCGAAAGACAGGACATTTGTTCTGGACGAAGTTTCTTCAGTTAAGTATTTAACCATTTCCATTTACCCGACTGTGGACATATCGCATGACGGTCAATTATCAGACATATTTATGTCTTCCAAAATGACGGTAAACCAATAGAAATATTTATATCGTTTCTTCCGTTAGATAATCGAACTGGTGAAAACTTGGCTGAACAAGTTTTGAAGTTTATTAGCGAAGATTGTAATTTAAATTTCAAAAATTGTAAAGGACAGTCTTATGACAACGCGGCAAATATGTCCGGGAAGTACCAAGATGTCCAGGCTCGATTGCTAAACTTGAATGAAAGAGCCACATGCACCTTTGTACCGTCCATTCTATAAATTTAGTGGGACAGTCTGCCGTTGTGTTGTTCGTACGTAGTCGATTTCTTTTCAGTTATGCAGTCGTATTTTTTTTCTGCGTCAACCCACCGATGGATCGTCTTAAAAAACTTGTATAGATGATGAGAAGACGCTAAAACTTCTGCCCTAGACACGCTGGGAAGCGCATGCGAAAGCGACAAACGCTGTTTACAGTTCGTATTCGAACATATTGGTGTTTTAGAGGGTTTTAGAGGGTTTTAGAGGGATAATGAATCTGAAATAGGAGATACTCGACATGAAGTGACGTGAATTACAAATAAAATGCAAACATTAGAGTTTGCTTCCATGTTTGTTTTGTGGAAATGTAAGTTATTGTATATTTTAGGTCGTGGTAGGGGGGGGGGACAGCAAAAATGGGAGACCTTACATTCGCAATAGACTAGGGACTCGTTGAGTGTTAATCCACCTCTGAGTAAATTAGTTTAATGCCCTCCACGAGGTCATACGCAGTTTGTAACTGTTTTGACAATAAATTTATTATCATTCTCATATTTTGTATTTATAATAATGGACATGTAAACTGGTCATTCCATTCAGTCACTCCTCAGTTATAGTGCATCTCAGGTGTGTGTTCTTTCACCGCTAAGCGGAAAAAGACCCTCAGCTGTACACGTCCTCACACGAATAAACTTCAGTAATATTCTAAAGTTTGGGAGATTTGGTATATATTTGAAAGGTTCAGCTGACTGTTTAGGATTTTCCTCAGAGTTGGAACTCCACTCATTATACTAAGCACTTCACTTTAAGACATAAAAAGGGAGATCATTTTTATATATTTTAACACTTTCCAAAATTCTCAAAATATTTCGAAAATTAGACCGATTCCTGTTGTAACATCTGGAGCTTTAGTATTTGGACCATTTGAGTGTTTGGAAATCTCAAACCAATCTCACTGATCAGACAATCCAAAAGGGTATTTACATACCCAATCGAAAATATTAATTTACCGTCTGATTGAATATTTAACCTGTTGTTTTGAACACTGACTATTCGTGTTTTTTCAATTTGGTTTCCATCTTTGAAGTCAAATCTTGAGTTTTTGCTAAAAGTGTTTTGAAGTACGTCTTGTCATTGGTCTGTTTCTCTTTGAACCTTCCAAGTGTGGCGTCTACTAGTATTGTTGAGTACATCAATGTGCTAAGACACACTTGCGTTTTTGATCTGTGTTATCTGATGGACAGACACACTTGCATTTTTCCAGCGGGCGCGGAGCGGAGATCTCCGCTGCTTCCTCCGCGACATTGCCGCCTGCTGAGGTCACAAGTGTTAATAAATGGGTATATTCAGAGAAGCGTGGCAGACAGCGGTTCATTTTTTTAACGGTGCTTTCCTTGAATATCATTTCCTTCAATTTCTATTGACGGATTATTAATTATATCAATGTTCATATTAATTATTGCAACGCTGAGTTATAATATCACTGAGTATTTGTTCTAGTGCTTCCTCACTTCTTTATGCAAAACTTTTCGCGTCCTTTTTAGTGGAGTTCGTCTTTCTGAAACTTTCTTGTTTTTGTGTTTTACTATTTTTGACTCCTTCGTGTATTCTTCTGTTTGTATTTTAGTCTTTTGATATTTTTGTTATGTAATTGTCAAACGCTTTGGCGTAATTTTAGTTAAAAAGAGAGAAATGCGCATTTTCAAACTACATTTTAAAGTCTAACATTTCAATTATTTGTAATATTTATTTCTCAATTTCAGTTCTATGTTGTTCTATTTTTCTGAAGTCATGGTGAATCTTTGTATGCTATTGTGAATTTGCATTGTGTTGTGTTTTTGATGGTCCGTGAATTTGTTACGATCTACACACGACTTCCTAAAAATGACCCTAAAAATCTAATGGAAACTCGTAACAGTAGGGAAGTTCCAAATTATTGTGTAATATTGTCTGTACAATTCCCTTTTAATTTTCAAAATTATATGATATTAACAATTTTTTAACATAGATGAAAGATTGCCCTACAGTTGGCCTTATTTAAAGCATAAATTACAATTCTACATCACTACTTAAAATTAAGTGTTTTGAAACAAAAAATATTCAGTCAATCATGTTAAGTATTTTGGGAGGTAGTTATCTATCACTAATCATTGATCAATTACATGGTAAGAATACATTTTACAAGGGAATTATATTTGAATTAAATAACCATGTATTAACGTCCATTATATATATGATAAATAAATAAATAAATTACAACTTATGACCTTATTACGGACGATTACAATATATTATTATTATGTGTGATTGGACCCTGTGGGATCATGCAAAGATTTATGATTCGTTTTTCTGACTTTCCAGACAGCTCTCATTTTTTCTTCATGATTTCTCTTTCTTTCTTCTGTCCATTTTGTTGCTGGTTTCTTCATAACGTCTTTCTCCGACTGCTCTTCCCATCTGTCAGTTTTTCCTTTATCCGTGTTTCTGTCTAAAACTTCCGGGGAATTTATCTGAGCTCTTTCTAAATCTTTTTTGACTTGTTGGATCCATGGTAGTTTTCAGTCGTTCTACATATGTTAAGATTTTGTGAGTGATTGGTTTTGCTGGGAGTCTGTGGACGTGATCATAAAATCTGAATCTTCTTCACCGGAAATCTGCCGCGAGGTTGGATAATTTTTCTGTTGTTTTTCTGGATTGTAGCCTGTAGCCATCTTCTGTTCTTTTTGGACCACGAATTCTTCTCATAATTTTTCGTTCTTCTTTCAGAATGTTTTCCATATCACCTTTCCTGTGGACTGTGAGTGTTTCGCTGGCATACAGGGCTTCAGGTTTGATCACTCTGTTGTAGTGTGTAATTTTGCATGTGTAGACAGGCATTTTTTGTCGTAAATGTTGTGAGTTCTTCCGTAGGTTCTCATGATTTTTTGTTAGTAAAATGTTGAGACTTTGAATTGTTTATACAGTTTTTTTTGTATAAAGGTACGTTAATTTTTTGTTGGGGGACCGACTATTATAATGCGAACAAAAATTTAAATATAAATAATGAAGAATTAAATAGTCGCTCCCCCAACAAAAATTATCGTATCCATTATACCAAAAAAACCTTAATAAACATTTCAAAAAGTCATTTTTGATCAAACATATTTTTAATTATTTTACATTTATACATGTAAGATACCTTCAATTAAAATTACTAGTGAAACGAAAAAATGTAACACAGATCTACAATTACGAAAGTCTAATACACCAAAAGAAATAGATTACACTACAATACAAAGTACGTATTTTATAATGTAAATTCTCGCCTATTAATTTTCTCTCTCTTTCTTCTGTATTTTCGAAATCTGGAATTAATGCCACAGTAATCTCCAAGCGCGATGAATATTTTTTTTTTCCTTGTAGTTTTCGCTGGACATATTCCAGAAAGTGTCAGAAGGGTTCTAATGAGCTTGACGTTGACGAATCCTAAAGCTCCACAAAAAAAATCCAGAAAGCGGACAGTTTTCAATTTCGTTGATCAACATTTCGCTCTCAACATGAAATTTTCGTGCAATTTTCACTGAATTATTTCCACTAGTGTAACTCTCCAAGTGAAGAAAAGTAACCACTCTAGAATGTTAACTGTACCTCTATTGGCTTCAGTTTTTCCCTTGCGACTTGGAGTGCAATGCTTTTTTCCTAAAACACCCCTCCACTATTAAGTATTTCACTTGTCATCCAGCACGGTATACGGCAGAAGGGTTGTCTATTAAGCCAATATTCTGGGCAATATATCATTGCGAATCAATTATCGATTTTAAAATATTGTAACATACTTAAATGTCAATATATGCTAGAAATTCCAAAATAATTCAATTGATTAAAAATCGTGTTTATATATATTTTATTTACAAATATGTTTCAATTTTATATTGCGTTGAAGAATTTTTTAAATAAAAGATTCATCATACATAATTAATAATATAATGAATTCTGAAGTACATAAACAATACTCTATAGTAATGTTCTGTTCAACGTAGGCCCCATTGTGCTGAAATCGCTAAGCGCACCTCGCTCGAAGCGCGGACAATGCTCTTTAAAACTGTATAAAATTTTACTATTGCATATTATGAACTACAACTTGGTGAAAAACATACTTATACTTTATTTTTTGCGCAGTTTTATGATGTGGGTAAAAACTCTAAACTCGAAACTTCACCACTCAACTTTTTCAATTCAATTCACCAACTCGTAAAATCACACACGAAATGTAAATATTTAAAATGAGACATTTTCGGCTTGAAAGTCATTTTTTACCATGTTCCCCCTATTTTATACAAAAATAATTTTATATTCAGTTTCAGCACTCTTGAAATAATAAAATCCGTGACTATTTCGTCTGTTATTACGACCACGATTTTTTATTAGGAGTTCCCAGTCAAGAAACTGTCGTGCGTTTCTAGAAGAATGTCGCAGGTCAGAAAGTGTCGGACGCAAGCCAAGAAGTGAACGCACAGTAATATCGTCGCGCGTCACTCGTGTGTCTGCTGCGTACCCTTTAGAAGCATTGTGCTTCTACGACGGACAGTAATGCGTCGTCCGACACTGCGACACTTTTACTGTTCGTGTGACGCCAGCCTTAGTACGTGCAATTTACTCGCCTTGTGTCCCTTCAACGCTATTTGTGTTTATTTTCTGCTTATTTCGGTGTATTCTGTATATATTGTATGTATTAATCAGAGGTGCCCACCCCCCAAATTTACGAGATCCCCCCCCCCAAAAAAAAAGATTACCCCTCATTCTATTTAACTCCCTTCCAAATTTTTAGAAATATTTAACAACTTATTTACCCTAACTCCATAATAAACCCGTTTGCAAAACCAGTGCACAAACTTTCTCTCGCACTTTAGAGACTCTTATCTATATAGTACGCAATCTAACTTTACAAAGAAAAAAATTTCTTGCACCCTATATGGATATTGGCAACAGCAGATTTATCTCCTGCGTATAAAATAAAGGGAAAGTGATTGCCTGAAAATGGCAATTATTTGGTACAATTTCTCTAGAAATTTTGCGCTGAATCCAGAATAAAACTAATTTTTTGTCTTTTACATGCACGGTAAAAATAGTTTGCGCTAAGAAAGATTCAGTAGACGAATCATCAGTGGCGTAACGATCCATTCCTGGTCCCCGAGTCATGGTCACATTGGGGGTCCCTACTAAAAATATTTTGACAAACTTTTCCAAATTAACCATTAACAATTGGTGATGTTTTACAAATCAATTAATGGATTTATACTTCACTTGTACCACCACTTTACATTCAAACTTATATTAATAGTTTAAATAGAACATTTTACAATGGTGGGGGGGGGAGAGCAAGATGAAACAAGAGTTAACACAAAATGTTAACAATTAAAAATTTGAAAAATGAATATCAACAGTTTATTTTAAATGACATAAACTGTATTTCACAGAAACTTATAGAACTTTTAAAGATTAATGAAAGAATTGGTTTAATTGTAATGTATTGGGGTCCTATTGAAAATAATAAACAGTTTGAGGAAGTAAAAACTCATTTTTCGTCGTATGCCAAATTTATGAATGACGCAACGTACTTTTTAAACATTGCTTTAAATGACACCATAGAGCATCTATAAATTTTTTTAAGGGGAAGTAATTTAAAATCGTGAAAAAACCGTTTTTGGCCTTTAAAAACTAGACTTGGGGGCCCCTCGTCACTGAGAGTCCCAGGCAATTGCATCGGCCGGACTGGCGGCGGTAGTTACGCCACTGCGCATCATCCCGACCGCGAAGGATAAGGACGTTTGTGAGTGCGAAAGGTTCTGTGTCAGCAATATGAAGAAAGAAGTGGTGTGAGGGAGGGAGGGAGGTAGCCAGCCGCCTTCCAATACTTTACAGGTTTTATGGTATTACACAGGTCGTATTAAAAAACACTTTCGCTAACAGAGACACTAAAAACGAATATTTCCGTCAAAGTCTCGCGATTTCTTTCTTGATTCGACTCTCTAGACCATGAATATGAGAAAGTAAAAGAAATGTTCATCGCCTATATCCATTTTACTGATAAAGGATAAATTTAAATGAGATTTCAATACATAATTAGATTTTAATTTATATTTCAGCAGCTAAAAATTAGGAAAGAAGAAGAACAGAGTTTGAATTTTTAAATTTTCAAAGAGCCATACTCAGATTCCGCTTATATTCAGGTTCATATGCGCTAAACTGAGATCTCGAGGTTTATTACGTTTCATCGGATTATTTCATTGGATAAGCACCTCAGATATATGTCTCCTCCTTCATTTGTAAGATATATAAAGCAAGAGGATGAGGCAATTAGCACTTTTGTCACTCGATTTTAAGAAATGTAGGTTCTGAAAATCCTCAAGAAATATGTTGCATAATTTGTAACGAATATAGGTGTACGTGACAGCAAATATTCGTGAACGAAATTTGCATTAAAGAAACCAATATCAACGTACAATTCGAGAAACGAGTTTTTCTTTCATCTCTCTTCTTACGTTTGTAGAAACGCTCGACGCTTTCTCGGACTACAGCTCAGAAGATCCACTATCGTTGAGATTCACTTAAGATATTTTGATTATTACATTAAATTTTTGGTAAAGTTCTATCCACTTATCATATCTAAGAGTTTACGACTCACAAGAAACGCAAAAACTATTAACACTGTCAAAATTGGTTAATTCCTCACAAATCGGGTAAAGCACTATAACAAAAAAACGCAGGTTCCCGAACAGCGATAAATAAAAAAGATTTTTTTGTTGGGCTTTAAGGGCTCGTCAACATCAAGGTCATTACAGCCCATGCAGGCGGGGAAAAATGCAGTTTCGCACCATAGAGAAGGGTCGTAATGACACTTCCCCGTGTGTGGGACTCGACGAATATCTCGACCATACCCACTAAAAAACCCTCTTGATGTCAAAAACTATTTAATACAAAGATGAAAGAAAAAAGAGTTACCTAATACATTATATCATAGAAAAGGGAAAAAAATTCTAAATATTATATTTTCTAATTACAGAAACAAAGGATGAAAGGAAAGAAGACAGGAAAGATGAAAAAGGAATGCAAATTTTAAACCCTCCCGAGAACTTGTGGGAGGAGCTCCGATCTACTCATAAAATTCAATAGTTTATTAACATTAACCGTTTCATTTCCGAGAATTGTTGGTAAATCTGCAGCCAGACCAATTTGTCTCCGTATACACGAGTATCTTCTGCAATCAGTTAGTAGGTGACGCACTGTCACGGAACAGCTACTCTCCTCACAAACGGGTTCATCATCAAGTAGTGACAGATACCGATGATTGAGAGGACAATGTCCTATGCGCAGGCGGGTCAGCAGGACCTCGTCGCGCCGGGCAGGCCTACAGGAACTGCTCCATGACTTAACAGAGGGTTTGATAAGTCGGAGTTTATTNAATCGTGGAGAAATCCACGCGATTCCTGAGGCATGCCGCCTTTGCGGAAACGTCTGCTTTCTCATTTCCACTGATACCCACGTGTCCAGGAACCCAGCAAAACATTATGTTCTTTCCGTCACTTTGCAGTGTGAAAAGTACATCCTGGATGTTCTGGATCAGCTTATCAGCTGCATACATGTTCTGGATTGCTTGGAGGGCACTCAGAGAATCAGAAAAAATCAGGAAATGTGATCCGCGGGAGCACTTTGTAGTTCGCAATGCTCGCAATATGGCGTAGCACTCAGCGGTGTAAACGCTGCATAAGTCACCTAGACGGTAGCCACAAGTCTTACGGGGAAATACCACGGAGCAGCCGACACCATCAGCCTGTTTCGACCCGTCGGTAAACAGGGATATGGACCCAGTGTTTGTCGAGGATTAGTTGAAAGTATACCCTCAACATCGGTGCTGGAGTGTTCTTCTTGTGATGATGCAGAAGATCGAAAATAATCTTCGGCTTGTGCAAAGCCCAAGGGGGAGACTTACTAAAACCTTGATGTAAGACATTAAGTGTGCGTATATTTAAGGTTTCCAAAATTTGTTTGGAGCGATATCCAAAAGGTTTGGTTGCTCTCAGTCTGTTGTTGTAGAAACGGATGGAAGAAGAGGATGGATGAAAAACCGCGTTGTGTACCAGATTGTCGGGTAAAGTTTGCAAGTGGCAAAAGTGTCGTAGCATGAGGATTTGCCGCCGGAGGGAAAGAGATGGTTCGCCACTCTCGACATACAAACTCGGAATGGGACTAGTGCGGTATGCTCCCGTAACTAGTCGAATTCCGGCATGGTGGACACTATCCAACTTCTTTAAATAGCTTGCACGAGCAGAGCTATATACAACGCAGCCATAATCGAGCCGAGATCTTATGAATGCTCGATAAAACTGGTGCAAGGAGGAGCGATCAGCGCCCCATTCCCTGCTACTCAGGCACTTCAATAAATTCAGAGACTTTTAATGTTCTTGCTCTTAGGTCTGTCAGAAGTTCAATCCAATTCAGTCTCTGATCATAGATTAGACCTAAGAATTTCACAAAAGGATAGAATTTGAGAACGTTGTTCCCCAGGGCGAGATGAGGTTCTGCCAGAAGGCTTGGTCTCCTACTGAAAAGAACACAGCGTATTTTCTCAGCAGAGAAACGGAAACCTGTCGTTTTCGACCAGTGGTATAATCTATTGAGCACGAGTTGGATTTGTCGCTCCGCACCTGTGACACTTTGTGATGAACAAAAGATAGCAAAGTCATCGACAAAAAGAGAGTGTAAAACAGGATTCTTTACNGACGTTATGCTGTTTATGGCCATTGCAAATAAGGTCACACTCAAGACTGAGCCCTGAGGAACACCGTTCTCTTGAAGAAGGAGATGTCTCTTCCAATTCTATAGAGGAAGGAACGTTGATCCAAAAAGGACATGAGCATCAGGGGAAGACATCCTCTAAATCCCCAAGCATAGAGTTGTTGTAAAATGCCATGACGCCAAGTAGTATCGTAGGCCTTCTCGATGTCAAAAAATATTCCAATGACGATTTGTCTTCGGACGAAAGCATCTTGAATTGCTGATTCCAGGAGAAGTTGTCCAGGGTGGAATGGAACTTCCTGAAACCACACTGAGATCGACTCAGCAAGTCATGCCGTTCAAGATACCAGACGAGACGTCGGTTGATAATTCTCTCCAGTTTTACCAACGCAACGCGTCAAGGCAATGCTTCGATAACTACTGATGTTCGTTTTGTCCTTACCTGGTTTTAGTAAAGGGATAAGCGTTGCTTCCTTCCAGGAATTAGGGAATACTCCCTCGGACCAAGAAAGATTAAAGATATCCAGAAGGTATTCTTTCGACTCGAGACAGTTGTCTCAGCATTTCATAATGAATTGAATCAGGGCCAGGAACAGTGTCGTGGACTGTCGCTAGAGACGAGATACAAAATTTAGCTCTGACCTTGAACACGCACAGTAAACTAATACTCTGAAAGGAAAGCAATGAATCTTGAGTGCAACGCTGCTTTCTGAATCTTGGGTGCCGTCTGTTGTGTAATCTTACCATTGCAAGAAAGAGAGAGGAATCTGTTGCCACTTCTTCGTTTACACCTGGCGATAACTCTCCCGGTCTTTCGATACACAAGAAGTGACCCACACTCGTGTCTACTTATTCAGCGGTCTAGATCTCTGCTAAAAAATTTCCGATTTATTCATCAGTTTCCGGAATGAATTGAAATTATTTATCATGTTAAAATGTCCGAAAAATTTAAAAATTAATACATTGTTGATTTTTATTTTAATGTTATTTTTAAAAGTATGTATATTATTTAACTGATCTAAATTTCACCAAAACCTAATTTTTTCGATCCCCCCCCCTCAAAAAAATTTCAATGACGCAGTTTGCGTTACGACCTCGTGGGCACCCTTGTATTAATTTTAGACGACTGAAGACTACTATGCGGTCGAAAGTCGGCTCTAGTAATAAACATATGGTTGGTGAGACTACACAAGTTAATTTTATTTTGAATTACGTCAACAAACAATCACCTATACCATCTATAAAAAAAACAATTGTAAGTGTATTTATTCAACATAAACTGAGTAGAAACTAATTTTTATAACCAGCTTCGTATTGAACATATGATTTAATTTAAATAAGGTATACATATACACAATTTGTTGCAGTAATATTTTTGTAATTCAAGTTTAATGGGAACGCGTAGATTGAGTTGTTCGCTACTCCGGCTCAGATCGTCGCAACAGAAACGTCTGAAATATCAACATAGCGATTCTAAGAATTCTCTTGTTTCTCTTACCGACAAAGAAACAAATCAGGCAACTTAGGAGAGGCAGTAAGAAATTACAGTGAGACAGATACCTAAATGAACCATAAAACAAAGACTTTTAAGTGAAATTATAAATGGTAACAAAAAGAAATAAAGCAAATTATGTTTTATACTGATTGGGATTTAGTCGTTCATTTAATGTACACGTGGTAAGTGGGTAAAGTCACGAGACCAATGTTTTTAAAGAGGGGTGTGTGTGTCAAGAACAATCTTGTGAGGGGGAGGGGGGATCGAATCCTTACGTATCACTGGCTGCGATACGTATAATCATACGGATTTTAAAATGAAAAGCTAACTGGAGCAGTTCAACTTCCTCTCTTGACCTCGCCATATCCACTCGGACTTCCACTAATTTTTGAATTCTTGTGCCGTTGCTTTATTTCCATGTGTCTCAGGAAAATTTAGAACACGCAGTTTTGAAGAGAGCGTCGAAGCTTCTTCGAAAGACCTTTTTTCGTTGTGTCGAAGAGTCCCGTTTCTTGCGTCTAATCCCGCCATCGTCTGACGATCGTCCATCACTATAGTGTTCATAGTTATCTCTGAAAATACGTTTCTTCTATTGGTTTTCTGATACGTTACGAATACGGCTTGTGTTGGCTAAACTCATATTCATCTACGCCACTTTCAATGAGCAGCTCTCCCGTCCTACACATCACTCCACCGCATTTTTAGAAAAAAGGAGGGGTACTCTATTCGGGTAATCACGGTATAATCTTGAGAACTAGAATATCAGATGAACAATGATACGGATAGTTTCAATATCTCGACTTCAGTTTCTTAATTGATCTTGCTCAGATCCCAAGTGACTGTTCTGGGTTGAATCCCAAAGAAAAACTAATAACAACAAATTGCATCATAGTAGAAAATTACAATACTCAAGAACATCTTACATTACTTCTACAAATCACCTATTTTTTATTATCCTCACTGATAAAAATACCCATTGATAATAATAAAGACAAACTTTTGCTACATCTGGTAAAGCATTAATGGAGGAATTAGAATTAAAACTTAAAATTGACATCTCATTTTTTGTTTTTATAATGTTCTTTGGCAAGTGCGCTTTCAACTAAATATCGGTCATGACACGAACACCATACTTTGGCATTGTCCAATCTAAATTAATTTATTCTTCTTCGTTTTTCTCTTATTTTCTCAATATTATGGTACGTGACTTGTAATTTTATATTGTGTGTAATTTGTATTCAGTTAGGTTATTCTTCTTGTATCTACTTATTTCCGCCAATTTCATAGTACGTCTTGTAATTAGTAATTTTGTATGGTGAGTAATGTGTATTCAGGGCCTAAGGATGACCGACATTCCGTTGAAAGAACTCTCACCAAAAAACATAATAAAAAATTTACACAAGACGACAATCAATTGGTATTAGATTTTAAAAAAGGGAAATGATAATACATGCTGATAAGATATGGGAAAAGAATGAAAATTTTATATAAACATAAACATTTATATTTTTCATATTATTTGTACATGTAAAATGATGTTGAAAATGGCAGCAGGCAAAATTGCAAATATAACATTAACTTTTTTAAGCAAAATTCCCGAAATGGGCTTTGAAAAGAAGAAAAACACTGTCCAAGAATCAATACAAAGTAAAATTAAAGATACATTTAATAAACTTCTTAAACAAATATAATTTTTGCCTTTAGAATGTGAGACTCGCTACATACTTTGAAGAAACAAAAACAAAACATTAAATTGAACATTCAGTTTGTAATGCATAGGTATTGTGAATTACACTTTTTTACAGGTTCATTTTCTACAGATTTATAATTACATCAAAAATAAATCAAATGGTGTTGCACATTACACAATTGTGACCAAATAATACACAATTCTGTTCTACATGTTAGTGATTTATGTTCAAGGCAACCTTATTTGTTTGCATCCTGAAATAACTAAGGTTTACCACTCAGTCTAAACAAAGTTCTTAAGAATGTTACATGTCCTATTTTGAAAATTGTTCAGAAATAAAAGTAAGCCCTCATGGTTCAGTAACTGAATTTATTTACAAGTGCACTTTATACACAGTTCTAATACTTAAAACTTCTGAGGGCAACCTGGTATTCATCACTGTATTCGTGGCTATGTAACAATATTTTCACTGTAATGAAAAACACATATTTCAAACAGAGAAAACTTTTCAGAGAGGGAGCAAAATGTAAATATGTATGGAAAACAGAACGTATTCTGAATAAAATTTATTTTTAAAAATCAATAATTCTACTTAGATCAAGAAAGAAGGAAAATAGACAGACTGAAGCTTATACATTTGTCCCTTACTTCAAGTCACAGAAATCATGAAATCTTTACACCAAAGAAAAAGTCAATTATATTTTAATAAGTATCATTATGTCTGAATTAAGAAGAGAAGCCAAAGATTCATCAATCAAAGATTTTAAAACATTTGAAAAGAAATATGGATATAAATTTACTTCTACCGAGACAAAAAATAAAATTCTGTAACAAGAAATGGGTACACATACCTCTTAATCTTTGTTAACATTAACAATGTATAATTTGTTATTGGTAATAATCAGTGGAATAAAAGATGTATAATAAATTTGGCAAAACATTAAACCCTTATTAGTTCAATTAGACCACAAGTCAAATACCAAGTAGCCTAAATTATACCTCAAGCATATTATTGGGTCTATTGGAAGCAAAATAATTTTCAAAATAAAAATAAAAGCTTACAATGTATTCTGAATAGTTCTTTACGTCCAGATTATTTTCATTTTGCAAACATCTACAAAATAAGGTTTCTAATTCATGATTAAAACTAATGTTCCCATGCCCACACAACTTTCTGGCATTTAGTGAATAGCACTTAATAAATTCATCCCATATTTTGTAATAAAAAAAAGGTTTTTTCCACTCTTGATAATAACCCTTTAAACAAAACCAGAATCTATTCAAATACGTGACACAAGAACCTCAGGGCATGTTTTCAAGACTCTACTGAACAGTTAACAACAGTTGTACAACAATGCTCCATGCCGTGCTTTCAGATGTTAATCCAATCACCTCATCTTGTCATTGATGGTATACAATAACCATTTCCACAATACACCAATAACTTGCCCTCTGGCATACTCTGGAACTGCACTTACCAAGCAGTTTCCCCAGGTCTGGTAAGGCATCTGTCGAGTTTCCGGGGTCGGTTTCCGGTTCCGGTGGGTGGCGATTGCTTCTCATCTTGCACCGATAGGTCTTCCGTTCTTCTTCCCAGCAACTACCGTTTCTTTCAGCATGGTTGGGTGTTCCTCTAGATTACCATCTTGGTGCATCCCCGTAATTGGGTCGAGTCACTTCATGCCGCTCCCGCGACGCTCCGCGAACCAGTCACCGCCCACATACTCAATACGGCTGTCACAAAATAAATGAGAATAAATTTCTAATTAGGCGGAAAAAAACTCTGATATTTTCTGGCTCTGTAATTAGTATCAGTAAGAGTTACCAGGTTTTTCATTTAAAGATTGTGTTAGAAGTTAAGTGTCATTAATTCACTCCAGCACACTTGACATTTCATTTATTGTCATAATAACTTCAATACATCTCCATTTTTTCTTTATTAACCGAAATAACTAAGAGAAACAAACCATTATTCTATAGGAATATTAATAACCATAAAACACATCTTATTTTTCCATGAACACAAGAATGCAATTAAATTATTTATAGCTGATATTCTTCCAAGTCATAAAATCATAAATATCTCAATATATTTACACACAGGATACTGTGTGGCTTAGTGGGTTGAGTGCTGAACTGCTGGAGTTCAAATAATTATCCTTTTTCTTTATGGGGTTTTCGGGTTTGCCAACATCAATGTCATTAGAGACCTTACAAATAATTATCAATGAGGTCATGTGATAATTACTCAGCCTTCTATAAAAACAAATACCAGATCTACCACAGGAACAAATTGGATAGAGTATGACCTTTAACAATTTAAAACTGAACTTCCATTCCCCAGATGATCTGGCTGTGAAGGATTTGGAAAGTTCAGATAAGAGATGTCAATGAAAGCAGGTGCTGGCATCAGGAACGTCAAAGAAAGCAATTTATACTCCAAATCGTGTTCCTTTACCAACAAGGAAAAACCCCAGGAGTACCTCACCAATTTTTTCATCTTTTGGTACTTTGTAGATTTCAAAAAAATGTTCAACACTTTTTTTTTCATGCTAATTTATGAGTAAAAACAACCCTTAAAGTTTACCCTGAAAAATACATTTTTGCTGTTATCTCAATTAAGTATAAGATTTAAATTTATCGTCTTTACAAGATAATTTTTTTCAGAAAAATGTTACTGTAAAAAATGGTTTTACCTAAAAAAAGAGGTTGCAACCCTTAGCAGAAAAAAGAATATGATTTTAAAGGTCTAATAAAATGTAAAAATATGACATTGGTTTGATTAAGTAATCTCAAATACTTTTTGAGAAAACAGCAAAAATGTGTTTTTCAGGGAAAACCTTAAGGGTTGTTTTTACCCATATACGGCCGAATTAATGATAAGTGAACCTCACATTATATTAGCATGACATTCAAGTTTCTTTAAACTTAAATGTATTGCCAACATAGGCTACCAATTCAATCCACTTCTGTTCTTTCTGCATCGAGTGTGTCAAACAAATATTACCTTGTGTCTTAGTTTGTTATGTTACCAACTTGAATTTGTACTGCAAATAGTTATTTTTGTGACTACTATTAATACTTAATCGGATATTACACAAACTTGTAGAAGTTGGCAATTTCAGCTAGGTAGCCATATTGCATTATTATCAAAGTTATATGACTTGGAGTATAGCATGACACCTATGGAGACAGGCTGCAGCAAGGGTTATCAATAGAATTTCAGGAGGGACAGAATGGGTCATATAGAAAAATTCAGAACAAGAGGACCAAATTTTTGAGTGAGATTATGATAAATATCATTGTGCGATTAAGACCTTAGAGCACATGTCTGAACACAACTTTGTTCATATGCTCTTTATTTTGACACCAATCATATGGTCAACCTTGAGAATACAAATTCAGTCAAAATTTTTTGGTAATTAAGGAAACAACCTCAATACTGAATTATAAAATTTTGAGCTGAGATTTTTTAGTATAAATGTATTAAGGTATAATGTGTGTGTTGACTGAAGTCAAGTTACAGACTATTCATGAAACTTAGAAATATGCACCATAGTAGTTCTTATTAATTAATAAATCATTCTACTGATTTTTTATATTGGATGAGAACCATTATTTTGTGATTTTATAACTGATAATTAATTTCGACTGTCGTTTGACTCCATCTTTGACAAGAAGCACGTTGTCTTCAGTCACGTTTCCATTTCCGTTAGAACAGTATTTTCCTCAGTTGTTAGTGAATTATTCTTGCAAATGCCCCGTAAGATATGAAAACCATAACATCATTGCATTCCTATTTCCATTTGCTGTTTTAGAAGGTTTTTTTTTCACAATGTTGAGCTGGTACTTTTGCCAGAATATATAAAAAAAAAAAAGTTTCTCCATATAATCCCAAAGTAATTTAAAGTCAAATAATTCAAAATTTTGCACTGTAAGAAAATGAAAATTCATGCCACTGCATAGAGAATGGTTCAAACTATCATTTAAAATATTTTTGGGGGTACTTAAGCTTAGTCGCTCTGACTCACATAATACCTTAACTTATTATTTCATATCAATAGGTAATACTTAAAAACAGATCCAAAAATTTCTTACCACTAAATATAGTCAACTTAAGATTATGGGATTGGATAGATACCTATTGCATTAATAAAACAAAATGGGCATATACACACTATGACATAAGACCATAAAGTATCACAATGTGTAATGTAAAATATTAATATGTTAGCATACAAATTTGTTGTGTCCATTACATGATATGTTCCAAGAAAGCTCCATTCCCCTCTAATAACAAATACAGATTACTTCCAGCCACTTTCATAATATCTGAATTTTAATTGTTCAACAAACATTTAGAGCATAATCTTTGCTTAACACCTGGTTTCAACAAAAAGGAAATGTTTGTAAGCAGTTCATTATGCCACAATTAACAAATTACTAATATACAACATGATTCACTAAACTTTCATTTATATGTTTTCAAAGCCATTTCAATCCCAATTTTATTTTGCCATAAAGTAGATGAACTGTGAAGAAATTAGCACAGATGAAGCAACTGCAGACAAGCAATATCTTTTCACCCAAAAATCAACCATATTGGCTGACATAGTTTACACACCCCAATTTTTAAGCCAATGTCTGGGTTTTGTAAAGTTTCACATAATTTATGCAGGTTAATTTTGACTCCAAAAGTTATCTGTTAATTCTGCTTATCCGCCTTATTCCAATTGCCTGCAGTGTGTCAATAGATTTGGTGTCTGAGCTTTTATTGACAATTCACTCGAAAGGACCAGTCACCAGGGCAACAACAGGTCTTCTATTCCAATGGTGAGATTTCATTATTATTTAAAGATGAGTTAAATATTTGATGATTTTTCTTTCACATAATTTATGCAACCCTATTTTTTAAAAAAAATTTCATTCCAAAAAGTTCATAAAATATGCGAGTAAGAAGATGCTTATAACCACCCTGACACACTAAAGGAACTGTACATGCAACCCAAGTTTGGATGTTCTCGCCAGTAAAAAACACCAATAACATGAGACTTCANCCCTATTTTTAAAAAAAATTTTCATTCCAAAAAGTTCATAAAATATGCGAGTAAGAAGATGCTTATAACCACCCTGACACACTAAACGAACTGTACATGCAACCCAAGTTTGGATGTTCTCGCCAGTAAAAAACACCAATAACATGAGACTTCAGTTCCCTACCATAGTCGTTTTACAGCCTATTATATATACTCACTATTACCCTCTCCATTGGGCAGAAATTTAGTCAATGATCATGACATGTCAATTTACGTACAGTCTTCCTTCAGACAAATGTATGTTTTCACACACCAAAAGTTTAATAATTGCAGAATGAATGGTGTTATGATTATGCCAGTACCCTGCTTATACATTCGCAGAATTGGCATTTTCCCCATCACTTACTCCACATTATTTGATCCCTTCAATTATCTTGCTTTTATAACAACAGAGCCCAGAACTGAAAAATCATTCACATGGTGCTCGTATGTAAGCTATCACAAGCAAAAAAAGAAATGCGTCAAGATGTGCCTATTGCATCAAGATGGTGTCACGAGGTAGTTCAATCTCTTATGCATCAGCAGTGTAACTGATAGAAATTCGGTAAGTAGGGGTAAAAATTGCAAAAGTGCAACTACAAAACTTAATGAAACTATTTTAAGCCTTCAGCAAATTATATCTACTTTGAAGAACCCTTTAAAATCAGTGAAAGAGGAAAATATGTATCTGCACTCCAGAGCACATGGATGCAAAGTACATGGTGGCATGGTTCAAGAATGGTCAGTGGGGATTAAAGAGGAACAATCTGGCTTTAAGAATGTTTCAACAAGAAAATCGGGTACTGTGAAGAAGGTTTTTAGAGAAAAAGCGCATACATTTCAGTGTCCGGTAAAAACCTCTTATGAAACATTACTCGAAATCAAAGGGAGCAAATCTAGTGAAAGCAATGAAAACAAAAAGAAATCTAAATCTAGTGAAGGCAAATAGAGTAATAGGAAGATATAAATTCTAGGTGATACCCACACAAGAGGAATCGCCACCAAACTGAGTAATTGTGTTAGTGACTATAAAGATGTGAAATGTTAAACTAGGTGCAGGATTTGATTGCACAGTGGATGGAGTCAATGATGATGACTCAGAGATTAAACCGTTTCTTGCAGGCTCGAATGATGTCTCATGTAATGAGGCTGAAAATGTGATCCATGGTATGAAGGATGTGCTGGACCAAGAGGAAAATTGTGACAATTGTATAATACTAGCAAACCTCTTGCACAGGTATGATCTTGTGTATTGGTCATGTGTTAATTCCAAAATTAGGAAAACTAATAGGAAACTCAAATTATTATGTAGACAATATTGTGCAAATTGATGTTGATGTACTGAATCGCTCGCTACACATTCAGCATGGTCAACACTTAAACAGGAAGGGGAAGGGCTTCTTGGTGTCCTTGGAGTGATGTATCAATGAGGACTTAGAATTAATTGTCATAGAATTTGGAGACCAAAACTCGAATTATTCATGGAAATAATTAGTTCATATCATGCTCCACAAGAGGGTATGGGATTAATACAGAGGGTGATAGAGAAATAAAAATCATAATGTAATCGGAAGGAAAACTATTATTGGATGGGACATGAATGTTTCAAATATAAAATGGACAGGGTGGCAGTAACTGAGGCATTTACACAATAACTTATAAATAAATAATTTTATTTGGCAAAATGGCTTCACGCAAGTCATCAGATCCCCTACTCAAGGTGACACACTCTTGGATTTTTATCTGATTCGTCCTATGGAGGGAGTCATTAGCTGCAAGACAATATCAACAATTAGTTATCATACTGGGGTGCTATTAGAAATATTTTTCATGGAAAATGCGAGGAAAGTAGAAATTAGAAAAGTCTTTCAATTTCATAAAATAAGCATAGAGGGATGGTAAAAGTTCTTGCGTGAAAATTTCTCTAACTGGGCAAGTAAAGGGTGCTGTGTAGAAGAAATCTGGTGTAATTTTAAGAACATTGTAAACCTAGAAATAGAATAGTTTGTTCTACATAAAACTATTGGAAGAAACTCTGATCCAGAGTACAATAACAAAGAAATAAGGAGAGTCAAATCCAAACTCAAGAAGGCGCATAATACAAGACATTACAGTGACCACCAAATAGAAAAGTTTATATAACTATAATGAAAACTTCTTGAGGCAAAAAAAGATAGCACAGGAACTCTATTTTAACATCTAAATTTATTAAAAGATGAAAAAACAAACTGGTCAAATTTTTATAAATATGTCAAGCAAAGGAATGGTAACAAAGATGATATCCTTCAAATTAAAAAAAGATAACGGCAATATTATTACCAATAAACTAGGTATGTCAAAGGCTCTCAATAAAAACTTTTACTCAGTGTTTACCAGGGATAGACGGAAAGAAGTAGTTTTTTAGGGGGCTTCAGTAACTATTTCAGTACAAGCGAGCGATATTAGGAAATGTTTAGTAAAAATGAAAATTAATAAATCGGTAAGACCACACACGATTCCAGATGAAATGTTGAAAGCTGGGGGAGAAGCAGTAATTCCTTACCTTGCATGTTTGACCGATGTAACTGTAAATAATTCTAAATTTCCAGAAGATTGGAAAGAAGTGAAAGTTCATACCCAAGTTGATAACGATAGACCAGTTAGTTCAACTTCAGTTGTTTTAAAACTGACAGAGCACTGCATAGCGGAATATGAGGCAGTTTTGGGAAGATAAATGGCTGTATGAGAAGCAACATGGATTTCGTCTGGGCGATTCATGTGAGAGTCAAATGTTCATCAATATATTGTGAACGCGTTTGACAATGGGGAAAGGACAGATGCAATATTTGTAGACTTTTCAAAAGCTTGGGATTTAGTACCATGCAAACCTAGACTTCAAAAACTAGCATCTTCTGGGATACAGCCAAGAATAATTGATTGAATATACATGAATTCTTAACAGGACATACACAGAGGGTTAGAGTGGGTGGTGAATTGTCATCGAAAGGGAAAGTTACATCAGGGGTTCCACAGGGAAGTGTACTTGGACCATTATTATTTCTGGCATATTTTAATTGACATTAGTGAAGGTATCATGTCAGTCATACACTTATTTGCAGATCACTGTATTATTTACCAAAAAATAACAAATCTAAATGATATAGATATATTGCATAATGATCTCAACCTAATTAAATCAAATTCGATGAAGATAAATGCAAATAAGTGCAAGAGTAAGTTTTTCTAGGGCAAGAGTTAAGGAAACATTGACATACACACTAGGGAAGACGCTTATCGCAGAGGAAAATAATTATAAATATTTCCAGATAATTATACAAAATGATTTAGGTTGGACAAGTCAAGAAAATTAAACCGCACAGAAAGCATGGCAGGATCTTCACTTTGTGTAATGCCTACACTAAGGAAAGGAAACAATAAAACTGAAAGTTTGGCATACACTTCTCTACATTGTCCAATTCTGGAGTATGGGTCAGCTTGCTGAGATCGGTATAAGTTGGGACATGTTGAGCTTGAAAGGGTCCAGAAATAAAGCTTTCAAGTTCTTGAGAAACAAAAGAGATGCTATGGGAATTGTGGACAAGTGGAAAACACTAGCGAAACACAGATCTTATGCATGTTTGTCTTGGCTCTTCAGAGCGTACACTGGAGACATGGCCCTTTCTAACATTCAATCTAGGATACAAAAATTATACGGGTAGAATGGACCATTCTCATAAAATATGGGAAAGAAAACAACACACAAATGTAGGTAAATTTTCTTTCATAAATAGAATTATTACTGAGTGGACCAATAACCTGCAGCAATGTTAGAGACTTTCCCCAAAACTGTAAAGTTCTTTAGAGTAAGGCTTCGGAATGTGAAGTGTTGTGAAGTGAAGGTTTGAAAAGAGGCGAAGTGTTTTGTACACACATATGTTTATGGTGCTTTGATTATGGATTATATTATGCTTGGATTATATTATTATTATGTATCTTTTTGTGTGTAAACGATGTATTGTAATGCTCATCGCAGCCACCAAGCTATGCTCATTTGTTGTGAAATAATAAATATCTATCTAAATTGTGATAACTTTTGGTCAGAGGTTTCCTTTTGGTAGCATACTTGCACCAGTCATATTGAATACATAATGGAGGTATCAGGAAATTTTCTAAGTAGTCGAAACATATCCCACACCATACCAGTACATATTAATGAAATATTTAAATAACCAACAGACAACATATTCTATGAAACATAAGTTTTTTGATTCTGCGTTTATTATATTGTACATATCACACTTCAGTATGTGAAAGAAATTTATAAATGACTGTTTCAAAATTAATCAGACATAGATCAGATATTATATGGATTGTAATATAGTAACCATGCATACTATTTATGTTGCATGGTCGAAATCTACTTGCCTCTTCATTCATCTGAATAATAGAAAGTAAAGAAGAGGAGTTCTATTGTACATCAAAATCACTAATTCTCACCTGTGAAAACTGTCCCCCTTGTGATGGGCCAGCATAAAATGCCGAGCGGTCACCTTGGTAAGTCGAATCTTGAGAAAGAAGACCATCCATTTGTGACTGATACTCTCCAACCATATAACTGTCCTGAGAAAGTTCAGGCTGCGACAATCCAGGTTGAGACAAACTGAATCCAGGTTGAGACATACTCTAAAAAAAATACAAAGAAAACAGGACATAAAAACTTGCAATTGAACACAACAGAAAACAATTAAACATTCACTAAAATAGTCAGCCCAAATAAATTAAAAATAAAATGTACAAATTGATTCAGATAAAAAGTATGGTACAGCGAACACACTTGTTCTGTGAGCTCAAGAGCAAACCTACTTTTGGATGAGAAAATGGCAGGACAAACTAAATACAGGACATAATAATGAACTAGAAATCTTATATGAGTGACCCATACATAAAATCAAATAGCACTCACTGACTGAGCTCTACATTCCAAGTACTGTAATCTGATGAAGGTGACCTGTTGCGGGAGAGATGCCTGATCTGTGCTACTTATGCCCTTGAGGCCAGCTGAACCAACCAATGCTAAAATAGGGGGAACCTATTCTATTTTAATTTATTTTGTGAAGACTTCACTGGGTACAACTCTTTAAAAATATATTTCCAGAGACTGATTAAAATGAAACTTTACTTCAAGATAAACTAAAACTAATTACATACAAAGTGTGTATCAGATGTCTTGCCTCTACTGTAAGACCAGATCAACAATCGTGCGGGCAAATGTTTCACCAGTTAGATCATTATTCGTAATGAAGAGATGGTAGAGGGAAAACTTTCTTCCCAAGTTTATGATAAATGTTTTTCTCATAAATAATCTTTAAGTGAGTTTTAAAATTCAGCATGCATATTTTCTAACAGTCTACAAAGTCATGTTACACATACGAATGAATAATTATTCTATTTCAAAACCATTCTTTCTATTTCCATATTGATAATACCATCACTCATACATAATAATAAAACAGCACACACCTGTGACATTCCTTGTGTGAGAGGAACAACCTGACTATAAGGTTGAGTTGCATCCTGACTGTTTTGTCCCTGGCTCAATCCACTCTTCATTGAATTTCGTGTATTTTTAACTTTGCTGCGAGTAGCAGCTCTATTTCGTTGATTCTGTCGAGCTGTAAAGGATTAATAACAAATATTAGGTAATAATAGATTTTTACAATTACAATTGTCATAAATACCCACAAATAATTTATTTATGTTATTTAAAATACTGCCATACCTTGTAAAGCTTGCTGGTGCTGGTTGTAAAACCGAGGTGGCACATGGGCCATATTCATGAACATACCAACTGGAACTGGCATGTTTGCCAGGGCAGCTTGAGCTCTTTCAGGAGAAATATATGAAGCTGGATCATGTGTTCTACTATACAGATCCATTGCTACACTATTGGCTAAAACAATATTTCCAAGATAAATTTAACACTAATTCAGGCAGCACTAGTAGAAATTAATGATATAGAAATCAAATGAACAAACGATAACAATCGTTTAACTGAAAAATTTTGCAAACTGAAAGTAATTGAAAATCAATAAATCTACGGCATATTTGAGAAGTAAAGAACATAATTTGCTAATAAAATATAATGAAATCTCTGTATTCAGTCGAGGCTTGTGTGAATATTCAATTTACTTGCATAATTGTGTACTTCCTTGTCATATTTACTATACTGCCACAAAAGTAATTAAAAAACTGCAAACAATTTATCAGTGACTTTTTCAAAACATACTAATTGTACAAGGTAAATATTTTGTAAATATAAATATTTATGTACAAAGTAGAACAGTATTTTCTTTTACATGCAGATTATGTTACAACTAGAACCAACTGCAGTAGACCTAGATGAAAGGCAAGGTGTACAATAATAGTAATACAAACTTAATTTTTCATTAGAACTTGGGTTTTCATTGAAACATACTTTTCAATTAGAGTATGAAAAGATTCCCCTACCATGTACATTCAGTTATGATGCATGTTTCAAAGTTAAAATAATACAAAAGGTTTAGTAAACAAATATTCTGAGTCATGCAAAGATAATCCAAACATTAAATATCAATAACTCTACAATAAAATTAAGTATTGTGCAAGTTATACAATAACAGAATGCAAAAGAAATCAAAAAATGACAGAACTTGAAAATACTGTCTGTATCCATAGATATAAATTTATAAACATGCACACACAAATCATACTTAAATATTTGTAGCAAATAGATTCAATTTCTCACGACAACTGAAGAAGATAGAATAATTACAGAAGAAGAAATGGTAAAATAATCATACTCCCACAAATTATTACTCTAATATTTTGGACAATTATAACAAGGTTGAGACACAAAAAAAGGTACCATTTCTTAAAGAAGACTGGAAAGTAAAATAAATGCAATTGTAACATCCCAAAACAGTATAATTAAGGATTGAACATACATGGCCTTGGGAAAAATGGACTGGGATTATGAGTTCCATTCATGTGACTTGTGCGATCATACACACTTCCAGGAACAAGAGCTTCTCGGGCATCGTACACAGAAGTCGACATAAAATGAGTTCCAGGATTCGCTGTATTCACCAACTTCTTAGGTTTAGCAAATTGAATCATAGATTCTTTCAAATTATTCAATGGTCCTTCAACCAAAACTTTTTGTTCTTTGTAGAAGTTAAGCAAATGGTTCCATAAAGGTTGCTGAAAGAAAAGGTACAAATGAAAGTCAGTATACATCATAACAACTTGCCAAATTTATGCAGCATAAACAGAAAGTTAACTAAGTCAAAAACTCCATTAAAAATATATTAAATAATTTCATCATCAAAAAGATGGTGCCTTTGGAAGGGAAGCGTGCTTCACACGAAGTAATGCCTGAATACTTGTATAAATGTTGTTGTACTAAGACTTCTAAAACAACAGTTTGTATTTTTTGTAATTCTGCATACCATCTTAGTTGTCTCAAAAGAAAAAAGTTCATACCTATTGACAAAACTACCATTATCTGTTGTGCTGATGTCAACCTAACCTCCATTCCAGTGAATCAAAATCAGATAGATAGTGAAACAAACATACACAACCTTAAATGTTTGTTGAAAATAACACTGATTGAAAATGAAAAGATCAAAAATGAGAAGAGTTCCTTGGCTAACGAGGTACTTGAGCTAAAGAACTTGGTAGCTGAGCAGGAAATCAATAGTAGACAACAAAATGTCCAACACAGTTATGAAAATGAACTAGAATCTAGATACAAAACTTTACTAAATAAATACAATGCAGTCTGGAAAGAAAAGATACTTCTGGAAAACATGAACAAGGTTCTGTCTAGCAACATGCAGCTATTGGAAGAAAAGATAAATTCTCAGAATTTCTGCAAAGTACCATATGCACAAGTATTAAGTGATAATAATAACTCAGCATCTAGAAACTCATTTGAAAACACTTCTGCTATTATTGTAAAAAGCACTAACCAGCTAACATAGGATCAAATTGCAGCTAAAATAAAATCTCAACCTTGCTGAGATGAAAATTGGCATTCGTCGTTTCAAGACAATTAAAAATAAAGGAATAGTTAAGCTCTCCTGTAATAATAAGAGTGAAGACAAAAAGTTATTACAAGAAATTGAGGAAACATTTCATAGTGCACTTACTGCACAAATGAAAACATTACAAAATCCTCTCATAAAAATAGTGAATCTCACCAAAAAATATGACACAGAACAATTGTACAACATTATTCAGTCTCAAAACTACCTAGATAATGCCAGTATACAGGTACATCATATTAAAGAGGTATCTAAGATTAACAAAAAATCAAACAGAAGCTACAATACCTACACTGCATGTGCTCAAGTGGATCCTAAAAGTTATAATACAATAATGAGAAATGAAAAACTTGCTATTGGTTTTGACTACTGCAGTTTATGAAGACCTAAACCTGCACCAATGTTATCGATGTAATGGTTATTGGCGTAATACAAAAAAATGTGTCAGGAAACAGTCTTGTTCAAAATGGGCTGGGGACCATGATGTTAAATCTTGAACTAGTGCTGAAAAAAATGCATTAATTGTACTCTGGTTAATAGTTCACAAGGTAGAAATTTTGATGTCTGTCATAATGCATCTAAAACTGTGTGGATACTACAAGCTCCAAATGAACAAAGTGAGATCAAGAACTGTATTCTTTTACATAATGGGTCTTGATTTTCAAACTAGTAATCTGAGTGAGTTCAGTGGTGATATTGACTTGTAACATTACTCTTCCGGTGCATTGATTGTAACATTACTCTTCTGGAAGTGTTACTTAAAAAACTACAAAGAAAGCCTGATATTGTTGTCTGTCTGGAAGCATGGCTGTTAGAAGGACATCATTTTGTTAATGTGCCTGGATATTAAGATAATGGCAGTAAGATAAATAAAGCTGATGGGGTTGTGATGTACACTAAGAAGAATGTAAGAGCCATAAATATTATAGAAAAATTCAATAACCTATTATGTACTTTCTATTATTGTGAATACATATGTAGTGGAAAATATTAAGATTTCTGGCATCTACAGATGTCATGATCATATGACCAGTAATTTCATCAATGATTTAAATAGTTTCTTAATAGCCAATAGGAAATTCAAACGCCATTTAATTATTGGAGATGTTAACAAAGATCTATTGAAAAATAGCAATGATAAGAAAGAATGCTACAGTAACTACTTTGAGAAAGGTCTCCAATCTGGTATAAACAAAGTAACTTGACCTACTCAGGTAGCTTTTCCTGATGCAGGCACATGTATAGACCATGCCTTTGTAAAGTCTGATTTGAACATTGAATCATTTAGTTTATTGTATCAACTCTACGATCATTTTCCAGTATCAATTAATTTTGGAACTGCTAGTCTCAAAAAGAAAAACAAAACTAGTATCAAATTGATAAATTATATGAAATTGCAAGAAATCTGTTCCCTTGAGGATTGGTCTGTAGTGCCTAAAATTGAAAACCCAAATGAAGCCACAAACTTTTTTATACAAACTCTTAGCAAATTGATTGCTCTATCAAAAAAGAATACCCATGAAAAATAAACCTCGCAATGAGTGGGTTACAGAAGGACTTATATAAAGAATGGAAAGATCAACCAAATGATCCTGAATATAAGCAAAAATTTACTTACTGCAAAATACTTAAAAAACTTGAATTAAGCTAAAAACAAGTATGATTTTAAAAAAACTACAGAATGCTGACTCTAAGCAAACCTGGCAACTTGTAAATGAAAAAAATTAATATAAATATTAAAACAAATACACCAGTTAATGAACTTAGAGAGAATAACTTAGTAATTACTGACAAAAAGGAAATTGCTAATCTTTTTAATTAATTTTTTGGTAATGTTGGGGTAAAGTTTGCTGAGTCACTTTGTACTCCAAATATTGCACATACACCTAGTTTTCCAATTAACTCCAGTTCGATCAGTCTCTTTCCAATAGACCATAGAGAAATAATGCAAGTTATAGGGAACATGGGCAATAAAGCTGGTGGAATAGATGATGTAAGTAGCTATACATTGAAATCAGTCAAAATATTATTTGTTATCGGATTGCCCACATAATTAATCAAATATTTGTAACTGGAATATGTCCTGACCATTTCAAAATAGCTGAAGTAGTTCCTATTCCTAAGTATAAAATGAACAACTACAGGTCAATCTCCCCTATATCAAAAATTAGTAAAATTTTAGAAAAAATATATAGACTTTCTAAGTTTTTTGAGAAACATAGTATTATCGATAAGAAACAGTTTGGTTTCATGTCGTGGATGCACATGCACATGTAGCAGAGTTTTTGTACTAGTCCTGGTAAGAGCAAACCTACAGTGGGTGTCTTCTTGGATTTGGCCAAAGTTTTTGACACTGTCAACCATAGTAAAGGCCTGTTTAAACTGGAGTGTTGTGGTGTCAGCGGAGTTGCTACAGATTTAATATTTAATTATTTATCTGATAGGTACCAGTATGTTAGAATCAATAATGAAAAAAGTGATATAAGGAAAGTGACAGTTGGAGTTCCACAAGGAACTATTTTAGGACCTCTTTTTTTCATTGTTTATATAAATGATCTGCTTTCCCTAGCAGAAGAGATAATATCTTATGCTGATGATACTGTCATACTATTTTTGGCTAATAGTTGGGTTGAAATTGAACGTGAGATAAACTCTACCTTAAGTGAGATATATTGATGGGTTTTTTCTCTAAATTTTGACAAATCTGTTTATATTGAATTTGGTAACAATGATGACAGTTTGGCTAACAATTTCAATATTAGGATAAATTTGAAACCACTAAAAAGAGTTGAGTACACCAAATATTTAGGAATTCTAATTGGCAAAAATCTAAAATGGGATTTTCAAATAAATAATATTATAGATAAATCTAGATATCTGCTATATGTATTCTATAGACTGAAATTTGTATTAAACACTAAGGCTCTTAGGGCAGTTTATCATGACATTTTCCAAAGTGTGGCTGTCTATGGCATTATTTCTTTGGAAGGGGCTGGTAATATGTAATTTCAAAGATTGTCTAAGTTACAGAATAGAGTATTAATTTATGGTAGAAACAGAGACCAGTGTAATGAACGACTTGGCATCTGTCGTCTTTGATACAATCTTATCATTTAGAATCAGTCACTTTCCTGTACACCAAACTTAGCAAAATATTTACATCCTCCAAAAGTGTCACAAGAAATAGAAGTTTAATACTACCCATGTGAAAAGTTGAAGTAGGGAAAAAGAGTTTTTTCATACAATGCTGTGGTGGTTTTCAATAGTTTGTCCAAATCACTAAAAGGTCTATCAGCCAAAGAATATAACATAAGAGCTAAAATTAAAAGATGGTTGAAAGAAATTTTATAATTTTTAATTTTTTTTATTATTTACATTTACGCATATTTTCTTTGTATGTATAATTCTGTTGTTTGTATTGATCTGTATTTTGTGAATTTTTTATTATAATTAAAATTATCACCAGACGTGTGCATGAATTATTATTAATCCTCTGTAGGTTCAGGTACTATATTGTATCTTTAAATTTTCTGGAATAAATACATACATTTAAGAATACTTAATAGAATTCATAACCAAATTCTGAGACCCATATCAATTCTACAATAAATTGAAAGAAAAATGTGAAATTCTTATATAGATCTGATCCATAACTCATTGACAAGAGACACTTATCATCCATAGTTGTACTGAGTTGAATGATGACACATTGGGATCGCATAAGCACAATTTGACAAGGAAATTTTGGTGTCAAAGAATTTTTGAATCCTGCAAATTGAGTAAATAACTATCATTACGAGATTAAACTCTTGTGTTATATCGCAACACCTTTTTTGGCTTGTACACAATACTGCTAAGTAATTAAAAAATTTTCACCAAACACACTTCAAAGTTTAAAATAGACCTGATGTTGCAAGNCTTGTACACAATACTGCTAAGTAATTAAAAAATTTTCACCAAACACACTTCAAAGTTTAAAATAGACCTGATGTTGCAAGATAATGAGATATTGATAAGGTAAGTTACATAGGTAGAATATTAACATTTTCTCATGCCTGTGTATGAATTGCTATGCTTTGTATTTGTTCTTTAAAAACCCTTCAGTATAGAGGGAGGGGGATATTGTATGATTCTTTTTTATAGTAAACAAAACCCACACACACCAATGACAAAATACTCTTCTTATAATAAACAATCAACTTAACCCAAAACTTTATTGTATCACTTGGATTGTTTCTAAGAAAGGTCGACAGAAATCAGACTTTGGTTTTCAACTCTACATGAGCCCCAACAAGAGACTCTTTTTTGTCCATAACGGTAGGAAATATGAATTACCAAATTGAGAAGTAATACCGTAACTCCCTCAACTATATTCTTTACCCTAATTTTTACAGGTAAAACTGATGGAGAAAATGAAATTGGATAAAATCAAAGTCTTTTTAAATCGATTGTCATTCAAAGTTTCTTCTGAAATAAATGATTCTGGTGTACATAATCATAAGGATTTTAGATATAACTATGGATCAGTTATTTTATCTTGATAAACTTAAACAAATGAGATTAGTGAAACTAGTGAAATTATTGAAACATTTAAGTGCTTTAAGATAGCCAAATCACTAATTAGAAACATCATGAGTGTCCCTTTAGAATTTCTTTTAATATCTTAATCCTCCACCTGTTCAACTAGTTCACTATCACTGCTTTCTTTTTCAACATTCCTTGACATGACTATGTAACTGTACCCATAGCACAGTCATATTCACGGATCGCATTTGTTTCACTTCAAATTCTAGCATTGCATCATCGTTTTTATTATCTATTGATCTGAAACAGAGACTATCTCATGTCCACTTCACTAAATCATGGTTAAATGTTCCTTAGCAACTGAAGTTGATCAAAGCTATCATGATTTATTCACAGTTTCCAACAATTTCAAGACTTCTTCACAGAAAAGTTATTATCATTGGTTCTATACTACGTTGGAAAAAGCATCTCATTTTCACCTGCCCAAGTTTGCACGAGCAACTAAGACTATTCTTTCTTCATTTTCAAATATAGATTCCACAAAGATTTTGTGGCGATTTTTTCAACAATAAAAAAGAGGCCCTATTTGGATAAATACATTAGATACTACAATTCCCATATCTCCAAATTCAATGAAGTAAAAAAAAAAGTTTGACTAGAAATCATGTAAACCACATGACAACACAACATGCAAAATATGGGGAAGTTTAATAAAAATAAGTCACTTGTAATACCAACCTTTGATAAAACTTTTGGATTTCCCACAATTATAATACCATATTTCGCCCGAGTCAAAGCCACATTTAAACGACGAGGATCATTTAAAAACCCAATCCCTTGATGTTCATTTGAACGAACACAAGACATAATGATAAGGTCTTTCTCACGCCCTTGAAAGGCATCCACACTAGCAACTTCTATTTCTTGATACAACTTGGCGTGTAGTGATCCTTGATACTGCATATACTGAACCTGAAAAATATGATTTTTTATAAAACAGTTCATGAATGATTACAAATGAAACAAGAAACCACACAAAGTTAAATTATTTTAATTATTTAAATTTGTATAATCTGCAGATCAAAATTAGTTAATTTTACAGAGTAAGCAACATTTCAGCCAAACATAGACACAAATTTTTTTATATTTTCATGAACTATGTTGAAAAAGTAGAACAAACTCAAATATATAATTCTCAAACTTCTTAGGATATGATAGATAATTCACCTAATTACAAAGTAAAAAATGACAAAAAAGAAATATTAAAAGACGATCAAGTTCTCATATACTGATTCAACAAGTTATTAAAATTGTATCTTGATGTGTTCAAATACTTAGTGCTCATGATAGCACATTAAGTAAGGGGAGAGTTTTATAAAATGTCACTTACAAGGTATGCTCTCTGACCCTCATAAGGCGTAATAACACCAATCTGTTCTGGCTTCACACCACATCTTAAAAACCGAGTGGTAATTTTTTCTACATTTGCTGCTTCAGTGCGGTTCAAGTAAGACGTACCAGACCCAGCAATTTCTTCTTGTCCTTGAGTAACGTAAAAGAACATTGGTTTATCTGGCTGAGGCCAGGGAAATTCGATCTTGCTCAGTTTCCTTTCATCTAAAACAAGAAGGTTCAAAATGCAGAAAATGTTCCAAGGCAAATAATGTTTGAAAAAGGGGCAAATTCTTCAACTTGACTTTAAATTTTTTTTATAAAAAATTGTATATGTCAGTGGGAGGTATGAAACCTCATGCCAAATGTGCAATAAATGCCAAGTGACCAGCAACAATAATAGGAATTTCACATAGAAAAGTCTTCGCAATATAAAAAATTACATTAATCATGCTTTTATCACTCAAATTACCTTACGGCAGAAATAAATTTTGGGAGACCTCACTCCTATCCTCAGTCGACCATGATTTTGTGACTCCCAAAAACATGTTTCTGACAGTAAGGTAAAGTGAAGTTGTGTGGAAAATCATGGATGATGTAATTTACTGTATTTTATTTCACTTTTGATTCATCAATAGGTTTTTAGCATTGGAAGCAACCTGGTAGTGTCCAGATAAATATTCCACTTAAATTTTTCTATGCTCATCCACCAATCCCAAAATGATCTACAGAACGATTTAAAATAGTTCTGCAGAAAATGAGAAAACATCCCTCAAAATATAGAGAATGCAAGATCAATCAAAATGGGTTGATGATGACAAATAACACACAAAATGTAACACTAAATAAAACTTTTTAAAAGTTGAGCAATTTTTTGTCACCTACAATATACTAAAAATATACTCTACTATAAACAAAAATGTCACACAGTGATAATGTAAATGAACACATTATGCTCTATGAGAAACAGGTAAGAATGGTGATTGACAAACAATAGAAGCTACTTTCGCTGAGTGCTTTGTGAGTATTAGTTCAATGATATCAAGACTTCATAACAAAAAATTAATGTAGATTGGTACATGTGGTGAGGTATTGACAGAGGGTATCAAAATTCTATAAATTAAAAATAATGATATACTCTTTACTCAATGTTTCACATACTGTTCAATACATACCATGACAGAATAGATTATTTTTTTCATTATTTTTTATTTCAATGAAAATTTCTATTTAAAAAAACCTTTCTACCAAGGGGTACTTACCAGCACAGACACCATTTTGAAGTGACCCCTCATAAAAGAAATTAGACGGAAAACGTGATAGTTCAGGATGCATCCGATATTGCACTTCCAATCTAAATGGCCGAATACCCAACACAACAAGTCGTTCAAACAGCGATTGGGACAAACCAGCTCTAGCTGCCTTTTTGCACATGACTACTGGACCTAACTGGCAATGGTCTCCAACAAGAATGAGCTAAAACAGATATTCAAGTATTATGTAAACGTACAATTAAATTAAAATGAAAATGTCTCAACTATTTAATCTCAAAAGTAAAATAATTCCAGCAAAATGGAAAGGAATTGGAAAATTTTGATAAAAGAAAAGAAACAATTGTTACTATGACATCCCTGACAAAAAATAGTATTAGAATAACTGTACTAAAAAATCTTACAAGAAACTTATCTTCCTAACTCCTAGAACGTACCTGCTTAGCACCCAATACTACAGGTACCATACATTCCGGCTCAGTTGCTTGCATACTTTCATCAATAAGAATAGAATGAAACTTCAACCTCTGAAGCCTTGGATCTCCGGCACCAACACAGGTACAACAAATGACATCTGCAGCTTCCAGAAGTTCTTTCTCTGCTGCTTTCTTCAGCATTCTGTATCTCTTTTCATCAACCGAGGACAGCTCTCCAGTTTCATCTTTAAGTTGTTGGAGTTTCTGAAGCTCAGTATTACTGAAGAGTAAAGCAAATTCAAAGTCAACTAATACCAATGAATTCTCAAGAGAAAGCTATACTTAAAAATCTGTGAAATTTTTTAGATGCAAAAATGTGTCTTTTATTTTGAAAGGTATGCTTGTATCAATCAATTGGATACCAAAAGTATGATAACTATCACAAAATAAGCAAAATAATTTCCAACCATGCTAAATCACGATTCCAATGCTGTAATGTTTGGTAAGCAGTTAATGTTTACGACTAATTTAATTTAACATAATTTGTAAGATGTATCCTAATGTACCAATATACATTAACCAAGGACACAGTTTCAAGATATTACTATTACAAGCTTACAGTTCAAAAACATTCGAAACATCATTAAATTCTAATTCAGGAAAATCTGAGTTAATATTCAATCATAAACAAATAAATTGTCAAGTTTCTAGTTCACATACATATAAAATAATCAATGTTGGTAACAGCAAGAACAGCTATTAAAGATTGTAACTGACAAAAAAAAGAAGATAAATACATAATCAACCATAAATAAAACTTAAAAATAAAGCAGTTAATTTTATTTTTGCCTTTAGGTGATTTAATAGAAACTCCTATTCACAACATGCCGAAGTATCTTTAAGCCAACGTTTTTCTCAGGCCTGAACAATGCCAAGGTAATAACATCAAGAAAGCATGTGGCTCACGAGGGAGAAAAATTATGTGATGTATCCCTATTAAACCAAAAATAAAGGTGGTTGATACGTTGGTGCGCTGTAAATAAGAGTTTTTATTTGATGACCTAAATGCAAAAATAATATTAGTTATTTCCAATAGTGGAAGAAGGTAAAAAATCAGAATACTAAAAAATTATCTAATTAAAAGGTGAGAATTTCTTGAAACAAGAGTATCTTACCTATCCATATTACGAATTTGGTTATGGAGAGCTAAAAACGAAACGGGAGAATCAATAGCTTCACGTGACTTAGCACATAAACGTACAACTTTCAAGCCAGTGCGATGTATCTTTTCTGTCAACTGATCCACAGCTATATTGGATGGAGCACACACAAGAACTGAACCTCCACTTTGTTTCACAAGATGATACACGATTGTAGCTGATGTTACAGTTTTCCCTGTACCAGGAGGCCCTTGAATCAATGATAATGGTCTCTGAACAGCATGCTTTACTGCATAAACCTAAGATAAAAAAACAAAAACAAACATCTTATTAGTTTATCAACTAAAAAACAAAACTTACAAACTACATGAACTAATGTAACTTGATTTCTTTACCTGCGACCTGTTTAAATCGGGTAAATGTGGAGCAGAGAAATGCTTTGGTAAATGACACCTAAATAAAACTTCTTCAACTTCATGGCCAAGGAGGCGATGATAAATATATCCTGATACAGAAGAATCATCAACAGCAAACTTGCGTAAAGCTAACTGCATTCTAAAAGAATGAAATTAAACACCCAAATTAGAACAGTGGAAGAAAGGACACCAAAATTTATAAAACTAGTTTCTTACCAATTTCCCAATTTAATAAAATAAACAAAATATTATTTTTCAAAATGCAGTGACATTTAGACTAAACTTGGGAGNAAATTATTTCTAATCCTTAGTTGTCAACAGTCAAATTTCTCAATTTAATAAAATAAACAAAATATTATTTTTCAAAATGCAGTGACATTTAGACTAAACTTGGGAGAACCACATTTGTACAAGTCACATAAATTCTTCAAGGAGCCTGTGTCGAGTATTACCATATGGGCCTGAATATATGACCCCGATTATAGTGTGACCTTAAGTATTTTGAAGGAAAATTCTGAAAGAGGAAATACCTCCTGCCTCCTGAGGAAATACCTCCTAAGATTTTAAAGCTCGAATCATAACTTCGTCAGGTTTCCCGAAGAAGAATTCTTTTCTCTACCCATCAAGAAATAATGGGCAAATGTTTAGAAATGATAAATACAAGAAGAGTCTTGGTGTAGGAGCTACAGAAACCAGAAACACAGGGTACTACGAATATTGCCACTGCAACACATCGTGAGTGTGAAAGACGTCTCCAGTGAGACAACAACATTGCATTTTAATATTCTTGGAATGCAAAGAATTTTGCGATTATCAAAAGATCTGCTAAAATGTTTGTTAAAGTGCACAATACCCAACTATTTGTTGATAATCTTGAAGTACTCAAATATAGTGAAGTACTCAAAGATTTTCAAAGATACATATTGAGGGGAAAAAACATCACACTATATTTGGGTCAATACAGTATATATTAAATAAATATATAACAGAATACATAAGTATCCAATACAAAAGTATCCAATAGAATGGAAGAGAAAATTACTTGAAGCTACAAATAATTTACATTATATCAACCCATTCCTACAAAGAATGCTACATAAAATACAGGATTTAATTACCGGTCGAAGGATGTAGATTTCCAAATAAAATCAACCACAAAGTGTGAAACACATTCTGTAGGAGCACCACTATTATTCTTCAATTCAATTCCAACTTCTTCTCCAAAATTGTCAGGAATTTTAATGACATGTCCAACACCAGACCAAGGTTTATGAATTTCTCCAAGGTATCGAAGACGCAACTCATCTCCATGCATTAATTTCATATCTAAAAAAGGAATTAAGCAAATAATCATACTTCAATTTCCTGACTATTTAAAAAATAACCCCATCATACAGGAGAAAAAAACGCTAGAAATTCAATACAAAAATTCAATCCAATGAAATAGAAAGATAAACATATTTCATCAAGTTTAACTATAAATAATAAAATAAAACAAATATTCACCTCCATCTGTTTTCGCTAATGTAAAGTAAGCAATTGTCTTTTTATTTAAACCAACATCCCAACGAACTTCTATATTTTCTTGTGTTTGGGACTCCTTCAGTTTTTTATCATAATCAGCCTCAAGCTTTACCAATGGACCAAATATGTTTTGGTACTGATAGCCATCTTCATAACTGTAAGAATAAAATGATCCAATTACTTTACCCACACATAAAAGAAGATGGAGAAAGAACAAATAAATAATTGGTTTATGGTATTTCTAACCGAAGTAAAACTTGTTGAGGTTCTTCATCAACACCTGGCTTTTCCAAATCTTGAAATGTGGCATCTACATTATCTTTCCACAATTCCTCTAATTTATTTATTTGCTGAGCAGATATCTGTCGAGCACGTAACTGTTCTTGCTCCAAAGGAATCTTTACTAACCAAGTGAGGAAACAGCGATCTGCAATAAGGGGTTTCCACTGTTCTTGATCCCTAAAATTCAAGAATGAAATACACAACTGTTAAGGGAATGATCCAACAAATGTAGATATAATAATACATACAAGATGATAAAAAAAAAACATACCAATTCATATCTTTCAAAGAATTTTGTGCAGCACATGGCTGACGGCAGAGAAGTACAACAACTGAATCAGCTTTGGCAGGAATAAATCCTAAAACAAATACATTGCGCACACCACACGAATAGCATTCCAAAACTGTTTCTCCAAGAGGTCCATCCTTATGTAAAGTAACTTCCTAATAAATTGAAACATAAAATGGTTAGTTAAATACAGAAGTATTGTAATAATTTCAAATTGAAAATAATAATATATTAAAGAACCTTATGTTTCGCTCGAACTAAGTGATTTATGATATGGGAACCAGATGTATTTCCTCGGCCATTGCAGAACCACTTTTTACAAATATTGCACATGACAACACAACTTGGATCATGAATACCACAATACTTGCATGCAAACTCAGGTAAGTCCTATAATAGTAAAAATAAATTACCCCATAATTTATAATAATAGGAATACTTAGAGCAATAAACTTAGTAACTTGGAAAGAAGACACACCTTATTGTAATATGCTTCATCCTCCTCTTCTTCAAATTGTAACTCACCCAAAGCTTTTGTAGTAACAGATATATCAGCATCTAGTCCATTTTCAATGGCATCTCCATTTACCTATGAAGAGCCATCATTAGTAAAACATGTTCTACCAAACACTAAAACTTATTTCAGTTAAGACAGCAAAGCTGGCAAAAATAACATTCATTCACATTAGTAAAACTACATCCGAAATCACCAGACGGTGAAAGACGCTTTGTTATCCAAGCTATGTTACACACACTGAGCAAACGATATATTATGAGAACAACAAAAATGAAGAAAAATACAAGTGAGGTTATGTTGATAAGATTTGCAACTTACGGCTCGGGTACGCGCTTAACTTAAAAACAAATACCTGATTTGCGCCAGCCTGACTTTGGCTGGGATCCAACTGTGAAGCTTGAGTCTGACTCTGAGAAGGTAAAGTAAAATCTGTGAAGTCAAATTCAGAACCTTGTGTATCCGCACCGATTAAATCACCTTCTTCAGTATCGAGAAAAGTTAAGGTTTGAGAACTTGGTCCGTATGCGTCAACACTCATTTTAACGTTAATATCACTCTAAGAATTCCACAACAAACGTTCTGCACAAAATTTGCAATTACACAGCAACTCTCGAAAGAAATCACCAAACAAAACCCTCAGATCACAGATTAGGGCGCCATATTCTCGTCGTCTCCAAGACTTATTACGTCAGCAATTGTCATGTTTATCATCGCATGCGTCCAGTTACCCAACATACGAATAACTAGTAAGCCTATATGTGTGTAAAAGAAGTGAAATATTTGCAATAAAATTGCATCGTAACTGATGAATAAAATGAGTTGAAAAACTCTATTAATCTTAAAAAAGGTACATCCATAACACTTTCTACTTTTGTGGAATTATAATGTATTTATAACTTTCAACTGTTGGTTATTCGTGTGCGCTCGAACAAACAGGCGCTTTTTTGAGTAGCTCAAATACACTTTCTGGTTATATTAGTTTGCTTGAAGTAAAAATGAGTAAATAATTAATTTAACTTTCGAGCTAAAATAATGTTATACCAATTTGAAAATTATCTATGGTATATAACTTTGGCTTGGTGTAATGGAACTAAGAAAACAAACATTTTGTTGACATGCAACTTATGCATTTCCATGGTAATTTTGTAGAAATACTTTGAAAAGGTCGATTGAATATTTATCAGCTATCAGTCAATGAATATACTTTTATTTCTAAACTGATGAATTGTAGTGGCTATAGCAATGTTTTTATTGGTATTATTTTGAGCACCTTGATATTTATGGGCTTTGATTTCTTGTTTCTTTCTCATTGATTCGAAACACCCTTGACATGGATGGATTCTGGTAAAGAAAATTACATATATATAGACAATGTGATGTGTGTACATAAAAATGTGATGCTTCTGACAATTGTTATACAACTATTTGAATATTTATTAATGATGAAGATACATTGATCAATATACACAGCTCAATGAAAATAACTAATGTATGACATACAATCTGTTGCAGGTAATCATTAGAACAAAGGTGCAGAAGGTGACCCATGATGCAGGAAAAGATCTAACAACATTAAATTACAGTTTTAGCATAAATATAGACTTTGACATAAATTAATAAAATAAAAGTAAAATAATATATCTCTTATCGTAGATATCTAATAACGCTGGCCTAAATAAATATTAATATTCTGTAATAATAGAAAATAATTATATTTTATGTTAATTTCTACTTAGCCGAAGTTAAATAAATATGGTTAAATGTATCAAAATTATTATGTTATTCTTATATGTAAATGTTATTGTTGTTAGTACTATGACTCGCCATATATCATTGTTATGATCTATGTAGTTCAATAAAATATTATTATTATTAATATTAAAATGTTCACTCTTCTTTTGTAATTGCACTGAGAAGAATGAATAGGAGCAGAACTTAGTGGAGGTTAAGTTTTCCCTTTTATTGATTAAAGGTAGTATTAATTTATGGATAATAACTTTCTATGATATAATATAGAGAATCAAGTTAGATTCATTCAAGAATAAGGAATATGAAGATGCAGCTGAAGTTCGAGTTGGAAGTTATGTCAAAATGTTTTATTGCACTTGTAATTCTCATACCTGGACAGGAACTTAGAATGGTAGGGGCCAACTTTTAAAGAAATAACTTTCCTAATTAGGAATCTTGAAATCATTCTAATTAAACTCAAGTTTTTATTTTTTTTTATTTAAAGAAAGATTGGATTGTTTATAGGCAGCATTGTAAAAGAATGAGTGGATATTGCCATCTCAAAAATTTGATTTAAGATGAGTGAGTTGTGAAGAATATTTGAAAGAAAACACACTTAAGATTTATTTTAATAAAAGTAATGAAATTCAAGTTGTAATATAATTTACTTTTTTTGCAATTTTTGCTAAATGTTGAAGATGACTCTGTAGTTAAAATATATATTTGGGAGAAATTATTTTGACCAAACAAAGAAGGTAACTATTGGAAATTAAGTTTTTGCTAACAACTAAATCTCTTGTAGATAAGAGTTCAGTTAAACTCTAGTGTCATTCAACATTTAACTATCAACAATATTATAATACCAATACGAGAAAGATTATGATTGACATTACAAGGAATAGTGAACTAGACTTTCATGTTTTTCATGGTTTAGAAGCTACATCATCAGACTCCTTATCCCTTCAGAGTTATTTTTGATCTAAAACATCTCCCTTCAGATTTATTATTGCTTATTTTTCCAGAGTTCTTTTTTCTTTTTAATAAAGAAATAAGTCTATCAAAACTTATCCTTTTTGTGATTGTAAACAATGTGTTTCTATTTTAGCTACCGATTTATATATAATTCATTCCTGATTTTGTAGATCTAAACTCTTGTGTTTTATCATTGTTTATATTTCATCAACATTTGTACAGATTTCAGGAAAAAATGCTAGTAAATTAACTAAAAACTTAAAAAATGAAATTTATCAATTTTTATTTGTGGAAGAAGAAGAAGAAGACTTTTTCTTCTTCCATAGTGCCTTGTGTCTTCCTGTAACAATACTATTTCACCTGCAATAAAGATATGAAACCTATGTGTGATTTATTAAAAACAAAAATTCATGAAAATTTATGTGGAAAATAGTCTGTCATATATATTAAACTTATCTCACTCAGGGCAATAGGAACATTATCTTCTTCAACAAGAGTCATAACCCTCTTTAAACAAACCACAGTATGCATTAACAACTACTGACTAAGATATGAATTGCAACTTGAAGTATATCTGGGTTCGGGAAGGGTTATTCTTAACAGAATTCTTTTTCATTGGCACATCCGGTACAAATTGGTACGTTAAGTTCAACTGTATTTTTTTATTAAATATATTTTTATTATACAATAAGATCTCAATACCACATGGTAGAAAAGGAGAAGAGGAGTCTTTTACAACATTGGTTGTATAAGATTAAAAATAATATGCAGATAATTATCATCAAACAAGGTGTCAAAAACTCCTATGTATAAAACACACACACACACATATACATATATATTCCAGGTTAGATTAGATTTTGTTATGTTTACATAATTTTTGTTAGATTTGACATATTTTTTTGTTTTGTTTTGTGGATCTTTAGGGCTTGTCAAGGTCAAGTAATGTATTGATATATAATGCACATGACCATACTCTCCAGAAATAAGCAAGGGACTATCCCATTAATTCTGATTAAGGACCAAAAAGCAGTGGCAGATTTCATAGAGGAAGTAGAGAGAGTTAATTAGTTTATTCTCCTCCTAATATTATTTATTATTTCCAAATTAAATTATATGAATTTTAATCAGTTAAAATTTGGGATAATAATATCAAATATATTGATGACATACCCGCTTATACATAAATCCGCCTCTAACTGAAGAAAATGAGAGAAAACCTGGGCCAAAATTGAGCTACTGTATATAACTGTTTCATGGTTGCTTACTGATAAAAATTAACTATTACGAACAATAAGAAACAACAAAGAAATTAATTTTATGTTGTCAAAATTTGATTATAATATTTTACAACAAAGGAATTAAAACATTGGTTTAGTAAAATGTAAAAATAAGAATTACGTGCGTTTGCTAACCCATGAAACACGAAAACAAACACACACATCAAATGTATCCAGAATTAATAAGGTAACTAAAGATCTGACAGTATAGAGAACTAGGATTACATTCCTGGAGTAAAATACTCCTAGCACCCTTGGAGGTGGAATGGGGATGATAGGGTAATTGATGACTGTTATATGGCATGCTTAGTGAAAAAAAAAGAAGGTAGAGAGCAGCACTTTCATGAAATTTTTAGTAACAAGATATTACAGTAAATTGCAATGTTCATGAACTTGGATCTTATAGTTGGTAAGTCAGTAACTGTAATTTTACAACTTTTGACAATAATTTATCATTAATTATTTATCCCCAATTTAACTATCAATCATAATTTATCCTATTGGGGACCTGAAGTAATTCTGGGACAAATAATTTATATTTTTCTTATGACAGCTAGTCAATTTTTTCATGATTTGGTATTGAAAACTGATTCGTCAACTCTCATTTACCTGAAGGATTCTGTTTCTTTGGTGTTGGGGCAAACTGCCCCACCATCATCTCTGTAGCAGTGGGTGAATATAAGCCATCATCATCCCAAGGCTTGAATAGACCAATGTTTTCTAAATTGAACACTGACAGCAGCACCCTCCTTCATAGTGGTGACCAGGTGGTGACCATCAGGTTGGACAACCCTCATTTACTTATGAAAGTAGCATTGGTTCTTTGCTTACAGTGTAAGATTTCTTAGGACACACACACACTTCTACATTTATTCTTCAGCAAACAGAAATTATATAAATGAATTCATACATACAGCAATCAGTGAAAACAAACACCAAAGTATGTGATATGAGACAAGGTAACAGAGGAAACAGAAGCTATTTAAATTTTGTCTTCCCCCAAGCCCCAAGGTACCTTCATCTTAGAATAAAAAAAGTTGACTTTCCCCACTTTTGATACCTATTTGCCACCACTGTCTTTGATAAAAAGAAAAATTATAGAAATAAGATACATAAAATATGGCAAGTGGATAACACAATGTACAAAGACATGACACAAAAGAAATAAGACACATTGTATGAAAAAAATTTAAAATTATAAACCTGCAATGTGAACATAAATAAAATGTCATAAAATACATCAATAGTAATAAACAAAGAGGAAAAAGTAAAATAAATTACATTGGCTACAATGAAATGAATGTAAAATTTATACATACAAACCAGCTTACACAAAGAATGGCAAATAATTAATTATTTTGTCCTAAGAAAGGAAAAAATGCTTCCCTCCACTACTCATTACAACACTGTTTTTAATTTCATACTTCATGATATATTCTCACTTCTGCTTGCACATTTGTTGTAAGGAAAAGTAATCCACACATTCTTATGTTTATTTACTATATGAGTAAATACAAAAGTACATGCAGAGCATTAAATTGTGATATAATCCACACACATTACCAAAAGCATCACAGCTTAGGTAACATGTTTGTAACAAAAATCCATTATTATTTCCTGAAGCAAAACAATACAGAAAGATGTTCAAAGTTTGGAAGAATGGTTTCATATTTCTAATAATAATAACAATAATAATAATAAATTTATTGTCAAAAACAGTACAAACTGTGTATGACCACGTGGAGGACAATAAATTAATTTACTCTCCGGAAGCAAGCAAGGGACCATCCCATCAATTCCGATCAAGGGCCCTAAGGCAGAGGCGGATTCAAAATATTTTTGCATAAGTTCCTAGATAAGATAAAAAGTTAGCTGCGATTTATAAAACTAATAGAATGTCAATATGTTTGTATTTTACGCAAAAAATTACATGTACAAGTTATTATCGAACTATAGATTATTCTGAGTATAGTGTTTAAAAATCATAAGAGTTGAAAAAAAAACACACTAAATTCATGATTTATTGTTACAATAAACATGCCCCTAGACAAAGTCTAGAGAACCTGTATAATAAATCCGCCTCTACTCGAAGGAAAAACGGAGAAAAACCCGGGCCAGGATGGGGCTACAGAATTAATGTACACAACCGTGCCAAAGTTGAGTACACACAAAACTAAATTAATATGAGCCATACGGCAACACAATCATGCAAGAAAATAGTTTTAGAAATTGTTATAAGTTATTTAAAAAAGTACTACAGCAATGGCATGATAAAGTACAAGACGAATTTAACTTTTATTAAAATCAATAAATTCTTTTACATTGTAGAAGCACTGGTGCAAGAGGTAGTTTTTAACCGCGGATTTGAAGATATTCAATTTCATAATATCTTTTATATTCTTGGGCAGGGAATTATATAGAACGATTCCCGAATGGTATGGTCCCTTTTGGCAAAGAGTGGTTGACACTCTAGGGCGATGAATATTACTACTATTGCGTGTATAGTGTTCGTGAACGAGACTGTTTCGTATAAAGCAAGGGTGGCACTTCAGTAATTCGGACTTAACAAACACGACTGTTTCATAAATATAAATGCAGGGAAGTGTTAATATATTTAATTCCTTGAATAAAGGTTTACAAGAGTTTCGGGGGTGAGATTTACAAATTATCCGAACTATCCTCTTCTGAATTCTGAAAGTTTGAATACTCTGACCGGAATTACCCCAGAAGGTAATGCCGTAACGTAAATGGGAGTAAACGTTTGCAAAATATACGCAACGGGAAATACGTGGACTAACTGCGTTAACTAAGATTCGGAATGCGTAACACAATTTGCTTAATTGGGAATTAAGATTGTCAATGTGACAATTCCATTTGAGGTTGTCTTGAATATGGAGACCTAAGAATTTTGTATTTGTAACAGTTTTTAATTGTGTTCCGTTTAAGGAAAGAGAAACCTGAGGTAAAGATTTTGTATTACTATTGTGAAATGACATAGACACTGTTTTGTCAGTGTTTACAATGAGATGATTTTCATGGAACCAAGTCGAAAGGTTAGACAAAACTTTTTGAGCATTGGCGTGTTTACATAGTAAATTAGTGTCATCAGCAAAAAGAACCATTTTGCAATCTGATGTGGATGATGACATGTCGTTCACATACAATAAAAAGAGTATAGGGCCGAGAATTGATCCTTGGGGTACTCCGCAAGTAAGTGGCTTTGTTTCTGAAAGACAACGCTCAAGTATTTTATTTTTAGTATAGGATATTTCTACTTGTTGATATCTATCTTTTAAATAAGAAGTTAGCCATTGATGTGGAAGTCCACGAATGCCTAAAGAATGCAATTTGGAAATGAGAATTCCGTGATCGATGACATCGAATGTTTTGGATAAGTCAAGAAAAACATCCTGAGGATTTTCTCCACTGTCTAGAGATGTGGTAACATCGTTTAAGAAGGAAAATATGGCGCTTGTAGTGGAAAAGGATTTCCTAAAACCGTGTTGATCGTCAGAGAGAATGTTCTTTTTTGATAAAAATTCTAGAAGACGCTTATAGAACAATTTTTCTAGGATTTTTGAGAAAGTGGGTAGTAGAGATATTGGTCGGTAATTTCCAATATTAAGTTTGTTTCCTTTCTTGTGTAAAGGTTTCACTTTAGCTCTCTTAAATATGTTGGGAAACACCCCTTCCGATAAAGAACTATTAAAAATATTTACGAGGGGATTTAATACAGCGTGGGACGAAAATTTAACAATAAACTCAGGTATATCATCTATGTCTGTTGAAAATTTGTTTTTTAAGGACCTGATGATTCTCGTGACTTCACTGGCGTTAGTTTCGGAAGTGAACATAGAATTGGTTACGTGGGTGGATATAATTGGAGGACATTGATTTGGATA
>NNCF01127693.1:47339-101146 GCA_002313205.1 Laupala kohalensis | reverse complement strand
AAGCCCGCACACTGCACCTGAACGCGATTGTCACCTTCGAGTACCACATCGTACTCCTGAGCGCAAGTTGTAACTCTGTATGGGGGCAGCAGGAGGAATAGATGAGGACGTGCGAGATGAGGAAGCAGTAGGTGAAAGAACGGGGACAGGAGAAGAAATGGGTGTGGAGATAGGAATAGGAAATGGTAATGAGGTAGAAGTAGAGGGAGGTGGAGGAGGAGATGAGGTACGTGCAGGAGAAGGTGTAGGACTGGGTAATGGGGCAGGTGGATGATGTGAGGTCAGATGTGAAGCTAGGAGAGAACCGAAGTGCTGTTTCCCAGACGGTCTCATGTGTAAACCGTGCTGGGTAATGTCCTTGGCAGTCAGGTGTGGTTGCAAATAAAAAAATGTAATTTTTGTGTCTGCCAGGTGATGTTATAGGGAAATGTTTGCCAGGTTAATTTCGTGGTTTATTTATGGAACGTTGAAGCGTGGAGGCAGGCTAGAGAGCACTATGTTCGTGTACAGGGAGGCCATTTTTAGTTTCTGTAGATGTTCAGACGCGTTGAAATGACCACCCAAGTTAATATCGTTCTGTCCACCTATGATGATTACTGTATCCCGCTCAGTGAGTTATTTAGTGTAAGTGTCCAGTTATTGAATAACTTCAGCCAAACGAGCGTTTGGCTTAAAGAAACCGGAGACTGAGAACCGGCTAGGAAGCAATCCACGCAATACGGAGGACATCTGACGACCGTGCGAATCAGCTAGTATGAGCACGTTTGATTTCTGCGTGGAAGTGTTGGTATCATCTCTGGATAGCACTACTTTACGTGGTTTTGGGCGGCTGTGCTTACCAGTGCGTGGTGTGTGAACAGGTCTGGGTGCTGGACGGGAGGAGATGAAACGAGTAGGTAAGGGAGGAAACAGGGACATGTCATCTAACACAACTAAACCTATTCTGAGTAAAGAGTTGGGGTGGTGCATGTGTCGTTGGTCTAACCGGGTGGTAGCAGTTGGAAGGACGGAGAGAATTCCTAACTGTAGTCCAACCGCCGATCGTTTTCTTATTGACCTCTTCCAGCGCACTGATATTTTATTTCATAGAAAATAAATGCACAATGTCAAAAATGTTCTTGTTAAGAAAAACCGATCTTTAAATAAAGACAGTTAAATTCTATTCATTTAATAGCTTAGTTCCTGCAATTTTGCTCACTTGAATTTTGTGATTTTTGTATAGTTATTCTTTCTAAGTTGCCTTTGATTGGGTATTAATCAATGTTTGTGTTATCATAGAATTGATGTGTTATGATAATGTTATTACCCTTAATGCCACGTTCTAACATTAAAACTTTCAGCCCTTTAGACCATGGTGCACGGCTAACAAAGAAAAGCTGAAATACTAAATAAAGAAACTCTACTTGGAATTTCGAGAAAATAGATTTATCTTTGTCGAGAAACAAAAGTGCCCACTTTTATAATCGCAGTTTAAAAAAGTATGTATAAAATCATTTTCGGATTATAGAAATTGAAAATTAACATGTCTTGACTATTGGCGCTGAGAGCTATATGAGCTTGATTAATTTTGACGTTTTAGAACCATCCACCATTCGAGAAAACCGTAATTCATGACTTTATTCAACATTTTTTGGGGTCGATAAATAAAAGACTTCGAAAGTCAATATTTCATAGACATTTTTCAATGTAATGTTAATGTTTGGTTTCAATTAAAGAGATATTTCTCAGATTAAACATTTTCTTAGAAAGACATGCGTTATGATAGGTCGAAAAATGTTTATCTTAAATAAAGAATCAGCTATATATAGCCACGATATAACGTTTTGCTTTGTTTTTCTCAATCAACGCAGAATACAATAAGCTTAATTTTGATATAACTAGCTTGCTTGTGAGTTTTCTTTTCGAGATTAGTCACATTCTTTTTGAGATCAAAGTCAGATATCTGTGATTTTTACGACGGCTGTAGTCCAGTTCAGCGAGCTAGGAAAGGGTCTCGGTAGCGTTCGAGTTGGTTCGGGTATCGTATACTCAGATCGTAACAAGAATTTATAGCAACTGAAACATTACCAACGCGTGACCCCCTACTCTAGGGTGGTTCTTATATAATCAATTTTTGAAATTTTGACGAGGTACCCTCCCATTTTGTTATGTATCTTAAAAAATTCCATAAAAATGAGATTTAAAAGTATGTTTTAGGAGTCGCTGACGAGCTTTAAATTTCGAAATTTTAGAGCCTGGTAGCCATCCCTAAATATAGTTCTAAATTATGATATTTTAATGGAAGTCTTATGTAAGGATCTGAAATAAAATGAGAACCTTAACAAAAATTTGATTCACGAATAGCTTGAATTCTGTCTGGAGGGTTAAGTACGTTCGGTGCGTAGAGCATGAAAATGGCAAAATACATAAAACTATTGGGCATAGCTATTACGATTGATGTACTGTAAGCAAGGGATCATCATCATCATCCTCATCTTCTTCTTTCGACTTTGTCACTTTTGTAACGACAGTCCCAGGCTGGTTGCTTCTTTCTGTTCAGTCATTATATGTTACTTCCACTTTCACTCAGTTTTCTTGATGCTTACACTATGAATTGTGTCTTCACTTGGTTGAACTAGATTTTAACTAATTTTTCAATGTTTGTGTAATTTTGGGATATATATAGTAAGAAATTATTATTTCCCTGCAATTAATTAAAATTATTGATTTAATTAACGGATAAAAAGATCCATAACCAACGGAATGTTACCATGTCCTTCAGTCAAGTATATTTTTGAACAGAGAAGACGCGAGGGGTTCCTGCGGAGACGGTTGGACTTCAAAAATGTTATAAATCTGCCAAAATGAAGGGAAGATGGCTCTCCCAGGCTTTCTTTCTTTATAAATCTTTGAAAGTCATTTGTTCGTCACAAGTTAGGTTGCACAGAATTCTTGATCGTAAGACCTTCCGGAAGCTCCGTAGCTGCAGGCCGTGAGGGATCCGTAGTGCGAGATGGGTCCCGGACGAAGTCATCTCTGACGGCGGTGTGGCGTTCTCGGGCCGGACGAAGTGGGGTGCGACGGTTTCTCGGACCTGGCGTGGCGCTCGTTGAGGTGTTTGCAGGTGTCTTCCCAACAAAGGCAGCATTTGTACTCAACCGGCATGGTGTTTCTTTGGCAGGCGGAGGTGAACTTCAGCAGTATTGGTAACCTCTTGGGGGAAAAAAAGTATTACATTGAGAGTTTCTTTCGAGATGCTGGTAAATTAATCCAGTGTTTCGGAGAGAACTTGTTCAAGGTTTTTCTTTTTCCCGTACTCCGTTCAATGCCGTTGGCTGAAGTTTGCTTATCAAAACATCACTATCTCTCTCGTTGCTTAGTAAAGATAATGCCATTTGAGAAAACTTTTCAGAATTCCTTTATGGCGTAATCAATACAGTGCAGAGAATGCGATAGTTCATTTCGGGTGCACAAAAATCAAGTCCATCACCAATTGTCTAACGTATGTAAAGTGGAAAACTTTGCATCATGACGTGATAACAATATAATATTTACATAAATTCAATCATGGAAAGAATGTGGAGTTATTAAGTTGTTTTGAGTTGCTGTCACTGGGAAACAGCGGAATTGTTTCAGCTTCTGGGGAAAGAAGAGAACATACAGAAAACATTTTTTAGGTACTATAGGCTTACGAAACCGATGTCTTGACACTGTAAAAATACTTAGAAATTGCAACAATTTTTCTATACTATTCTCTTTTCACGACAATGAAAGTTTGTTCATTAGCATTATAATTAAAGAGCTGCCAGTCTTATATAATTTTAAAATACATTAGAAATCTTGATGTATGACATTCTCGACAATATGTTTCGCACACAACACTGATGTCTAGCGAGTTCGATAGTAGAAGTCGTCTTGTTAAATTTGACTCTTCTGCCTGAACGAGTTACAATTGAAAGTGATGTTACATCTGTGGGTGCATCTTCTGTTGTTACGTGACTTGTTCGTAAAATATTCATTTCGTAAGGTTCCGCGGAGAAGAATGCCGGTTTAACTCCGTCAGTACTGACGCGTAAGTGTTTATTATTTACTAGAATATCCATAGTTTTATTGTCTTGTGAACGAATCAATATTTTAATTGGACCATTGTATGGTGGAACCATTGCTTTCTTGATGCGGTTATTACCAGGGACCGGATTTTGATGACATGCCATCTTCTTTTCCTTATGCAGTATCCATTGCTCTTAAACATTAAAATCCTGAACACGAATCTCTAGTTATAAACATATTAATTTTATTGGGCATTTTTTCTTCATATTTTCTGTTTCTGAAGTTAAAGGTCATTTTTTTCAATATTTACGTAATGTTTTGTCATATTTTTGTTTTTTATCCCTCTTCTAGCCCCTCTTTCTTTTTTGAAAGAAATTAGATTAAATAACATTATTAAATTATTTAACATTTATTTTTAATCTAACGAAATAAATGGCTATTTTATCAGAGGGTTGACAATGTACGTGTTGAGAGTCGGTTTCTTACCTATACTATACTCGTACATATTGTTGTCGCAGCAAACGATTTCCTATTTCCAATGTGCCTGTGGTAGCAAAAAAAAGTCGCTCGACAACGTGAAAGTTGAAAGGCAAGCGTTTGATCCGTTGTTTTCATTGTCCTAGATTTAGTTATGTGCAGGTTTTCTGAGAGGAAAGTTGGTGTTTAGTTCAGTTTTCGTACTTTCATTCAGTCATGTCTAAAATAAAGCCATCTAAATCTTGTCACTAAAGACAGATTGTCCCTGAATTCACTGCTCGAGAACATGTGGGTAGCGATAAGCATATACAGGTAGTGTAACTCGCAAGTAAGAAGAAATCCACGCAAAGTTTTCTGCAACAAAGTGTATCCATGAAGGAGAATAAATCGTCAGATTTTTATAGAGACTTTTGTGAAGCTTTAGTTTCTGCAAACATCCCATATTGGACATTGAACAATGCTACATTGAAGAGTTTTCTGGAACTGTATTTCGGACGTCCTATCCCAGATGAATGAACTCTTCGGAAGAACTACCTGTCACAATGTTACGACNTCCTATCCCAGATGAATGAACTCTTCGGAAGAACTACCTGTCACAATGTTACGACAATACCATTAACAAGATACGGGGAAAAGTACATGGAAAGATTTTCGTATTCATTGACGAAACGAGTGATGAAGAAAATCGTTTTGTGGCTAGCATGATCATTGGTATATTGGAGATCAACGGACCAGGTGAAGTGTTTTCGCTACAAGTGAGGAATTAGAAACTGCTAATCACTCCAAAATTTGTAGGTTCTTTGAAAAATGTATGTTTTTGTTGTGGCTTGAGGGTACCAGAAATGTTTACGTCTTGCTCTTTGTGACTGACGCAGCGTCATACATTGTGAAAGCAGGAAAGTCAATACAAGTTTCTTACCCGAAAATGGTGCACATTACTTGCTTAGCACACGCTATGCAGAGGGTGGCAGAGGAAGTTAGAGTACATTTTTCTCAAGTGGATTGCCTAGTATCAAAAACGAAGAATTTTTTTTGTCAAGGTCCCCTCTCGTAAACAGCTCTTCTAGTCAATGGCTACCGGTATTCCACTCCCAACAGAACCTGTCAACACCCGATGGGGCACCTGGATAGATTCAGCAATTTATTATTGCGATCATTTGCAGATGGTTAAACGTGTTATCGAAAAACTGAATCCTGACGATGTTACTGCAATTGATACGGCTAAAACACTATTTTTAAACAGTGAAATTGAAGGACAGCTACCCTTCATAAAGCAAATTTTAAGTTGCTTAACACAAGGAATGACACGTATACAGGAGAAAGGTGCAAGTCCGGAAAGTTCTCTAACTCTAGTTAACAAAATTGCATCTGATTTGAAAAATGTTTGGGGAGAAGTTGGAAGAAGGTTATCTATGAAAGTGGAAAATGTTCTTGACAAAAACTCAAGATACAAAACTGTGTGTCGCATTTCTGAAGCGCTAGTCGGTAAAACATTTGATACTTCCTGCATTGAAGATCTCACTGCCACTATGTAGCGAATTTCAAGTACGCTCCAGTTGTATCAGAGGATGTGGAAAAGACTTTCTCACAGTACAATAATGTGCTTTCCGAAAACAGGCGTTCCCTAACTTTCGAGAACCTGCACATGCTGCTGGTTACCTACTGCAATAATTCTGTATAAGGTAGATTTGTTTTATAAGTTCATCTTCCTAGAACATGCAAATTTGCGAGTTTACGTTAATATTAATTTTTAATTTCAGTTCTATTGAACAGAAGAAAGTATTGTGCTCTACTGTCAAACTCTGAAGTGAAGAAAAAATTTAAAGTCAGTTTTTAGATCATTTTATTGATTTTTTAAATAGATTTTTAGGCCATCAAAATCCGGGCCCTGGTTATTACGTAGAAATACGTGTGTTACTTTTTCCATTTCGTTGGGAATAAATGGTTGGTTTTTTCTTTGCCTTGGAGTGACCGGTCTAAGGTTTTGCATATAATTCGTGATATTTTATACATAACTAATTGAAGGTTGACTCACATTTTTATTATATTGATGAAATAGGTCACTGGGTGTCTTTCCGGAAACTAATTCTGCTGCAGAAGCGTTAAGTTCTTCCCTGAAAGCGGTACGAAATCACAACATAACTAAGGGTAATGCTTTTGTCCAAACTGTGTCGTGGGACATTAACGTAGCCTTTAATTGGCGATGTAATCTTTCGACCATTCCGTTAGACTACGAGTGGTATGCACAAGTTCTGTGTCGATTAATTACGGGACGTTGTAGTAATTCTTGAAACCCTCGATTAATTACGGGACGTTGTAGTAATCCCTCGAATTGTGGACCTTGATCAGTGATAATCGTTGAAGGAACGCCATAGCGTGAAATCCAGCCGTATAAGAGAGCATCTCCTATTGTTTCAGCTTTGATATCAGCTACGGGAAACACTTCAGCCCAACATGTGAAGCGATCGATTATCGTGACGGCATATCTGAAACCTTCTGATGATGGAAGTGGTCCTACGATGTCCATGTGCAGAATGTGGAACTTTTCCTCTGGTGGTTTGAGTGCGGATAGTGCAGTTACCGGGTGCCGTTGGATCTTGTTTTTCTGACATGATTTAACCCACGTTTTTACATGTCGGTTGAGACTGGGCCAAAAATATTTGGATTTGTGTTGACTTGATTCCAGGGTGTGACAGATTGTGTATTTCTTCGATGATGTTTGTTCCTTAGACGTATGGGTACGACTGGCCGTCCCTCCTTATCACAAAGTAAAGTTAGATCCGAATTTGGAATTTCCTCTTCAGAGTATATATCCGGTTTTGGTCGGAGGAGTTCATTTAAATTGCTGTCTTCCCTTTGAAGAAGGGCTAATCGTTTCTCGTTTTCGAGCAAAGAGGTTGCTTCGATGCGAGACAGTGTGTCCGCTACCACGTTATCGTCTCCATTGATGTGTTTGATTTTAGTAGAGAACTGCGCGATGAATTGGAGTTGATTAAGTTATTGTGGTGGGAGTTTCTCGCGTTTTTGTTTGAAGGCATGTACTAATGGTTTGTGGTATGTATAAATGGTGATATTGAAACCTTCGAACCATCGTCGGAAATGTTGTACACTGCAAGAAGTTGTCGGTAATACACGGGCATCTGTGTTTGTTTTGTATTTAGTTTTTTACTAAAGAAAGCTAGTGACTGCCAGATTCCGTTTACCTTCTGTTGAAGACTGTAACCTAAGTGCGTTGATGATGCGTCTGTAAATAGTGCCATTTTTGCGTTGCTGCGAGGATGCACCAGCGTAACCGCGTCGGCGGGACTGTCTTTGCAAGCAAGGAATGCTTTCAGGAGGTCGTCATTCCATGGAAACGGTTTTTTTTATTATCTCCCGAAATTGCATTGATGGCCACTTGGTGTGTTGCCGCGTTAGGGATGAACATCCTGTAAAAATTTATCATTCCAAGAAATCGTCTCATACGTCGTATTGTGGAAGGTGGATCTAGTAGATTGTAGAAAGTGGAACGTAGTACAGTCACTCGTTCTTCTGGAGGACGGATGTCCTCGGAGTTCATGATGTGGCCCAGGAAAGTTATTTCCGGAACACCAAAAATGCATTTCTGTTAGTTGATTATTATTCCATATTCTTTTAGGCGCTCGAAGAGTAAGGAGAGGCGTTTTTCTTGTTGCTCTTCGTCTGACCTCTGTACTAGGATGTCATTTATGTACACATAAACAAAAGGTAGTCCTTCCGTCACTTGATCCATATATCTCTAGAAGGATTGTGCACTGCATTTTAAACCAAAAGGTATTTGAAGGTATTCAACTGAACTTACTGAAGTGACTATTGCTGTTTTTTCAATGTCAGTAGGACTCACGGGAATCTGGTGCAAAGTTTTAACTAGATCGATCTTTGAAAAAACTTTTGATCCCGCATGATTGTGCGTACAGTCATGTAGGTGTTTCATGGGATAGGCGTCCGGAATTGTTCGTGCATTTATCCTACGGTAATCCCCACAAGGGCGATAAGAGCCATCGGGTTTCTTCACCAGATGCAATGGTGATTCCCACGGACTACGTGAGTGTCTGACTACCCCGCACCGAACGAGCTCTTCGAATTCGTTCTTAACGATTTATAATTTCTCGGGCGTTAGTGTGTGCGGGCGACAGGTTACTGACGGACCGTCCGTCGTGGATATGAAGTGCACGGTGTTATTTTTGACTTCCCTTGGGACTCCAGGGGTTTTTATTAATTCCGGGAAGTTGTTTAACAACGCAGCGAATATATTTTCGGATATCTTAGCGATTTTGATAGCTGCACATTTGAAATGGTTGTACATTGTTTGGGTAGTAATCCCCGTAGATTTACCTACTAGTTCGTCATTTTTGAAGTTTAATAACAATTCGTAGTGTGATAAGAAATCTGAACCTATTATTGGGTCTTCAACTTTGGTAACGACAAATCTCCATGAATAATCCCTTGTCAGTTTCAAATTGAAGGTTAAGTACGCGGTTCTGAAAGTTTCAATGTTTGTAGAATTTGCGGCACTTAACACTAGCTCCGTGGGCTCCACTGAACATTTCCAATGTCGTTTAGGGAATAATGATACCTCGGACCCTGAATCCACCAGAAAATGCAGTTTGGTATTTGCATCAAACACGAATGGTCTCTTTCTTGATAGTTTATTGCAGAAGTTTATTTTTGCTCCCTTAAACAGGCTCGTTTTTTGGGAAAGAGCAAGGGGCAATACACCTTTTTGCTTCTACGCCAAATTTGGCGTGGTACCTGCACACCACGACGTCGTCGTCGGAAGACCACATTCAGCGTCGTTGCTTGTATCGGGATGTTTCCATGTTTTGCTGACACAGTTGTTGTCGATGGGAATGCGTCGGAGATCTTGTGTGCCAAAACCGCCAATTCATTCAAGTCCGTCGTACTGGAACCCGCTAGAATAGCTCGGATTTGCACTGGTAGAGACAGTAGCCAGATTTCTCGGAGAAATGAGTTCTCCTGGTGCTCGGGACCTGCTAAGTTCTCCGTGTCTGAGGAACGCGTGTAGGTGTGGATTTCATCTTTGACAATTGTCATAAATTGGAACTTTGTAATATCACGCTTGTTCTCGATGTGCCCCCACAACAATATGAAATAAACTAACTTCTGTAAAAAAATATAAGAACGAGAATCCAACAAAACAAGTTTAACATTTATTACATTTTCCACACAGCTGAACGCCGGAAAAGTATAGTTATGGTTGATTTTTATACATTTCTAAGAATACAATTGTTTTAGTACAATCACGATATCTAAGTAATGCAGTTTTTCTCACTTACTTGAGCATCAAACTCACGACTAGCGGAACGGGTACAGAAGCGATGTTGCTCGTATCACAGTTCAGGACAGAATGAAGGAAGTTGCCCGAATCAACAACTTGCCAGGTAATTTAAGACAATAACCTAGGTCTCCTGTATGGAGGATATTTAGGAGGCTGGCCTTAACTATTATTACATGTTATAAGATGTAACAAGGTCTGCTACACGCAGACAGAGTTCGATCTCCGATCGATTCGGCAGAAAGTAGTTTATCAATTCGTTCCCTTCACGAGTTTGTAAACTGATTAATTAGAAACTAATTTAGGTCGTCTTATGCGTTTGGTCTCCCTGGTGCTAACAACGTCTCGTCAATTTCTCGAATCATGCAGCTATCTAGATTATTGAGAATGTTGACATGTTTTTGGAATTGGGAAGTTATTCCCTTAGTGTTAAATAGAGCTTCCGCGAGAGCAGACCACGCACTTGGTTTGTCTTTCCAGAAGTTGGGAAGCGCGAATGTCGCCGAATGAGAACTTAGAGAAGTGGGAGGAATATTAATGCTCTCCATCGACATTTTGAAATAGAAAAGGTATCGATGTTGCAGCAATGAAAATTACCTCCATATAGTTTGAATAGTGTGAAACAGAGAAAAAGCATGTAATCAAACACGTTGACAACGAGAAAAAAACAAGAAAACAATTGACTAAGAATAAAATTACAGTTAATTTTCACTATTTAACTATGATAATTATTAAAAATGTAAGCACATCGACATTTTGGATCACGTCGGGGTCACCTATCTTTTGTAGGGGTGGATTTCATCTTTGACAATTGCTATAAATTGTAACTTTGGAATATCTCGCGTGTTCTCGATGAACCCCCACAAAAATATGAAATAAATTAGCTACTGTAAGAAAATATAAGAATATGAATCCAACAAAACTAGTTTAACATGTATTATATTTTATATGCAACTGAACGCAGGACAAAGTATAGTCATGATTGATTTTTATACATTTCTAAGTGAGTGTCATAATAGAATTGTTTTAGTACAATCACGATATCTATAGTTAGTTGTCTGGTTGCGTCAGGTTATCACAGTTTTTAAGTGTCGGGGGAGATGATATTTGTATTTCGTTATTTCTCATATTCAATACTGAACTGCTTCATAACGAAAACATTCCCTTTCAAAATAAATATTTAGAAAGTTCAGGTAATGAACGAGTATTTATTCGTATTAAATACGAGCGTAAATTAATTGCTCGTAGCAATGAAACATATTACATACAATGTGAAAAGTAGAACAACAATGAGTGCTTGTAGAAATAAATATGTAACATATAATATGAAAAATAGTTATGGTGCCGACGACAGCAAAGCACGTAGAATAATCGTCAGCTGATTCCTGAAAAGTACAATGTTTTAACTGTAACTCACGACTCAGAGTTGTAAAACTTGAAGTGTCACTTCACAGAGTGGCACTTAGTCGCTGGAGGGAATTCCTAGTTCGGACGTTGAGGGAAACTTCAACTCAGTAATCCGTGAAGTTGCCGTCGACGTTTCGGCGCAGCGGTCAGAGCGAGAGCGTCGTCCCGGCGGTCTTCATCGTGAACGTTTCGGCGCAGCGGTCAGAGCTATCAGAGCGAGAGCGTCTTCCCAGAGATCTTCACCGTGTGAGCGCTTGAGGCATAATGAATTCTAGCGCCGATCAACAAGTTTATTTCACCTTGGTAACCTTCCCATTAGTGGGCGAAATCTTTTGTTAGCTTTCTGGAACTTTCCTAATAAAATCCACGATTCGTTGAATGTGTCCACTTAGGAATACGCACATGGCCGTACGCGCACATTGACTTCATGGAGCTTATAGAGTTTATAAACAAATATTTGTGAAACATGTAGCCTTGCATGCGGAACGTATGCATTGCGATGTAAACACAGAATGGCGTTTGCGTGTTTACATCTTGGAGTGATAATGTTCTGGGTACGATAATATGTAGAAGTATGGTAATATCTTCTACACAAGTAATGCAACTTTTCTCACTTGGACATCAAACTCACGACTGGCGGAGCGGATACATGAACGATGTTGCTCGTGTCACAACTCGGGACGGAATGAATGAAGTAGTCAGAATCAACAACTTTTAGTTGCCAGGTAATTTAAGACAATAACCTAAATCTCCTGTATGGAGGATATTTAGGAGGCTGGCCTTGACTACTAATTAAATTTTATATGATGTAGCAACGTCTGCTACATGTGACATGTCTTAAATGTTACTCGTCTTAAAGTTTTAATTATACTATATTAGTCTAGTTATATTTTTATTGTGAGAATCGTATTACACCGACCTTGACTTTCAATATAAGCGTTCCAAAACAAATTAATGTTTGAAATAAAACAAAAAATGTTTAAATAAGGTTTTTTAAAATTTAACTTAGCTTGCTTTTCTGTCAGTCATTCTCTGAATTAAAAGTCAAAATTAAATAATTAGTTCTAGCATGTGAAACACAAACGAATACCTAGGGTAAATGTATACAAAATGTGGGAAATAGTTAAATTCGACTTTTAAACTTTGAAGAAAGGTATGCGAAGTATAATTCATTTTGAGGGGGCGGGCAGAGCAAAATTATCAGCCTTAGTAGAGCCGTGTTAATAAATCATTAAATTTACGAAATGTTAGTGATTTTTTTTTTCTTTCGAGTTACAAGTCATTTTCCTGGGTCAAAACTCCCGTCAAAACCATCGCATCTTGACCGCACGTAGTAATAAAAATCTCGTCTAATCGACTCGAGGGCGGTGTTCGGCGCATGCGTGTTCGCTTGACCAACTTCCAGCCCACGAGCGCAGGTGGTTGGAGAGTGGGGGAAGATGGCGATGTCGGGGGCGCAACGAAATGGTGGGGGGAAAACGAGGTCCGCGTTGCAGAATGGTCTCACTGTTCGAGCGACCGCGGCACGGTGAAGTGTGTGGTGGTGACGTCACGGTGCGTGGGCGTACGGTCGCGATTCTCGTCGTCGACACCCCTCCCCTCTCCCTCCAGCGCCTATGTCGCACGCGCGCCGTTTTGTTGTCATTCCACCGTTGCTTAGAGACGGCTTCCGTCGCCCCTATCGAACGCGTCGCTGACTACACACGACGTTTGACGCGTGCTGTTAGTGTTCGATTGTTCACGTGCTATCGCGTAGGTCACCCGAGGCGTCGTAACCTTGTTCTTTTCGGGGTTCGCGTTAATAAGAGAATTATTTTTTTCCCATGTAATTTGCAGAAGTGAACGGCTGTTGAAACTTTGTACGAGCATCTCCTCAATTAAAGTGAAGTGATGTAAGTACACTTTTCTATTTTGTTACTCAATAAGATGTTTTCTTTTTCATTTATTCGATTTGATTACCGGCGCACTCGACAGTATAACCTCGAAATAAATCAAATGCAAATTTTGGGCGTGAATCGAATGAAAGGTCTGTTATCTCGAGATCAATTTCCGCCTGAATAATCCCCTTAGCACAGCACTGTCACCCTCTTAGTACTGTCACCGATACACGCCACTTGAATAATTTCTTTACGAGAACGGAATTTGAATGAACTTTTAACTACACGATTCATATTTCACCAGCGTTGCAGCGTTGGCTCAGTCTGTTCGCAAAAGCTTGGAAGTAGGTTTGTGGCATGGGAGGTTCTGCATGGGCACAAGCGTAAATGATACGCCGCTAACGAAATCTCTCTGTAACAAACAATCGTTGTAAAAAAGGAATCGGCGCTCATTTGATTGGACGGTTGTGAAGGGAGTTCAACTTACTTGAATGACGAATCACTGAAAAACTGCAATAGGTTTCTGAAACGCCTGACACATATGCCAACTTAAATGTGGTAATCGGATAGTACCTAGGATAAACTTAGCCAGAGAGATATATTCTATAGCGGAGTTTCTTATGAAGATAATTTAATTATATAACCCAAGAATTCGTATTTCATAATAACTCATTATTAATAGGATATGAAATTTCGCTGAACTAACAGTTTAAACAATATGTTGAAATGAACAGAATTCTTTTTCTTTACTAAACTCCGTACTTGGAAAAGATGAAAAAACCCAATTCGAACCTACATTAAGGATATTTATAGCATAGGAACAGTGGACTCCCCCTAGGAATAACTTTTATTTTGCAGAATTTTTAAAATTAATAGATTAGTATATGTACGTATTTCGTTTGAAGTATTTTTTTATTCGCAAACATAAATTTCTTTATCTTTAGTACTGTAAAATAGAGCCAAAACTTTTTAAAGCCGCGAACTGAGTCCCGGGTCCAGAAGAGAATCTCAACAGAAAAAAAGACGCAAACGAACTGAATTTATTATTTTTCCTTCATTTCAAATTCTGATTAAAAAATAAGTAAATATATCTCTTCGTTGTTTTTGATAGCACATTGTTCTCAAAGAGAATTTGGATAAATTTTTACTTTTTACAATTAATCGCAGTAAGATCATTGAATTTTCGATAGAAAACCAAGTTTTCTTTTGGTTTGACAAGTATTCAATTTGCAACGCAAACTTTTGTCAATCAAGACGTAAGCGCCAATTTTCAGAAGCCCTGTGAGCAGTGGCGGATCTAGACCGTAATCAAGGGTGGGGGAGGGGCTAACCGGGGATAATGTTTGTTTAAAAATTATGGTTTTACAACTCAAATTTGATAAATATTACCTTAAATGAAATGCATCAAATAAATAATTAACTATTAACCATCTGGTATTATGAATAACAATTATAAATAACAGTTATTAATCTGGTAATACCTTTTCAAAGTACGCCATTAATCAACTTCAAATTTATCTGGTAAGAGTAAGGGTACTGTAGCCGCCATAGCCCCCCCTCCCCCCCCCCTTCATCCGCCACCGCCTGTGTGTTTGAACGTTATTATCGAAAGGACCCGAGTGATTGAAAGTGCATGAAATTACTGTTCCCTTACTTGTGGTACATCGACAATCAGTGCATTCTCACTCAATAATTAAATGAATAAATAAATAAGTAAATAAATAATTCAACAGCTGTCCCAAAATGTAAGTATTTTTATATAATTGTTGGTTGTTTTAATTTAATTTTCTTGATTCTGTCTGGCATATGTTTTGCCTGTGATAAATAACTTCTACAAAATGTGGGACTGATATTAGTTGTATTTTGATAATGAAATTATCTTTTGTAATTTGTACCTTTGTGTTTTTTACATTTTCTGGTTTATCAACAGTATTATTTTGTACTTCCGAATGTTTAGTTGTTAAAATAAAACTTATTTTATTTTAATTTCTGTAATTTTTATTGTGACTTTTCCTAAATCAAATATTATTTCCTTATTAATTTTTTACTGTTATGAATTGTTATATTATAGTTTCTCAAGAGTGTTAACCTGAATCCAAATGAGTGGTGGGTTCTATTACAAACATCGAGTAACTTTTTAAAAATAATTTGACATTTTTTGTTGTTGTATATTTCGACAATACATTTTGTGTTACACACGCTGTATCAACATGAAAGTTCACCTATTTCAAATTCTTATGACGTATTTTACTTCATTTTTTCCAGATATACTGTCTTCTCTGTATTTTATTCACTCTAGTATTAAACAAAAATTTATATATTTCTCTACTTATTTTAATTTATAACTTGGTCAACGCACAGGTGGTCTTTAGTTTGTCCTGCGCGAACCAGGACAAATTGGTTTGCACCTCACTTACTTTGCACCAGGACATACCAGTTTACACAGTTTTTGAAAACCACTGCTTAAGGGATGAAATGGGGGTATTCCGGGGTACTCTCGGTTCTATTTCAGAGTACTCTACTTCTCTTCCGCTTGAATAATCTCTCAATACCATTTGCATTCACTTCTCGCATGTATCACCAACTTAAAGGAGATGCGTCAGAAAGGGCATCCGCCATCCTTGAAATTCCTCCGCCATAGAAGATCTCATCACCTCAGACCCTTTGAACACCAGAAAGAAAAAGTGAGAATTCATTGTTAAGAGAGAAGATAACATTTATTTAATGAATTGTTTTTTTAATGTTGCGAGGTTCAAGCCATGAGAATTTTTCTTAAAATCAACTTCATTTTGGAGGAAATAATGTTTATTCTGAGGGATACGTAATACGTTGCGACGTAATCTGAGGGATCGGTTATAATGTTTGTCTATGTTTAGTGAGAACAACACAAGCTACAAACCTCAACTAGATCATCCAAACGAGCAAAACTCCCCGCGATCGCGTGTCAAAGTGTCATGTAACATAACCAAAAATAATGCAATATGACTGCCTTACATGGAGTACCAACTTCTACGAATTTAAATAATATCAGAATGAATATTAACTGTAGTCACAAAAGCGATTATTTGCTGTAAAATAATACAAGTCAACCCAAACTGAGACACAAGATAATGTTCACTCCACATGCTCGATGCAGAAAAAAAAATAGCGCCACAAAACAAGTGAATTGAACCAATTGTCGACGAAGGCGATAGTTTTAATTTTGAAGAAATCGGAAAGTGCTGCCAACATAATGCGAGGTACACTTATGGATTTTTTTTTTGTGGGGCTTTAGGGCTCGTCAACATCAAAGGTCAACATATCTCACTTTACTAAAAACATTTAAAAAAAGAAGAGGAAAGAGGAAAATGAACGATACCCTAACCCTAACAGCGTCGGGATCGAAAAGAACAAGAGGTGACCAAGGAAGGTCAGAAAAGAGAGAGGAAGGAGCATGGCACAAGTAAGTGGAAGCAATACACTTATGGAGATGGCGAAGTAAAAGCGTTGGCTTTTCTGAGTACAAACCCTGTACCAACATCAAAGCAGTTAGATTGGCAATAAATTAGTTTATTATAATTTATTATCAAGAAAGAAGTAACAAAAGGCCTTTGGCCACGTTCGGGACAAAAGACTAATTTACTACTACTTCACTGTGAAATAATAAACAGTGCGTTCCCGTTCATGATTTTACTCTCCAAGTACACAGAGTATGTGTTGTAAACGATCAAAAACGAATTTTGAGATCTCTTCGGATCTTTACGGATCGGCTTCAGGAGAGAGTAGTTTCAACCTTTGGCGATGATGCCCAAAGTCATATGTGTGTTATGTATGTTAATTGTCATATGTGTTAATCATGTTACGTCGAATGAAAATCGGAGACGGGACCGGGATTCGAACCCGGGACCTGCCTCGAATCCCGGTCCCGTCTCCCATTTTCATTCGACGTAACATGATTAATCTGTTACCTGGCGGTGAGGTTCACCGCAATCTAAGAGATTTCTATGTCATATGTGTGTTATGTATGTTAATTGTATACACAAATATATGTAACACACAAATTAATGCATCGAAACCAAACTTGAGACTTGACTTTGCAGAGAATTACATTTTCTCGGATTAGTTACATGACTTTGAGTATACGTTGCAGCAGTAACATTTTATCCTTGTTTGAGTCATTAGTATTCAACTCTTATACACGACGTTGTTTCGCCATATGTCAGAAGACTCACATTTATTTATGTATATGCTTGCCAATGTGGGTGTGGGAATTTGAATAGTATTCCCACAGCGGTTGTGACACGTGGCAAATCATTGAAACAAAATTACATGGTTTGTTTCGCTTATTTTATGGGTGGTGCAATGTAGGGAGATAGTTTGAATATTCAGCAGTAAAACAGAGTACGCATTTATATTTGTATTTATTATATTATTAATGTCTTACAATCACAGAGCAATGAAACTATCGCTTTCATTTTTTGTTAAATTTAGCTGACAGTAAATTAATGAAGTGCATGATCTTTCGTGTTAATTCATATTCACTATTTTGTTTATTGACCGACGTTGATACGTGGGGTTTCAAGCTTGGCACGTATTGTTCGTACCACGTCGCACACTACACTACAAATATTGTTTTCGGGAAGAAAGTCGAAATAAACGCAAGCTAAATAATCCCTTGTGATAGAAAAAAAGTTATTGTCAGCCGAAAAAATATTTTTTTGCCAAAGACCAACAATCAAGATGCAGGAATATATCTAGGTGAAATGATCTTAATGATAATAATAATAGTAATAGAAATATCTACAAAAATATGTATTAAAATAGAGAGTAGTAGTATGATGCACTTAATAATGGTATAATGGCATGGAAATATATAACGGAAAAATTGGAACATCATTCTCGGATAAGTAGAAAATATCATATTTTAAAATTTAGAACTAGGAAACAAAAAACCAACGTTGGAAAATTCTCAGTTCTCAATAGAATTTAATGCCAGCATCCATTGTGGAAAAGGTTCATGTGTTATCAAATAGCATTCGACTCATATTTTATGAATCCGAAACAATGCACCTAATAATTTGGCGTGAATCGTTTGTATCGGAATGTCTTTTCATGACTTTCCACGGGTCATGGTCAATCCATTGTTGTTCATTTCCTGGCGAAGATTGCAGATAGTAGGAACGATGAACTTTTCTGCATGGATTACAAAATACATTTCAGAAACCACAATTTAATTACTCAATTAACTACAAAATTCTTTAAAATGGAGTTGTCCACTAAATCACTGAAAAAGATCGAAACGATAATTATTAACCGTTTTAGTTTGGTAATGTCGTACAGAAGTAAGGACGTGGGCGCCAGTTGATGCATAAGTATTAAAAAGAAAGGCAAAAATAGTGTGGATGTTAAGCACAAAACCCGTTCAGACTTAGGTCGAAAAGACTAACAAAACTACTACTGACAGATACGTTCTTGCCAGAACAAGTTTTGGTTGTTTTTAAAATATAACAGTATTTAGCATGATAAAAAAATGTTAATTTCACATGAATCAGTTTTCCGCTCTTTAGTGTCTTTTATAGTCGAATCATTAGAACATGTTCATTCCAATTATATATTTGTAATATTAACCTTTGCAGTGAAGCTGAATACTATGAACACACAATTATGGTGTCTCAGAGAACCGCCGTGGAAAGTTAAGCTAATGAAACTTAAAATGGAAGTAAAGTTTGCCATGGTTTTAAATAACTGTATTTGTTGGTCATTTTACAATTTACTTTATTACGGAACTATCCGATTTTCCTGGCTTCAGAGGGGTCATAAGTAATAATATACAAAGGAGAATTAATGAGTGTAGAAACAAATACGTATTTTATAAATGAAGTAACCAATTGAGTATAATTATTCTTCCATTGCAAAAAAACATTTTACACTTCCCATGTCAAAATGCTTTCGTAAACCTCTTCTTGCGTTGTAAAAGCATGTAATATACCTTTCACGAGAAACCCGTGAATTTCCATTCGCGAGTGCTGGATAGAAATTAAAAATACCTTACGGACGTCTTCACTCAATTTGCATGCACGTGAAGTCTATCTTGCTTGACGCATCGAGACATAATGACCGTGATACCTGAAGTTACCGCCAGAACAGAGTAAAAAAAAGTGAAATAATTTTTAGTAGTTAAATCTAGCGTATATTTTAAGTTGAATTGTTCTGCTTTATAGGGAAATAAACCTTTCGACAACCCTTTTAATTTTGAAAGTCATGCGTGATAAACATTCGAACAAAATCTCCTTTTATATGTTAGGATAAAGATTAGTGAATGCAACATTTCTTAAACTTTAGTGAATAAAACAATAATTCACAACAAATGAAAGAGAGTAGCTAAAGGCGTTCGTCTTATAAATGGCAGGGATGGAAAACCAACTGTTCGAACGATATAATGACGCTTCACTATGATCAAACAAGAGGCCAAGAGCGGCAAAAAAAAAAGATCACACTGTTCCACTTTCTTCATATTTATTATTCGAGTTATGACCATGAAAGGTTGTGAATATTCATTTGCAAAATCATCAAAATACAAGTAATTTTGTGGCGTACGCAGCGCTCTCATGAGGCTCGGAGAAAAAGTTTCTTCCGAGTTTGTACGCCATTAGCTTGTACTCACTGGAAACTACTCCAAATTGGTGACGAAACTGTGATCTGTAATAGAGAAGTAATATCAAGCTGTAATAGAGAAGTCATTAGTGTTCTGTCAAAGCGCGTGCGATCAGCTAATACGATTTCTGAAGTTTTCATAATTTTTCTAATTTCTCCAGTACTGACGTAAAGTGTTCAGTAATTTTCTCGGTTTGGTTTTTGTTTTCTGATCCAATTTGGGTAGTGTTATTGCTGAAAACTCAGCCGAATTTCCGTTCAAATGATATAGCATATGATGAAATAAAATGTTTGACGTTGAAGGTAGTTGTGAAATGGCATCCAACAGGGTAAAGTAGCCAGGATCATGATGGGGCAAAGTAGCCAGGTAACAGGGCGAAGAGGACAGAACCTCAGATCGGTTCTTACGTTGAATTATTTGCTTATTTTGAACATTATTTAGGTGTATAAATTAGAGCTTTTATTGAATTCTTCGTATTTACAAAATCAATAGTGTTATTTGTAACCAGTATTAATTTCTTTTTAATTTAAAAAATTTAAATTAAAACGTTAAGTTAAATACATTTATAAATGTATAAAAGATTTTTAAATTTTTTATTTCTTTATCATCTTTTAAGATGGCTTGTTCCATGCAATTTAGATTTCAGATAAAGAAAAAGCTAATAAAGCAAAATAATAACTGAGCAAGATGGCCATGCTACTCGCTAACGTGAAGGCAGAGAATTTCCTTAATACCTAGGCCTACGTTAGTGCAGTTTTAGACCTCATCGACGCATTGGGACACCATTTAAACAACTTTTTTACCTTTTATGGGAGGATATTTTAACTTAAATAATAATTATATAATCTATTAATATTCCATTCTACATGCAAATCATTAGTAAGGTATAAAACTGCATCATGGGATCATGATAATAAATCAGTATTGTATCTTATTAAGGATTGTCTTTAATGTGTTTGCACGTCGAATGGAATATAAATAGATTATATAGACAATTAGAGAGTGAGTGATTTTAAATAATTATATAATTTGAGTATATATAAGAAAATGATAGTTACTTTTTGCCAAAAAAGAACATTACTTCATATTCATGTATTGTATATGCAACGATATTGATTTATAATGATTAATACCAAAAATATAGTTTGAGTTAGGTATGTATACCTATTTGTCATTTCAACATTTCATACATGACAAAGTGGCCATTTCCTGTTTTTGATTTATTGATGGCTACACCAAATTTTATACATATTAAATACTTTTTGTAATTTAATTTCCTTTTAATAAGCTTATTGAAGAATGTTTTCCTTGGAGTGGGGATTTTACGCAAGTCTCCCCTGAAGCTCTTCATACAAACTATGTTTTTATAACCCATATATTCACATGTCCTGCATATTGACTTATACTATTACATGTAAAATAGGGAATATAATTGAATTTTTTCTGTACAATACAAGCAAGAATCATACATGGGCGCCGACGAAAATTATCAGCAAACTTGGGTTCACGTCCAAAAAGATTAAGAACCATTGCGTGAAAGTTAAATAAACAATAAATAAGTATCAATAAGACTTACCAAATGAAAATAACTAATATATTTCCAGGGAACACAATTCTTCATATTATAACACTTATTTAAGGCTCACATATTGGTGAATTTCGTAAATTTCCATGATTTCATGGATTCTCCATTTCCATGTTAAGTAATATCTTTCACCAAATGTTTCAGAGTAAATTTTTCCTCAAATTTCAACTGTAGGGTCGGGGATTGTAATAAAAACGAAATATTTATATTATTTGAATTGAGTCTTAGTTGAAAGACAAGGAGATTACGTAACAGAGAGTAGGTTCCTTGTAACATTTTTTAACACAAATCGCAAACGTACGCAACGTGCTTCGCTGTATTGCGAAAATTCAAATAACGTGGGAGTCGATACAATGCATTGTGGGTATTGGCAAACCTCCAACTTACACATAGATGTACTTGCTGATTCCAGCATCGATAAGATTGTACTTAAGTCAGTGAGCGGGTGCGATGTTTACCCTCTGACGGGATAGGAATTTGAAAATCCTGTGTATATAAAATGAATCGACAGTGACAGTATGACACTATACAGACTGCTGTAATAGTTAAAAAGAGATGTAAATCAAGTTATAGTTCACTAATGATCATAGCGAGGACGTCTATAAAATGCATAAACTACGGGTTTGATTTTCAAATTAAAAAAATGTCTCTTTTGTAAAATTTATGCGATTTGTTGTAAAAGTACGTTTTGTTTGTTGTTATAATTTGGAATATATCAGTGTAGAAGAAGTTCATGGACAACTTCTGCAATCGAAAGCATGGTTGTGACTGGCTGCTGCCTTGGTTTCGGCGGAGATTTTGTTAATTGAAATCAAATCTGAACTATAACCCTCAAATCTGAATAAGAAGAAGACGCCTTGACTGTGAGTGTAACCAACATTAGCTCTCATGTAATTTCCTTACCCGCAACTACTGAATTGCCAATGAACCTGTTTTCATGGAGTTATTTGCTCGAGAAATAAATGCACAATATATATTTTCTTTCTCAAAATTATTCTGGATCTTCCCGTAATGTATCCGTTGACGTCATACACCGGGAAATAAAGCGAATCTTATGATTAAGGGGCAATTTTAAGTTTAAATTTCTCTTTTGGAGTAAATTGAATTTTAAATCGAAACCCTTCCATACCAGAAGTGATCAATATTTTTGTAAGAAGGAAAGAAAACAGTTTTGATCCCAAAAGAGAGAGAAAGAAAAGGAGAAGCATGTTTTAAGATATTGAAAATATAGCAATTTTGTGTCTTTGTTTGTATTGTCCTCCAAAGGAAATATTCAATCAAAAATATTTAGGCAATTGGATTTCCAACAAGTTTCCAACACGTTCAATGTATTCAGAAATTTTGAAAAGAGAATTCGTATTTGCGAGGCTATAAAACGATTATTGAGAATGTTTCAGTGAAAAAGTCATAGAATGTATAATAGTTGTAAAAAATCACAGATCACATCGTAAGGGCTGAAAATGTGGGTGGGAATTTACTTTCAGGCGTAGAATCAGTTGGAATTATTTGGAACACGTTTCTCAAGTCAGTGTATACAATCCTGGAACACTTCATGAGGAATTGCTCTTATGATATTTTGCCAGTTCAACGCTTAGAGATATCTTAATGCGAATCAGTTACAGTTAATTTATCTGAACGTGGTGACTGCAAGTGTTCTACTAATTCATTCAGTTTTATTGCAACTTGTCCAATGCAGGAAGTAAAAGTACCATCTAACAGCTATGGTCCGCGATCACATATGTCCGTAACTAATTTGTTGTGTTTTCCGCTAAGATGAGGGGATCCACAAGGATAAATTATTGGCTGTTGTCGTCACGTAGCAGGATATGAACACTTAAATTTCTTTATATGATAAAAAATTAACATAAATGTAATCTTGGTCATTTATTCACAGAGTATTTTAATGTGTGTTTTACGAGCTACTTAGTATGAGACGAAGCAAATGTATGTATGGTTCCGTTCGTACGTTTATTCACTATTTAGATGTACTGTTTGAGGAAAAGGGATGAAGGAGTTCAAAGGAGGGGGATTTGAGAATGAATGGGACCCAAATTCGAAATCTGCCCCAAGTCCCCTAAAACCTCTGGACGAACCTGTTGAGAACATGCTATTCTTGTAACAAGCAGAGACAACTAATAATAAGTTTCGGCCAACCTTTGAAACGTTATGTTATATCTCGCAATAACAATGATTTACTCATCCTTTGTTGAAGACAATGATCTTGAAAATATATGACGTTTTACAGAAGGTTCCTTCGAACAGAAAGTTTCCACGGTTTTGTGTCGTTTGTTCACATTTGAGTGCTCAACCAAAAGTAATTTACATGTCTTATCACGTTTTAACGTCCTTGGCGTTATTCCTTCAAGTTGACGAAAATAATGAAAATTAACGCGAAATTAATAAAAACTCTAAATAACGAAGTGAGTTACTTGCATTTTCATGAGATAGCAACTTGTTTAAAGATAATCAAGGTACGCGTTAACTCATGTGAAATTAGTGATAGCAGTTAATTAAGCTAATTCTTCTCGTTCGTGTGGCATTTGATCCATCAGGATACAAAATCTAGTTAGTCGAGGTAATCAAATATTCATTATTCTGTCATTAAAACTAACTTAAAAGTGCCAAATCATAAGTTTATCGAACTTAAATTTATTTTGTAACAGTGCGTCCCAATAAATCATTTTATGTAGAGAAAATAATGTATTCGTATTGTATAAAAATCTATATCTTGTGATGGATATTTATCAGACTTGGTGAAATTGTGCAACAAATAACGGTAGGCACTGATGAATGGTGACAAGGATTAATACACTATACCGAGAGTTCGTGGATTGTAGCGACAACGCAACAAAGTCTGCTACGGTAATATTTGTGTCAATAAAATATTTATGTATCATGGAAATCATAAAGAAGGCTTTATTATTCAATATTGCAATCTAAATATAATTTTATTGTTGGACTTAAGTTAGTTCTTGGCCCTGGGATATTATTTATGAATATGCCGGAAGAAACTCGTGTCTCCCGCGGTCCTTATCATGATGTTTAGGGTCCTTATCTTGTATCGTCTTTATCACGGCTTTTATCATCGAATTCGCCATCAATAGTGATTAAAAAACGAATATTATTTGGACGAATACCACAAAATCCACTAGAGCATATCTCGGGTACCTCAAATAATAAATAAAAAAGAACTAGAACTCTTAACTTTACATCATAATTTGGCTTTAAAATTTCATGTTTAAATTTTCAATGATGTTCATTATTCTTATTTGTTGTGTTTTCTTCGGAACAGACTATAGGAAGGTAAGCTTAATCTAATTCGTATAAAACTTGAAGTGAAGACTTGGGTTTCCACTTCAGACTATTCATTGATCTTACTTATATGAAACCTTGGAGATTTCAGATGGGTAATAAAATTTTAAAGCATGCGGGTAAAGATACAAATCTCACAATTCTTTCCATTTCATCATATAGATGTTTTTCCTTATCATCGCAGTCATTATTTCTTTCAATTGTCATCTTTTAAAATATTCGGAGGCATCAACTCCTATTATTATTTTCCCCTCTTGTTTCTGTTTTTTTTTAAATTTGGACTTATCCTAAAATAATGATAATAATAATAAACAAAAACTCAAAAATATCAGTATCTTAGAACAGAAATACAAAAGACTGGAAACAAAATGAAGTCATAATTATTCCCCTCACAATATCATCAGTTGTTGTCATTTGCAAAACATGATTGCCATTGACCAGAAATATACAAATCTTATAATGTCAAAATGATGAATGTCAAAAAATGGACACATATGTTATATTACAAACCTGCCATCACACGAGGCTTTAATATTGACCAAATTTTACTTCCGATTTAGCATATAAACCCGCCCTAATTACCTTTTTCAACGGGAAAAGCACNAAATTTTACTTCCGATTTAGCATATAAACCCGCCCTAATTACCTTTTTCAACGGGAAAAGCACCAATGTACAACAATATATAATAATAATAATAATAATAATAATTATTATTATTATTATTTTGAATTGTGACAATACACTTTCTCTTGCCAAGATTATATTGAATTGTTTTTCTTCCTGTCCTGGCGTTATTGTTAGAGTGGAGGTAGTCGAACGAGAAAATACAAATGAATAGCCCAAAGAAACAAATAAGCGTTACCATAGGCGTGCCCACCGGTATGGCAGCAGCCATACCAAACAAATGCTACGGCACTAAGGAGCCCNGCCCACCGGTATGGCAGCAGCCATACCAAACAAATGCTACGGCACTAAGGAGCCCCTGAGATAGTTGATCTCGTTGATTTTTTTTTTCTTACGATTTCCATTTTTTTTAAGCAAAAACTTTTTTGACCTCGCAGTAATATCGATAAAAGATAATAAAATATGAAAAAGATAACATGTATTGACAGTAATATTGTTTGTAATTTATTTTGTAATGTATTTTTGCACCTGTCATCTTGTATTTTGTAATCTTATAATCGTGTAATTTTTTGTAGTCTTGTATCTAGTTTAATTTCGTATTTGTTCAAGTCCATTGTCAACTGGCCACTTCTTGCCCGTTGTAAACTCGTAAGATAACGAAAAGACATAAATAAATAAATTATCACTTACGACTTTTTTTGGACTATCAATATATTTTTATTGTCCATAAAAATATATTGATGGTCCAAAAATGATCGTCTGTGATAATTTATTTTTCTTGATTACATAATGGACGCAAATAGAGTAATCTAAAGAGAGCATAAAAGTAAAATTCCAAAATAATAAAAACGTAAAAAGATTAACAATAATTAAAAAGAGCGAGTCTCGCCTAAAAAAAGAAGAGGGAATTTGCGTGATTTGTTTCGAGACAATAAATGGTGAATGGTGTTGCATGGCTTCGTGAGCGGAGAAACAAACAGGAGCATCACCAAACCACATTTATGAACAAGTAACTGTGCTAACTGAAAAATAACTGAGCACTAAGAGACCAAATGTTTGCAACTGTCCAACAACAAGTGACTCATCAACCCCATGGAAAAAAATATCATTTTTATATCTTTTGGGTCACAATCTGCGTTGTAAAAGCTGTGATGTATATATAAAAAGTAGTTCCCCAATAGTTTGCAGATAAACTGATTTGGTAAACAATAACAAACCATTGAATGCTTTGAACCACAAATAAGTACCTTTAATATCTTTAGATCAGAATACTATTGTTTTATTAAATTTGTTTATGAAATGAGTCTGTGGATTATTTCAATTCCTCAAAATTGTATTACACAGGCGAACAGCGAATCCAACCCTAAAGTATCACACATAACATACTAATTTCATGCAACTCATCCTAAGTGAGTAGTATATCATCCTCTATGGAGAACAGACAAACACGTCCACTTCGAAAGTGGGTCTCTTCGTGATGCGACGTTTGCTATTTCTAAANTGATGTGACGTTTGCTATTTCTAAAAATCATCGCAGTTTCTCCCAAGTACAAGAACAATTACAGAGACTTTCCGTCTTAAGAAAGTCGCGGCGTCATTTCTGTCGCAGCGATAGTTTCGTTGGTGTGCGCATTCCCATCGAACCCAAAGTTCGGACCGAATGTCGCACGATTCTTTGGCTGGGACGACTATAGCCATAGATGGTTTTGTCGTTTTTCTGTCGTTAATGTGCGGATTCCCATTGTACTACGGTTACTGATTGCTACTAACGGTCGCTGCGACAGAAATGTCGTGTGGATGACTTTCTGTAATAAAAACCATTTCACTCGGCACATTGCATCCGCATATGGATGTATAGTATACGTGTTTTAAAATTTTCCTCGATATTAAATTCAATGAGTCAATCTGTACTGCACGTGCCCCNAAGAGACAGCTGTGATATTGTCCACATGTGGCTACCGTTCATGCAGTGAGGAACTATTTATCGCGAACAATATTATTTATAATTTACGGCATCCCGGAAAAACATGCTACAAAATGTACTAATAACTTTACGAACAAAATTATTACATCACGATGTCGTAGACGTATGTTTTAATTAATCTTCTGGGATATGAATACATTCAAACGCATATGTATAAGATCACTTATCACTTATGTTATATTTTATTCATAATAATTATCCGAGAAGAATTGTGAATATAACAAACATCAAATTTTAAGGTAATGGATTCAGTATAATCTTTAAAATATAGAATCTTTCATGCGAGTATTATTGAAAAAATTGAATCTTTACGTGTACGATCTAACTATACTTGATTATTACTCTTTAGCGCTTTTGACGGAACTTATGGCAGCTTAATACGCTTTCGAAATAAAAGAAGCTCATGAATTTCTAATTTGGTTTATACTTCTAATTTCTATGATGCTTCATTTTTATTGGTCACTAAAATGGTGGAATTTTAGAAATGAATTTGTAATTCATGTTTCGCGTGATACGAATTTCTCAACATCTGCTGATTCTCATTTCTGCATTCAGAACCAAAAGCGTTGATGTGAAAGGTCATTTGCCGCGCGCATTCGCTTAATATCTGTCGCAGTGAATGCTGAGTGAACATCAAGACTTATTGAGTGGAAAAGGGTCCTATTTTATTTGGCTGTGAACTCGGGGCTGAAAATTAGAGGGATTTAACGGGCAGCTTTCCCCAATTGTGTGGGATATTTTTCCTCTAAACAAAAATAGATATTCAAAACATATCATTTTAATACAAAATAATACAGTGGTGTATTGTTTGTTAAAAATCTCTAGGTAGAAATTTTTACATGGTCAAAGAATAATTATTTGTTTCGGAATTCAGTTTGTTGCAATTACATATTCTCACTCTATTTAAAGTAAAAACAGCAGTAATTAAGAATATTTTTATTTATTTATGAATGTTGTTCTTAAGAATTACGGTTTTGAAACAAATTTTTTTTGTGAACATATTTTCCTGTTCCTTGCCATTTCAAGACAGCTTATGTATTTCATGATACTTTTTAATGCAGTCGAGTTTAACTCAGTGGTCGAGTTTGACGCAAGTGAGATATTAAAACATATTTNACTCTATTTAAAGTAAAAACAGCAGTAATTAAGAATATTTTTATTTATTTATGAATGTTGTTCTTAAGAATTACGGTTTTGAAACAAAATTTTTTTTGTGAACATATTTTCCTGTTTCTTACCATTTCAAGGCAACTTATGTATTTTATGATACTTTTTAATGCAGTCGAGTTTAACTCAGTGGTCGAGTTTGACGCAAGTGAGATATTAAAACATTTTTCATGTGTAAATTATCAAAAAACAAAGGGACTATAAAAAATAAATCAATTATTATAGTCAAATAATTTCATTATAAATGTATATGAAAATAATTATAAAAGTTTTTATAAAAGTATATTCAAATAATTTCATTCGCAATGAATTTACAAAGTTTTACAAAATACTCAAAGAAATAAGAATTTTTGTCAATATTCTTGTCGAATTTGTATTATGACAGAAATTAACCGTTGAAAAGTGTATGTTAATAAAAAAATTCATTTACAAGATCGTTTAATTATAACTACACGAATAAAAATTATGTTTTTCACCTTCGTCTACGGTTTCCTGTAGTATTTCCGCTTCTTTTCGTCCTTTGATACTGTTGAATGTTTAAAGGTGATTACTCATGATTAGGGTTGAATATGGTACGTGGATGATGTGTTCGTGATACGGCTGGATGGCTACGAACAACTTAAGACACCGAACACCGAGATCCTGAAGTACCTCAATTTCTTAAAACATTTAATAATTAGCTGAGTTATAACATAAAATTCTAGTTTTGAAAATTTGCGAAAATATTTCTTCTTGAATCCCATACGTGTCTACTGAAAATGTTTCTCGTATTCAACTCATTGAGCGGAGAAGAAAGTTGAATGTTTTACAGATTCTGAGACTGATAACCTAATATCAGTAAGGTTCTATAAAAGGGAGCATACGCACGACGCTATTTTTATATCACACTGACAGATTGACGTGTTTAGTACAACCATTTGCGTCGCGCTCCGTAATGTTCGTCTATGATCGCAAATTCCTAGCATATAACTTCAATATCTTGAGTTTTAATGGAAATAGTGTTCATTTTAATATCACTGGTTTTATGGTGCACAAGTTAGGTATTAAAATATACATTTACATTCAAACATACTATTATTTATGTTACGTTGAATGAAAATGGGAGACGGGACCGGGGTTCGAACCCGGGACCGTGAGCTCAGCGCGCTCATGCGCTTACCAACTGCGCCATCCCTTTCGCCTCCTTGGCCCGTCTACCANGGGAGGCGAACGGGATGGCGCATTTGGTAAGCGCATGAGCGCGCAGAGCTCAAAGTCCCGGGTTCGAACCCAAGTCCAGTCTCCCATTTTCATTCAACATAACATAATTAATCTGTTACCTGCCGTGAGGTTCACCGCAATCTAAGAGATTTCTATGTTTATTCAAACATACGTAAAGAAATTAAGGTATTTTCTTTAACTGCAGTTATACAAATGCAAATGTATATTGACTATGAATATGGGTCACTTGGTTTTAATTCTTCGTTCATTTGTTTTTATACCTCTATTAAAATGAACACAAATATATTTATTTTTGCAGTATACACAGAAAGCGACGATGTCAAACGAACATAAGAAAATAATTGCATACTTATTCCAGAGTTGGAATAGAATTCCTACTAATGGGATATAATATTCACAATTAATGAAAATCCAAATCTATGGAATCATAAATGATTGTTTTTTATATGATTTAAAATTGAACTAGCAATGAGCAAGTTTAGCGCAATGTTTGCAATACACTGAATGCATAACGATGGCTGAAAAAACGTGGCTGCGTATCCCTGTCTTTATAGCGCTCTAATATCGGTCATGTTTTATATATATATGCAAGTCTTTGACTAAAGGAAATGTGGTAACAGAAGATTATACCCAAATGAGAAAGAGGCATTAGTATCTTTAGAGCCCCAAAATAGTCTATTTGCATCTAACACAATACTTGGATGAAAATAAACAAATCAGTATCAGGCTCATAATGATGTCAAAAAATTAATTCAAAAAATTATTTCCTTAGCTACATTCGCCTTCTAAGAGGTAGAGGTGGACGGAAGCCCACTTGATACTCGACTTCCCTTATATTGGCATAGTACCAGGAACTGCTGTATGAGATTGTCCAGAAGTAAGAGTAGAAGAATCGATAATTGTTGGGTGTGACTTTCAAAAACCGTTCCAATGTTGAGTACATATAAAATAATTGGTATTATGGATAATTAGAAACCATAGTAAGTATATGAGGGGTAGTTTCACAAAATATCTTAAAACAATTTTAATGAAAGCAATACTTGGGCGCTTCCTACTCACGTGACCACTAAGTGTCCAATCGTGGGTCCGCTCTTCTACATGACATTCGCCTGTCTTCAGAGTAACAATGTCTAAATAGTCACAGCAGAAACGGGCGTCCGACTCACCTTCCACTTCTTCCGCCATGGTAGACAATTCAAGGAATCTTGTGTTTGCTGTCAGCGCAAACTGGGATACACTTTATGAATTAAGAATCGCGCCTTAGAGAAACTTATCGTAACATGCTAATTTAATGCTATTTTCATAATATTTTTAAAATTAGACGTCATGGAAATTAAAGAATACACTAAAAAGGATGTACAGGTCATCCGTGTAGTAAAAGAAGACATAAATGTGATAATAGTAAGTGTGTACGTAATATTTGGAAGTAAAAAGACAAGAATTTTTCGTTTCGTAAGAGAAATATTAGACAGATATAAGGGACAGGAAATATATTCGTGTGGGATTGGAGCAGTAGATCCAAATTGTGGGGAGATCATGTAGAGAGCAAGAGAGGAAAAGAATTAGAGAAGATAATTTTTGAGAAAGATCTTAGTATAATAAATATATACGGGATTCCAACATACTATGGTGCAAATGGTACATCTATAATCGACCAAACTGTACAGGGAAGAAATGAACGGACTACGGTAACTATGTGGGAGATTAATGAAGATATCGAAAGTGATCATAAGACAATAATGTTTATAATAGAAGAAAAAGAAAATAAGAATCAGGAAGAAAGGAGAAGATTAAATTATAGGAAAATAAATTGGAGAAAGTTTCAGAATAAACAAATGAGCATGAAATATAAGATAACAGGTGACCCAGAAGACATAGATCAGCGGATAGAAAACCTGCAACAAACTGTATTGAGAATAGTACAGCCATATTGTTCCAAAAAGGTAGGGGGACGGAGAAGAGGACAAACATGGTGGGACGAAGAATTACAGGAAGCCAAGAGGGTACGAAACATAAAGAGAAAACGATATAAAAGGATGCAGATGGGAACGGAAATCTATGAAAGGGAGAGGAAAGTTTATAAAGAGTAATTAAAACAATTTAAGAAGTTAATTAGAAAAAAGAAACGGACACAGTGGGAGCAATTTGTATCAAATAGCATGTCAACGAATATTTGGGGCTTACTATGGGCAGGGAGAAAACCAAGAAGACAACGATTTGGAAAATAATCAAAACGGGAGATACAATAACAACTGATTGGACAGACACGGGTAAACAATTGATACAGGACATATTACATGGAGAAGAAGAGCAAATAATGCAACACAGGGAATATGAGTATGTGGAGACAAGTAATGAAGAACATATAACGTATACACAGGTATTGAAAATAGTGACTGGACTCAAAAACCAGAGCCCCGGATATGACTGTATCACGAATGAGATGATAAAGAAAATGGAGCCAATATTCGGACAAGAAATTATGAATATTTTCCAAAATTGCTACAGTTTCGGATATTTTCCGCGAAATAGGAAAATTTGATTAATGAAGTTATGCTTAAAGCCGGGAAACAGAGATAAACAAGTTAGCACATCGTACAGGCCAAGCACTTTATTACCTGGAATAGGAATTTTTTTTAGACAACATAATAGCGGAAAGATTGGAAAAAGAATTAAAAGGAAAGTTGCAGGCAAAGCAATACGGCTTCACCGCTAAACTAGGAACAGAGGATGCGCTTGAACACGTGTTAAGGAAGGGCAAAGAAGGAACATCAAAATATGTACTCCTTGTATGCATAGACATTCAAGGAGCGTTCGACAGTGTCTAATGGTCCACGATATTAACAGAATTGGAAAAGAGAAGGAAATGCAACTAATGAAGTTAATAAGGTCGTATCTGGAAGACAGGAATGTGATTTTAGAAATAGGTAATGAAAAAATAATCAGTACACTGCGGCTAGGCTGCCATACCGGTCCAACTTTTTGGAAGGTGGTTATTAATGTTGTACTAGAAGCGATGAACCAAGAGAATGTTGAAATTATTGCTTATGCAGACGACATAGCCATATTAGTAAAGACAAATAGCTGGAAGGATTTGGAGATAAAAAGTACAATATTAGAGAAATTTGAGAAAAAATGTGCAGAAATTAAATTAACAATCTCGAAAACAAAATAAGAGGGAATGGTATTCGGGTTAAAGCAGCGAGGGAAAAGAAGTGATGCCAATAGATTTAGAATTTGACAAATATTACTGAAGAGGGAAGATACGGAGAGGAGACGTATTGGGAACAGTACAATTTGAGAAGACCACAAAAGGATGGAAGAGTATAGTATGTAAAGAATTGATAGATTGCTGGAATATAAGATGGGAAAAGGCTGAAGAAGGAAGAGTAACGCATAGATTCATAACGGATGTGAAGTTTAGCCATAAAAATAGGATGTGGTTTCAGCCAACACCGTCGGTATATGAGATTTTAACAGGTCATGGAAATTTCAAGAACTACTTGTATAAAAGGGATCTAACAAGTAAATGGTGTATATGTGAAGAGGAAGATACAGTACGACGTGTATTACATAATTGTAAGGTCGTGGAAGAAGAAAGAGCACAATGGATAAAAGAGTTAAAGAAACATGGAATATATAGTGATAAGAATTGGACAGAATATATTGCACAGGAGGAAATATATAGGAAATTTGGAGAATATGTTAATTCAATAATGTATATGAAGAGAGTGTACAGCTAGATAGCAGGGAATTCCCCACTTCCTCGTGGTGAAACTGAAGAGAGATATAAGAACAAAAAGAACACTGATATAACATCTAGATACAAAAAGAGATAGATAAAACCCAGGTAATGGCCAAAAAGGTCGATAAGCCGGGTTGTATAAAACAATTAAAATGAAAAAAAAATTAAATGACTAGCTAATATTTCAGTAGGTTAAAAATGAGCGTTTACTTCAACCATTTATATTGTTCATTTTTTTTCGACTGCTGCAGATTTCCGTATATCGGTTTGAAAAATCCAATGAGAGACATGGGAAATTACGCGAATACGATGATAAGGACACGAGAAACACAGATTATTAATCTGCAATGAGGGCATGCAGAAAGAAGAATAACTAAAAATATTTACAACTAACGACAAAACAATGCGAAACGTAATACGCGAAACACGTGTAAAGATTTGAAGAGGATTCCGAAGTTGAATCCCTATCAGCTTCTGAAATGTGGCTCTCGAGTTCACTCTTGTAAATGTCGACACAGCATACTCGAGCAAATATGTATACAGTTCCAACATTCATCCACATTTTCGCATGTTCATCCACCGACCCCTGTCGGTCGTGTCTTCTTACTAGTATGTCTTGTAACAAATTCTGAATCATTCCAATATGTAGTTCACGAACGAGTCATGACGGTTTCATTCACATTTTTGTGTCTACTCATTGAACGAAAGATGATTCGTATGACATGATGAAGCATCTTTGGATATTTTGGGTAATGTGAACTTACTATGTCAACTTGTTTTGATGCAAAGACGATTGTCTGTCATTTGCCTTTAAAATAGAGCATTGTTTGAATAATGTGGGATACGTCTGTTATTCAAAGCTCAGTGTCTTATGTTTAAGTCGGCAGCCGTGTTTCATTTAATCTAATCGAGTAACATCGATTGGTATCGCATCGTTCCTTTTGTTGTTGTTGTTGTTGTTGTATTTGTAAATGGGAAATGTGGCGTGCTATTGAAGCTTATCTACATGGAGCGATAGGAATTGGGTGGTAGGTCATTGTTAGGAGGTGACACATTCGCTGGGTTTACCAACAACTTGGCCCAAGTGGAGGAGTTAGATGAATTGTTTGGTAAGTAGAAGTGGTTAGTTATTGATACTAGGAGGAGCTGGATAGACGAAGGAAGGTTGGCTTGGACGTTAATGTGAAAAGCTACAAATTTTCTGGCCCCACCGGGATCGAACCCGGGATGACTTGGTGAGAAGCGACAACACTACCACCTGCGCCACCGGTGGGACTCGCCCATCGTTCGCTGAGACAATACTTCATGAATCAAAACGGTGAAATAAAATAGGTGTCCCTTCCTATCCCGATCCTAGAACCATGGCCTAAATAAGGGTTATGGACACTTCATTAAGCATCGTTCCACCCAACTCAAATTTTACACTCGCCCACTAATTTCGACGTTGACGATGAAGCCAAATATCAAGTTCACATTAAATAACCTGAAAGCTATCTCATAATATATAATTCTTCGAATTGTTCTATAAGCACCGCATTTTGAAGTTTCAACTTCAATGCGCTATGAGAAAGACGTAAGTTGAGCTTCCTGAGAGGCAGAAAATTGTGGGTGGCACTACCTGTGCAGTAACTTAATACCGTAGACAAAATTAGCGCGTTTACATACAAAAAACCCGAGACGATATCTCTATTAGCACGTCAGCTAGAGAAAAAAATGGGAATACAAATTTCACCCTAAAATACCATATTAATTTTGGAATTCCGAAACATCTCTATTTGTGTGAGCGTCTGCAATACCAAATTCTACGTATGCAATCAAATATGATATTTCAATTAGNCAATACCAAATTCTACGTACGCAATCAAATATATTTCAATTAGTTCAAGAGATATAACGAACATGATATACCATGCTGTTGGTGAAAACGACAGAAACCTCGAAATATCTTTACCGTTCTGCACCAATGAAAAAATTAATTATAAAAATCCAGAAAGCAGTTTTTGATCATTTTCACAAAAGAATGTTTATCCAAGCATCCATTTTGTATTGTCAGTACTTTGAAAAGTTGCTAAACAGTGAACACCCACATCAGAATATGTATTTACCAAAATCTGTACCCAACATCCGGACTCTCTTCCTCCAAATATAGAAGAGATTAAGGAAATAATTAAATATTTCCAAAATAATAAGGCACTCGGGGAAGATTCAATAATAGCCCAACTTTGGAAACAAGCAAATGACAAATCTATTAATAACTGAATGACATAATTTAGAATATTTGGACAACAGAGAAGATTCCTCCAGATTGGACAACTACACTGATTCACCCTATACATAACAAAGGGGATAAAACTAATGCAAATGACTACCGAGGTGTTTCACTTCTACCTGTTTTATACAAAATACGCTCTAAAGCAATATTAACTCGAGCAGAGCAACAGCTTGATCCACAAATTGGTGAATGCCAAGCAGGATTTAGAAAAAGTAGAGCATGCACCGAACAAATTCTCAACTTGAAACTGATAGTAAAATATCTAAAATTAAGAGCAAAATATTTTGTCATTACTTTCGTGGACTTAAAAAACCCTATAATTGTATAGGTAGGGATGCACTATTCAAAATTCTTGCAGAAATGGTGTTAGACAACAAAACAACTGCATTAACTAAAGAAACACAAACACACGTTCCAAAGTCAAATTTAGAGGAGAAATATCCTAGACCTTTTGGAATTAAAACAGGCGATGCTCTCTCGCCTCTCCTCTTTAAGTGTGTGTTGGAAAAATAATTAGAGAATGTCGTTAGAAAAGAATAGTTGTACAGGAATTATACTGGGATATAAAAAGGACTACGTCAAATGGAATTGTCACGTTGACAATCTTAGTTCCCAATTAAGCAAATTGTGTTACGCATTCCGAATCTTAGTTAACGTAGTTAGTTCACGTATTTCCCGTTGCGTATATTTTGCAAACGTTTACTCCCATTTACGTTACGGCATTACCTTCTGCGGTAATTCCGTTCAGAGTATTCAAACTTTCAGAATTCAGAAGAGGATAGTTCGGATAATTTGTAAATCTCACCCCCGAAACTCTTGTAAACCTTTATTCAAGGAATTAAATATCTTAACACTTCCCTGCATTTATATTTATGAAACGGTCGTGATTGTTAAGACTATATTACTGAAGTGCCACCCTTGCCTCATACGAAACAGTCTCGTTCACGAACACAATACTGGCAATAGCAATAATATTCATCGTCCTAGAGTGTCAACCACTCTTTGCCAAAAAAAGGACCATATCATTCGGAAATCGTTCTATATAATTCCCTGCCCAAAATATAAAAGATATTATGAAATTGAATATCTTCAAATCCGCGGTTAAAAACTACCTCCTGCACCAGTGCTTCTACACTGTAAAAGAATTTATTGATTTTAATAAAAGTTAAATTCGTCTTGTACTTTATCACGCCATTGCTGTGATTTCAAAAACTATTTTCTTGCATGATTGTTGTGTCTTATGATTCGTATTAATTTAGTTTAATGTGTACTCAATTTTGGCACGGTTGTGTACATTAATTCTGTAGCCCCATCCTGACCCGGGTTTTTTCTCCGGTTTTCCTTCGGGTAGAGGCGGATTTCTTATACAGGTTCTCTAGACTTTGTCTAGGGGCATGTTTATTGTAACAATAAACCGTGAATTTAGTGTTTTTTCAACTCTTATGATTTTTAAACACTATACTCAGAATAATCTATAGTTCGATAATAACTTGTACATGTAAATTTACAAACATATTTGCGTTAAATTACAAACATATTGACATTATATATGTATTATAATGTTAACTTTTTATCTTATCTAGGAACTTTATATCTTATCTAGGAACTTTTGCTGAAATTTTTGAATCCGCCTCTGCCTTAGGGCCTTTGATCGGAATTGATGGGATGGTCCCTTGCTTCCGGAGAGTAAATTAGTTTATTGTCCTTCACGTGGTCAAACGCAGTTTGTACTGCTTTTCTGACAATAATTTATTATTATTATTTATTATTATTATAGATTGTTTGCCTTTTGTGGATGATCTCGCAATCCTAGCAAACTCAATACAGATAGAACTATTAAAGGAGCAAGCGGAAAAAACCGGTCTCCAGATATCGTTTCAAAAAACAAAATTTATAACAAATATTAAGACAGCTCCTATGAACATTGAAACAAAGTATACCCAAATTGTTAGAACTGACAAATTAAAATATTTAGGTGAAATAATTGAACAAAATGTTTCGGAAAAAGATGCCGTGAAATCAAGAATCAGCAAGTTGAAAATAGCCTTTCACCTTATCACAGACATACACAAGAAGTACATATCTCTTAACAAAAAACTTAGTTAGTATTCAACAGTCAGACGTCCGGATGCACTATATGCTGCGGAGTCTCTTGTTATGAACAAGAAGACATATATGAAGCAGTTAGAAATGACTGAAAGGAAATTACTCAGAAAAATCTGGGAGCCAATAAAAGATGTAGAAGAGTACAGGAAACGTCAAAAAAAAATTACGCATTGAAAAAATTACAGACGCAATTAGGAAAAGGACAATTACCTTTTATGGACACTTCAATAGAATGGATGACAAAATACTGACAAAAAATTGTGGATAATATCTTGTTTAAGAAGACTGAGAAAGACATGGTATAACGTCATATTAGTACAGAGGAAATACAATCAAGAATAAACTTCGAAAAAAATTGCAAAGGAGTAAAGGTTTCCATGAAAAGACTAAGAAAAAGACAGGTGCTAGATGGATGGAGGAAAGAAAAGATAAGCATAGAGAAAGAATGAAGGAGTGGTGGAAAGAGAAGAAGAAAGGAAAACCCAGTTGAAATGAACATAGTCCATAGTGGCTCATATTAATAGTAGTAGTTGTACAAAAAACATGATGATGTATCAATTAGTTTGTGAAGTACAGGAAAACTTCGAAAAATATATTACAAAAATCGTCTCTTTAAAATCAGAATTTCGAAAAATCCTCTCTTAGTAAGTCTGTACAATATAAATGCAGCATCTCATCAAATTTTAATTTTGTCTATTTATTGCTTTCGTTCTGAATTGATGGAAGTATCCGTCAGGCAGAACAACGGACCAATTTCACCTGCTTGCTCCCATTGAAAAGTAAAATATTGAAAAATCCAGTACGAAATTGACCTTGTCTTTCGGGACACTTCAGAACGTTATTTGAACTCTAGTCAGTCTAAAACAGTAAACTCTAGACAGATACCATTTTCAATAGTGTATCAAGTTAAATGGTATGAATAATGATTCATAGTTTTTAATACACCGTAATTTGTGGGTTACTGTTATAACTCTTATTTTAAATATAAACAGAATAGATAACATAATTAAGAGTTTCATAAATGGTTAAAGTGCTTCACTAGCGTCATTGCAATAACTGCACCACCCATGTGGTTTGATTGGTTATGATTTGGTTTCCTTCATAGAGGAATGAGGATGCTTTGTAGAGAGAACTCTGACATCCAATGCAGGTTTTGCCAGAGGACAACCACTGGACGTCTGATATCGAGAGAAGAGAATTTATTCCCTCTCTGCCAGACATTCAAGATGTGCTTTAGAGACAGCGGCGTGTGCTGAGGGTGCGAAAAAGACGGAGCTGAGAGTTTAGGGATGAAGCGTGGTCTTTTAATGCACGCTGTGCGAATATAGACGAGGAAAAATTGTACAGTGCCGACGCTTTATCTCTGTCTTTGGGTGAAAGTAGGGGCAATTTTCCAAAAAAAATTGATTCGCTACCGGAATAAAAATAAACGGTATCATAGTTCGAACTTGTAAATAATGTGGTCCATATTTTTTATTGTAGTATTTCTAATGGGAAATGTAGCGTGCTATTGAAGTTTATCTACATGAAGCGATAGGAGGTAGTAGGTGGGAAGTAAGGTTATTGTTATTAGGTGGACCGGTTAGCTGGGTTTACCAACAACTTGGTCCACGTAGAGGTATTAGTAGTAGTAGTTACTAATAGTGAGAGTTAGTAATAGTAGTGACATCGTGGTGAGCGAGACCGCTAATTCCGTAGCCTCCGGCGGGGCTTGTGGTCCATATGAAGTCTTGATGTACGAAGTTTATCCGTATTTTATCTTGCGTTGATCATTCTATAGATGAAAGAAGGACACGAAAATATATGTGGTTGGGCTGGTAGCAGACGGCTCGCGCGCACAAATAGTGAGTCGACCCTGTCCGAGAGAATAGAACCTTCGCGGATTTTGAAAGTCAAACAATTTTTTTATCTTTTCTCCGGTCTCTGTGTTTCTGAATATTAATAGAACATTGAATTCTTCTCTCTTCGGAACAATTCCCCACCAGAAAGAGGAAAGAAGTTGCGGGACACATTAAATTATTTATTCCTCTTTATCAACAGAAACATTGTTAAACATGCATGACTTAATTATATCGACGACCAATCAATATTCCTGCGACTTCGCTCGTGTAAATTTCTGGATTTTGGTACAAATAAACCAAGGTGGGAAAACTCGTTAATTTTTAAGTAGCTGAGATAAGATTAACTTCGTTAAAGCTTGTGATGTGTTGCATGTGGTTTGTTGAAAAGTTCAAGTTAACCATTAACTATCGAATAATTTAATGTTGGATCAGACTGTCAAGAAAAGTCTTCGTCAAAGATAGAAAAACTGCCACTCTGGTATTCAGTCTTTCATAATCTGCTCTTGAGAATATTTTTCAATTGTTAGCTAAGCTGGATGTAGATTTAAACCCATTTCCTTCGACTGCAATTCTCAGAAGTCCCATGATAAATGATGAAGTCTTGTAAATAAATAGATTTGATGTCAAAAAGCATTAAAAGAACATGTATAACCACATGGAAGCAAGTTAGGGACCTTCCCATCAATTCGATGCAGGTCCCTAAGAATTTAACATTTCTGCGCCCTAGCAAAGGTCTGAGTTATAGTATAGGGAACATAAACCTTGCGTTGCTGTGCGACGATTCACTGTTCTGGTTTGAGGATGACGAATAAAAAAAAATTGAATAACACTTATAAGACGATCCTTTATCGAGATGTCAGCTCACCGCAGAACAAAATATTTATAGTATTCGCCAAGAAACATTTAACAATTCGCCTTCACAAGAGCCTTAAGTATCAAGGCACTATCTGGGTCGATTCCCTTCCTTACCTTTTGGCACTTGGACCATCTTCAGACAGCGGACCTCTGTTGCACAAGAAATTTGCCCAGAGAGGTCTGTTATTGCAGACTACATGGAGCAAGACATTTTTCATCAACCAAGTTGATTTAGACAAATAATGTTTCCGTAAAATGAGTATAGAGGTCAAGTGGGTACGCCATCTAAATAGACGAAAATAGGAACTTGCGATAACCAAATTTAACGGAATATGAAGTATAACTGTAATTAAAATGGACGGGCGAATTTTTATGATTAAGAGAAGCATATTGTAACCAATTAAAATGAACCCATAAAATTTGTTTATTTATTTACATCGTCCACTGTGAACCTTGTTCCTTGGCCCATGGCTACTACCAGGGTTTAATATTCTTTGCAATAAATTATTTTCTTTTCTGTTTTCCTCACCGTTGAACATATTTTGATTGTATAATATTTGTTTAAGAAGAGAAGTCGCTGTACGTTTTACGTTAAGTGTTCGAACCGCGCATGCGCTCTAGTGGCGTTTTGTATCCACGTAAAGAGCAACCAGGCGACCTACTTGTCCATCGCTCCACAAAGAAGAGCGAGACCAACTCCCTTCTTCCCACCCTCATCCCTTCGCTTCCACGACCAACGCGTGCAAATCTTCCCTTGAGTAGTAAAGGCCGACAAGCGCCGTAACACGAAACCATAAATTCACGAGAAAGAGACAGTCCGTGTGTTGCATATTTTCCTTTTTTTTGCCACTCATCTCTTTCTTTTGTTTCGTTGGCATGTACCCTCCTTCACCTCCCTATGCAACGCTACCTATAGCCACCTGAATAGGGCGATGTATTATCCCCTCCGACACGTGACGATGATGAACGGCCTTGCGATGTTTTTGAAGTCGGGGGAGAAAACGTGGCGTCCTCAAACGTCCTTGTCTGTCCTCACCCTTCCGGCGTGAAAATCCTCGTCGATGCATGGAAGTCGCCTCGGGCACTCACCCTAGAATCCTTCGGAAGCGAGATGAGTCATCCCTCTTTAACTGTCACGAGGATAAACTTTATTCTCGGTTATTGGACTGGAAGCAGCAGCTAAGTGTATGGTGTTGCGAAAGAGACCAGAGACAGATTTCAGATCACAACCAAAAGGTTGTGAACAGAGGGTACAAGAAACAAAAAGAAACATATTTATAAATTAAAGTATTAAACCAATAAAAATTAAAAAATCCCTTTTAGGGTTCATCCATCAAATTGTCCATAAATGAATTTTTAATTGATTGACAATTTTTAAGTAAACACATCGTTTTACTATAATTTACCTCAAGTGTCAAGAATCCAAATAAAATTTTATTTTTACATCCAAATGTGAGAAATTATATTATAAATAGAGTAAAAATAACTTTTTTGGGCTCTTGACTCTTCAGGTAAATAAACGTAAAGTAATTAATTTGTTTAAAAATGGTCAAGGAACCTACGTTGGACCGTTTGAAATGGATTTATCCATTAAGCCACTTTTTAACCAGCGAACGGTGTTGTTGTTTTTTCAAACCAGTTAATAAACTATAATATAATACCATCCTTACAAATACGTTGGTTATGAAATAAATAAATTTTCCTCTGAAGTTAAAGAAGTTTTTCTGGAAACGTTTTTGGAAGACTGATGGCGTTTCTAGGACAAAGAAGGGCACCAACACGGGTCAACATGAGTGTATGTGTGTGTGAGAGAGAGAGAAAGGGTTGTTCACTCGTACGGAAGACCAGTGATACGCTGTCTTCTCTTCTTTCACGCTACCGGACGTCCCCTCTTGGCACCCACTTGCGGTTGGATCCTTGAAATATGTATTTATTTATCGTGTACGCCATATTACAACGACGTCATTAAATGGCTACCTTTCTTATCTTTTTGTTTATTTTCACAATTCCAAAAGTTGTTCGAGGCCGGTACATCTGTTCTCAGACTTCAGGAAATCTCGAACTTCACATATTTTTCTGACAAAGCTGTTTCAAATTTCAATCTTGCACATCTCAAATTTCTCCCTTGGTGATACTAGAGTTCGATTATGAACACATCTTTTCGTAATTACCTCTCCACATAGTACTCCAATGTATCTCCATCATAACTTGAAGACTCTCATAAAATTCTCGGATGCGATTCATATTCTCTTTGTCACATATACGCTGATCTTTTAAGGCAGCGTTCAACTAGCGAACCTGTTCTTACGGTCCACGAGTTCTAGTAATTTTTACATCAAATATTTCATCAAACGTTGGGGGTGGGGGCACAACTTAGTGTTAAAAGTCTATGCTGTCAGAATTAATATTTGATGAGATATGTCCGGTGAGAGAAAATTGTGTTCAGAATTACTCTGTAGTACATTTGACACATGAAAACATTTTATTATAATAATTAATATTAAAAATAATAAAGAAAATATTCATTACTTTTTTCAGCTTGAAATAATATAAATTTGTTGATCGTCGGGCTACATTTTGCCGAACCCCATTCCGCACTGGTCCGATCGATCGAAAGGGAATAGAAAAATGGCCCGCGGGCTTACACAAGTTGGACAGCCTTTCTAACGAACTCCCCAAAGTTACCATGGTCCATTAACATTTCCATTACTTGTTTGTTGGGAATAAAAAATTCCTTTTTTTCATTTAAATGTTACTCTACGTATGTGCCTTTACGATTGTCTTCAATTCGATTTTTATAGACTTTTTCCAACCGATCTCTGCCAAGTTTTTTTGATACCGACTAGCTACTTTGTCTATATTTCTCACATTTCCCATATTTAATATTATCTCTCGTTTCTTTAAAATCTTCCGTAATTTCATTTTCATTTCATGTAAATTTATGATAACTATGGTCACATGATTCACGGGAATGATTTTTGGATAATGTCATAAATATGCGGGTATTATTCCAAGATACACTTGAATGGCATCTGTGAAGATTCGTATCACAACCGCTAAAAGGTGCAGCAGAGAAAGTCACCGACGTGAATACAAGTTTTTTTTTCTTTCGATATGGACATCGATTTTTTTTTGAGTCCTTATATACTTGACCCGTACGATAACATTGGTCTGATGGCTCCTTCGTCCTTGGGGATATTCATTCTTATGAAATGGGGCAACCAAGAGCTGCATCCGACGCTCATACATTCCAATCGATCGTTACTTGTATTATTCACGCGGCGTCGGCGGTGGCGGTGGCAGTGGCAGGAGATTGTGGGTAGTAAACGCGTGGGGGTTGGGCTCAAGGACTATACTCGATCGAAAAACGCTAGTAGTCGTCAAGGTCGTCCGAAAGGTTTCGCTGTCGGAAAAGGGTATAGAGTGAATGTGTGCTCAAAGGTAGGAATAATAAACCCCTGGCTTGGACAAAAACTACATGTGCTTTGAGGTAGCATAAGCGACCTGGTGACTATGTTCGAATTTTCTTAATTTAAAAAAATGGAAGTACAAACTATTATTTATCAGCTCGTCTAATCAAATTAGGATCAGGACTGTTTTAGAATAAATTCCATTAAATTTCTAATAGAATAGATATAAAAAAATTATGTCACGTGTTACAAACTTAACAAAGGAAAGAACAGTTCGAAATTGGTCTTGCCTTTCCGGACAATTAAAACAGTGAAACTAGTCAAAATAAGGAGAATTTTTTCAAATAATTATTTGTCGTTTTTAATTCACCATAATCCGTGAATTATTATTATATTGAATATTTTAATGTAAACAGATTGAAAGTTATTCAAATGGTTATTTGCTTGAAAAGTGACTAGCGTACTTACACTATCTTAAATAAATCAATCAAAAAGTAAACAAATTTTCCGCAAAAACTGTTCAATGAAAATGTATGAAGTCTACATTCTCACCTTTTAAGAAGCAACGTTAACTTACCAATTATTTAAAATAAGTACTGGTTGTATAGGAAGCAAAAATAAACCAGAAGAATTATGATTTTTGATGGATTTCTATAGAGTCCTTCAAAATTTATCCATTTTTCTCGCAGTCGTTTGAAATGTAATTTTTGAGTCACGTGGTGCGTATCCGTTTTATTTCTTTGATACTGAATTTTGACGATGGACGTTCCCAAGAATACTGCCAAAAATTATGAAAAAATGACAAATTACTTGTGACGTAATAGAAATTTCCCTGGATATTAGTTTATTCCAAATGGAATAAAATGGTATTAAAATTAAGAGTGTTTCATAATATTCTTTACTTTGTGAATAAAATCATTAGTGGATTGACAAGAATCATATAGCGGGAGGCGACGTGTTGAAGATCAATGTTATATACTTTTCCTCTCCTCCTCTTGTGACCTCTACTGTGGTAACGAATTCATGTAACACATAGTTAGCAATGAGCTTCTTGCTTAGAGGAAATCACATTGTAATGTACACCTCTTACTATACGTACTCTAAATTATTCTGATTTGTGTAGAGAAATAAAATGGTTTGTTTAATGCAGTTATCTTTCAACTAACGTGAGTGGAAAATAAAATTGCAAGGTATAGACAGCAATGACAACAATAACCTCCATTTTCTCCTAAACAGATTAATGAAGAAAGATGAATATTGTATTGTATCACACTGATCGAAATTATGTTGATTGTACATTCATCATTTTGACAAATTCGTCCATGTTTTATTTCAGGACGTTTTCATGTCCCGTATATTTCTTGATACTTCGATTCGAAGATAATCCGCACACGATATAGCAGAGTACAATAGAGTTAACATTTAATGTAATCACCATAGTGTACAGCATCGATTGTTTCGTTCCTGAATACTTTTCTCGGTGCTCTTTCATAAAACTAATAGAATTATCCATTCCGGAGAATTAAGAAGCGTTTTCATCCATATTACTTCCACTAATATTTGTACATTTTTTTTCGTCCATTTACCCGCAAATACAATTGTATTCGAATTAAAAAAGGTTTCACTGATAATTTCATTATCATTTTTATGATTTCAATATCTATTCAATTTCAGTATTAATGGTCTATTCTTTCTCTGTATTTTCGATCCTATTGTTTCCTTTTTTAATTACATTTCGAACTAATCTCCATTTCCGTGCAATATTTCTTGGAAATATTTGTTAATGAATAATAACAAAAACTATTGCATTACAATGAAAAAGTAAAGACACTCGGACAAAATTGAATGGATTCAGATGAACTTGAACTTCATTTAACCTACTAATAGTTTCGAAAATTCTCAACACAATGTATTTGATTTTATTAATTCTTTAGTTGTGGATTTAATAGTTGTGAACATGAAGTACAAATTGATTCTATAAACAAAATAAAATAAATAGAAAACTAGATACACATGAGTAGCATGTACAAGAAGGAAAGAATAAAGATCGTTAAGATGGCGTGACGAAGGCCTTTGTTACGTAAAGGTTCTTGGTTCGACCTCCGTGAGCTGACGCGGTATACGACTAAGAGAGAGAGAGAGAGAGAGAGAGAGAGAGAGAGAGAGAAGAAATAATGTATTCGACGATAAAAATCAAAGTACACACAAATAAATATAAAAATAATTTCAAGATTTAAACAGGATAATAAGCTGTATGTTAATTTAATTTGCTCATCTATGTGGTCAATTTTTTTGGATTAAATTGAATTACACATACAATTTTTATCTCCTTCGTTTATACACATAAACTAAGAAAATTTTTACACAAACTTGAACAAAGAAATAATAACACGCATTTACATTGTTAAGGGTAAGATAAACTATATATACACTTAGCATTCTAGTTTTAATTGAGTTAATATTTGATCATTAACTAAATAATTAAAGACTTACGACTTTTAACGGACGAACAGTATATATTTTGTTATTTAAAGCTCACAATGTTTCGTTTAAAGTTTAACAATTAATTAATTTAGTCTTATTTATTTAATTTGTTTATATAATGGACGTTAATTATTGTTGAATTTGATCATTTACATTCAGAGGCATAAGCAAGAGTATGCACGGGGGTGGGGCAAGGGGTTCAATCCCTCCCCTCCAATCACGATGAATACAGCTATTTATTTACGGACCGGTATCGCAATTTCTGTCGATTCTATCACCACAATCAAAGTGTGTCTAGTTCACTTCTTTGATGTAATATTTGCCCACGAATCAAAATATTTAGTTTTTAACGAATTTAATCACAAGTTCATTGATGTATATTTTATTAGACTCCTTCTATTGGACTGAAGTTATTGATACCCTGGTCTGCACATCCTTTAAAAGTGATTCGGAGGACAGAAAGGAGGAGGTTTTTCTTTCCATTTCGTCGATAAACTTGCATAATACTTGCATAACTTGAAAAACCATTTTGATTGAAGCAAAATTTAACTATCTTTTAATTGTATATGTTTTTAAATTATTTTTTATCAATAAAAAGTAATTCGGCTAAATAAATGGTAACACGTACATATGAACGTTTCGGCCAGCTCTATCCGCCAACAGACTCCTTCATTTCCAGCTACTTAAGCAGCTCACGAACCACTAAACTCGTCCACAGTCAGTGATGCAAGGTCGGATTTGAGTACCCAATACAATATAAACATTTCATTCGCAATCAGGCATGGCGCAGAGCTGTGAGAAATTCGAGTTATGTTACTATTTATTTTCTAAATTTTCTTTTTACATTTGCAGAAAGTGCATACATTTTTAGAATAAATATATTATATTGCAGTCATTTATATTTTTAGAATCCTTACGCTCAAAAGATTACAATGAAAATACAAAATAGGGAAAACACGTTAAATGATAAATATTGTCAGGGTACAAAGATCCGTTATTTATTATTTTCAATTTACAAGCCCCGATGGGGGTTAGTATAATAATTAAACTAGTGCCATCATATTTAGTTTTACCAATACTCAAGTTCATTCGATATTATTTTCATCTTTTCGTAACAGGAAAACAGGGGCGGGAGCAACACATATTGGAAGAATTAAATTAAGCGAATTCGAATATAGAAGTCCATGAGGTATAGTGAGAATGAATCTCTCAATATATCTTCTAGGCCTACGAAAATATATAATTCCATTTTAATTATTATTTTACTCTCAAAAAGATTTTGAGAATGAAATGTTGGTGTCACTGGTGCGCGGAATAATTAATAACGTAACTGGAAAAGTTCTACTCTTTTTTCATTTTTCCACAAACGAAAGAGAAGATATGACACACTAGAACAAAAGAGATCTTTTCCCGTCTTTTATATTCATTGGAAACAATCTGGTTTATATTTCCTTTGAAGATAGTTCTTTGTGTTTCATATTTACATTTCACGTTAATGTAGATTGAATTCCGTGTCTGCCTATTATGTTCGTAGCCTTTGCTTCTGCCTCTTGCATGAACAAAAGAGCCCATGTTTCCAGAGACGTGTCGTTAAAGACTCCCTCTGCGGATATTGTTTGTAAGAGCCTCTCTGTCTTTTTCACAACCTCCTGCACCCCAGCTTGTCATCTGCAGCCGCCTACAGAAGCTGCAAATAGTGCCGGAGGAGGAAAATCGCTGCGCACGAAAGACAAGCCACAATCGGTGCAAGATATCCAAATATTCCGTTCCGTCTTCACAAGCTCGGGAGTATCCAAAATCGATAACGTGTCCTTGCGTTTGGCTGAAAACAAGGTCAAAGCCAAATATATATTTTTCAAAGCTCACTTTCTTACATTTTATTTTAATGTTTTCAACTTAGATTTCTATATAGCCGAAGATAAATTTTAAAAGTTGAATTTATGACATTTTTAGATGGTAGATTAATTATTGAAGATAATATAATTTTCGTGTCATTTGCAAAATATCGATTTATCCTGAATTTATGTCAATTCACCGACATATTAACATGTTTTAATAGTTCTGAACATTGTACAAAATACGCTCAATAATTACCTCTTTCTTTAAGCAATGAATAATTTAAACTGTTTACAGTATTTCGGAGTTCCATAACTTTACATTGATTTTTATTTGTTATTGATGTTTATCCGGGAAATTTCAGTTACATTATCAACAAAAATATCTATTAATTTTTTACAACTTAAATCACTTGAAAAGTAAACAAAATGAAATTGAATACTTTGGATGAAACGTGTTTTTAAAATTAATATGTGGTTTCCCGTGTTTTATTGATATTTTTTTCACAGCAATTTTGTATTTATCTACATTCGCCCTAAATATGTTATTTTGCCGTATTTAACATTGTTTTATTGTTGTTACATATCCAGTAGTGTGGGTTCCAAGTTGTGACAAGGTAAACAAAGATAAATGAGCTTGAATAATGTCTGCATTGTGCGATTAATTAATGCTAACGTTAAGTGAAAGGATACCGTAGTGTCATTGCCGCACAATGTTGACAATTAAAAATTTACTGTGTGTGAGTAGTAAACTGCGAATTTGGGAAATGAACCAGAGACCCCTGGAAACAGTTCTGAGGTCGTGAAAAGTCATACTGGTGTCACGTCACCCGTACTACTCATATAATAAAGAGCGAACTTTTTATCTGGATGGTCGAGAGGTGACACAGTCAGAATGGGTTGTGTATAAGTTGTGGTAAAAGTTGAGATAATAGTGTTGGGTGGTTAAAACCGAGGTAAATTTAGTAGTACAGTCACGTAAGCAAAATTATATTTCTGCCAGAAACACTTGTTTAAAAAGAACTGACTAACTTCCCCCAGGGGATTTACGTCCAGTAATTACGTGTTTGGCAAACACGGGGCCCCGAGCTGAGTCTGGCATTACTTCCACTTACTTGTGCTTGGTTCCTTCTTTCTCTTTCCTGACCTTCCTTGGTCACCTCTTGTTCTTTTCGATCCCGACGGTAGGGTATCTTTCATTTTCCTCTCCTCTCCTTTTTGTTTTTATTTTTGTAATGATATGCGTAAAGTTTTGAAATATGTTGATATTTGAGTTTTGTGTTGTAATTCAGGAGGGTTTTTGGTGGGTATGGTTGAGTCATTCGGCGAGTCCCACACGCGGGGAGAGTCATGTTGGCTCTCCTTAGTGCGTAACTGCATTTTCCCTACCTGTACAGAATTTTAGGGCTCTAATGACCTAGCCGTAAAGCCCCACGAAGAAAACAAACTGACTAACCTTGGTAGACTGGTGGCAGCAAGATACCATACGAACATGACACTCTTGTGACGTTAACAGATACTGTTACATTTCGCTGTGTGTTAGTGCAGACGCACTGCACATGAGTGAATTATTGAGTCTTTTCATTTTGGCCTTATGATATCTACGATACAGGACCCATGCAATTTGGTTACATAGGTCCATTATATCGATCAATTGTGTACGTGCTCGGAGAAAACACAATGAGTGTGAGTACCCTAGGATTGGATACGACACCCCAATCTGTAGTTCGGACCCTATAAGATTGGGATGTCACATCCAAAATGTTGGAGAAATCATTTTCTTCCCCTTCATTTGGATCTCAAATCCACAATTGTTTTCTCAAAGAGTGTTTTGCGTTGATTGTTTACTTGTAATTGTTTAAAGATATTTTCCTTACACTCATGCATATTTAGTACTACTTCGTGTTTGTTCTGGAGAAATTTATGCATTTCAGTAATTTTTATTTCTGTAATTTATAGTCATGTTCTATTACATTTGTAATTATTCCCATTTTCTTAGGAAAAGTTTAGATATATATTTTTTGCTGCTACTCAGTTGATTTCCAAAACGTCCCTTCCAATGCGTGTATGACGTGGGCAAGAGCTGAAGATTTAGTGCGTCCACTCAACTTTTTGAAAACTGATGAAAAAACAAGGTTGACATAGACAATATCTAAATCCTGCCTCGTTTTCGATCTCAAAATTCATAATGGGATGAGAGTTTTGCGTAAGGTAAAAAAAGCAAAACGAAAAACATTTATTCGCCAACGTTTTGATACATTTCGTGCCTTCCTCAGAGCTTGTAATATCTTACTTTCCAACTCATTCATTACTCAATAATCAATATCCCTACATTCCACATATTTTATACTTCCTGTTAACATCACATAAGTGGTAAGGTATTAATGAGCTTGAATGATATATAGCAATACCACAAGAAGGTACGAAATGTATCGAAACAAATAAATAATTAGTTTTTTTACCTAAACACAAAAACCTCATCCCATTTCCCAAATAATATTTCCATCGATTCAAAACGAGACTTAATCGATGAAATTGAAAAATTTTGTGCTCACTTTCTTCTGAGTGAGTTAGCGTAACCTTGTCCTCGCCCATGAGAAGCGAGGTTCGGAAGGAGGCCATGATGCCGTCGCTGACCGACATCCGCCAAACGGGAGCGTAGAGCTTTCCCGCAAATCACTTTCGGCGGCGAACAAGTTTACGACAACAAAAACGCATCTCAAGCATGGAATCGACTCCACCTCTTATGTACGTTCCTCTTCAATTTATATTTCAATTTAACACACAGAAGTAAATAAATGTGACAATTAAATTAATTAAAAATTTCGTCTAGTTATAACTTTATAAATTATATTAACGTTCATAATAACTTTCATTAAAAAAATTAAATATTTTTTCTTCACTACCAATAAATATTTCCTTCATTTTAACAATTAGTTTTCTTTTTTGAAATGAATGAGAAAGCAAAATGTGTGCTGTAACACTGATATAATTTCTAGTTACTTGAATGTGTCACATCTTCCATCGTGTTTTATTTCTCTGTAGACCAAAGGTTTCGAAGTCTCATGTTATTTAGTTAACAGCTCGTGGCGACTACGTGTACGAGGAAAATCACAAGATTTTTCCACTAATAAAAAATTTCAAGTTTTCAAAAGTAAAATTGGATACTATTCTCAGATTATTATAGTATTGATGATATTTATCATTAAATGAATTCGGAACATATCCGGTCATGGATTGTAGCATACTCGTAAGCAATTGTCCTCTGGTCAGTTTCGTAAATATTTTTCGTATTTTCAAATCAAATAAATTAATGACTATTCTGGTGCCAGTGCAATTATTTGCATTGCACGACCCATAACCTACAAAATTTAAATAACCTACTTAATGTAATTAAAATTATCATTAAGTCGAGTATCTTCATATAAAGTGTTTTCATAATGGTTTGAAAGAGCGAAGCGTTAACTATAAGCGGAATACCTTGTTAATCCCACGCGATCTCTACCGCTTAAACACTAGAACATGAATATCATCAAATATAATTAAAAAGTATAATAATAAGAGGAAGAACTTTTATTCTACGACTCAAAGAACTCTTATAAACTTATAATTAAATACCTTTTTGGCGACCAAACGCTATCATTCTTAAACAAGAGTATAATTTTTCCCTATTACACAGCCGTACCAGGTAATTGTTTGTGGAGTCCTGAAATGTGTTTATATGCCCCAAGAACAGAAAATACAATTTTGAAAACTGAAGCCAAAGGCAAAGTAAAATACATTGGGAAACGAAATTGCATCTATATATTATACGCTCTATTACATTAATTAACTTCTATATTTTAAATGAGTACACGGTAATCTCGTCTATATTTGAGGATACTTAGTAATAAACGTATAGGAGAAAGTATTTGCGATGGCGTTGCATCACTAGTTTTGTTTTGGAACGGTTTCAATACTTTCCATACACATCTCACTTAATTGGAAATTCAAAAGTTAATATGGACAAATTATAAAGGATTGTATCTCTTATAATTTCATCGCAGAGTTCAATTCGTCCTCGTTTTTTGGAACAAATTACAGAATGTAATTTGGCCAGTTCAAACGAATGGCCAGTGTTCGACACAGCTTTTAGCTCGAAACTAATCGCACAAAACAAATTGAAACAACTTTTATCGTTTTCGTCGAAAAGAGGAAGACAGTTTCACGTAATATCACAATAACGTGATATATTTCGAAATCAGGAAATCAGGTAAAAATCAGGAAGTAATTTTTTTGGCTACTATCTTACGACTGTTAAGTCCACGTGGTTGCCATCCTAGATATACAGCCATCTCGATCGCAGATGATTGTTTTCAAAGTATGAAAGTTTTCCTGCGATTCATGACATGTCAGTGAAACGATTTTTTAAATTTTATTTTGTTAAATTTAGCATTTTTTGAAAGCATTAATTATCAGTTTCTTTTCTGTTTTAAAAACACGTCTATTTTCATCCTTACTTGCTTTCCTGGAGATGTGTTTAACGGAATAATGCATGACGCAAATTTACAGGTTTTATCTCCTCAACAGAGAAGCTGGTAAGTACACACTCAAGATATTTTTTCGAATAATGAACTGTCGTTAAGATCTCCATGGTTTAACTCATTCATCAAGCGGAAGATTACACTTCCTTTACCGGAAGAGAAGTGCAATTTACTCTCTTGTTTGAGGGAAGTGCGCGCGGACGAGCGTGTTGCAAGTGCGATCTCATTAGCAGCGCATTCCACAGTGAACACTAATACGCATTCTCTCGTTCGAAACTGAAGATAAGCTCTTTTACATCAATTGGTATGTTGAGGTGACTCTGAAGAATTTGGAATGTAACTTACGGTCAACCAAAAAATTGCCATTTTTAATCCTCCCCTCGAAAAGCACCTGTTATGTTATCTTTTACCAGTTCCCATAATTATGTTAGCTGACCCTACACCACCATCCCCGACAAGAAATGATTTTGTTGCTTGTTGGAAAATATGAGAACTCATTTTGATACACTGACGTTACGCTCCTCATTGCCCTTTGAGTTAAATGAGCGGTTGAGTACAGTGTAAAACAGGTTTATTATGGTCACTGTTAAGAATCGATACTTGAAATGTTTATGCTCCCCACACTTAAGGCGCCCATAATTGATAAAACGTATTTGTGAAACTAATCTGAAATTAAGTTTGTTATTAGTTGTCTCGTCATTTTACTGCATTTTGCGTACGAATCAAAAAATATTTTATATAAAAATATGTATTCTCTTATTTTATAAAAATAGGTTTCATTAATTTAATTGTTTTATACATTTTGTTTCATAGCAATAAATCTGGGTGCAATATATTTTCATTTTGTTATAAATACAACAGCGGACGCAGAAGTATTACATCTCTATTCATAGGTCTTTAGTAGTCCAGAAGCTGTGAGGCTGTTAAGTATTTTTCGCTTAACCAGGGTTAATATATAAAAATCAAATAAATTTGTTAATTATATGGGGATAAAGTATGGATGGTAGAATCTCTGAACAAAGGATAGACCGGTGAAAATACGCCTTTTAGCTTCTCTTCGATTTGGTAAACGTCATGAACTTCAGTCTAAAATAATTTATATAT
>NNCF01127693.1:6408-35532 GCA_002313205.1 Laupala kohalensis | reverse complement strand
AAAGCCCCCCCCCGAAAAAAAACCCACACACACAAAAAAGACATCATCTCGCTTTCAATTACTATAAAATGTACGTACAAGAACATCAAACACGAGGATTTTGAACTTTGGACTCTTGTTGGCTATAATTAGACTTCGTGTGTGACTGAGGAAATTAAAAACGTATCGAAATTCTCGGATTAGGATTCATTACGAAAAAGCAAACATACGAAACCGAGTTATTTTTACATCTAGATTGTATTTAATATAAAATTATACATTTTAAAAATATTTGTATCACATATAAATAAGAAATATATTAAATTGTCAATAAAATAATAGTTAATAAAATATGAAATTAAATAGTTTTCTATAGGAACGTACCGAAGGCAATGTATGAATTTTTTTCTGCTTTACGTTCAGATTATGAGTTTGTTTCATTTGTGAAACTGGGAATTGAAAAATACTCGAATTAAAAGGATTCAATTTTAATAAAATGTATGTCACTATTTTGAAAATTTGAACTTTTCTGATTGGACAAGGGAACCGATATTTCTGAATCCAAATTCTTCCTCTGTAGTTCCTAAGAATACAATTTTTCCTTCTTTTTGTATACATGTTTTTATTCCATATTTTCCCCGAGATGGTCGTAACCTTAAAAGAGAAATATAAACATTTTAAATCCAGGAGATAAGAAGGTATCCCGTTCTTCAGACCGAGTGTTTGTACAAACCTGGTTAATGTAGCGCGTAACGTGAGCCAGGAACGTAATTTATAAGTGTATATAAATCTGATTTTATTTTCGGAAGTCGGCCTCCGCTTAACGTTGGTTATATTCAACGTCGTGATAGCGGTGCAACGTTATTCACCTGCAAAATGTTCATAATGCTAGAGGTGCATGGCAGGTGGGAACCATAGCTATGTTTCTTGTAGGAGGCGGAACTCCACAAGCTGCAGGCGTCTTGAAGGAAGGAGGAAGCATTTACGCTGCGGGGAACACGACACGAGAACAGTGGGACGCAATTCGGATTCGAAGGGACCAATTGAAAATAAAATGAATAATTTGTTACTTGTGGTTTTTATAGTATGTCTTTTATAGTAATCAGTAATTTTATATTGTGCGTAATTTGTATTCAGATGGACGATATTGAGTCAAAAGTGCTCTCATCTAAAAGGGAAAAAATCGAAAAGAAATGACAAACTATTTAATTTTAAATGAATAAATAAACAGTTTAAAATGACTTCAAACAAATATATGATAACACAAAAATAATAGGTTTGGAAATTAATTGACCACATTTTACAAGTAATTTTGATCAAATAGCAAACTAGAACGTGTAACAAAAACAAAAAACAATTATGTGCTAATGTGAAACACACAAAAAAAAAAAAAAATTCAGCCTGCTAATAAAAACTTCAGCCCACTAATAAAAACTTCAGCCACTTCCTGTAGCGTTTGGATAAAAACAATATTCTACACTAATACTACAAAAATATGGAGATAATCCTTCACTGAGTTTCACTCATAATTTGAATAACTTTCACTTAAATACGAATACTCGTATGTATACAAAAATTACTCGTATTTACATGTTTGCACCATACATTTTGACACAATGCATTTCATTTAGTTGTTTTACATCAAATTTCCAATTTTATTCAAGAAAAATAACTTTTTACTCGAGAGGAATTTGTACAACGTATTGTAACAGTAATAGTGTCACTTTTTGGCGTATTTTTCGGAATACTACAAACAGAATTTACTGGACTTATCTCTCGCGTACCCCACTAAACTTTCCAATTGTACTTCTTAGAAGAAAGATCACAGTATTGCACAATCATGAAGAAACCTACCTTGGGTATACTACATAATAAATTTATCATTAAAGGGAAGAAAGATAAACACATTAAAATTATCGATCCTCGATGATTTATCAGATAAATATGTTTGAAACACACTGTACTCAAGACCTCGTACAGTTTCGTAATTCTTTTCACCGCAAAGGATACCAGTATGCCTGAACTTTTGTCTTCCATTACAAATTCATTGCAATTCGATTGGCTAAATTCGGAGTAGGCGCCTCCAAGTAGATCTCTGTAGAGATACTCCAAGATGATTATGAAGTCGGAATGAGTTACCCAGAAATAGGTCTGTATTCCAAATGTGCTCTATCCTTGACTTTCTTTTTATTCCATCAGTTTGTTCGTGATTTATCGAGGGTAAGAATCGTTACACGCAGTACTTCGGATATCACTGCGAAAATTAGAGAAAAGACTCTCCTGGTGCCAAGTCGTAACGATCGATTCCCTCCTCCCCACCGATTACAATACGTTCCTTATTCAATACTTGTATAATTTAAAAAGTAAAAGGAAGAAGTAAAACTCTCATTATGCATATATTTCTTCCGTGTACCTTACACGTGGAGTGAAAAGTTATCACATATCTTCTTTTTCATCTAACCGAAAATTATATACAAAATTCCCGTTAGCTTATGACGACTGAAACTACAAAAATTTCGCATTTCATGTCAGTCAGGACAGTTATTTCAAATTTTGTTGCGGGTCTGCACGAAGGACAGAAGTTTTTCGTAAATATTGTCATTCTTTGGCATTTTTAGAACACAAAACTTAAAAAAATAAGTAGATAACAAATAATAAGTCACACAACTATTTAATTATTTGGAAAGAGTATTTATTTCCTTGGATATCTCCCTAATCTAAATTTAAAAACGCTATTAATACAATATTTTTGTAATGAAATCGATCAGACATATAGCAATGTTGCGAACAGAAACAGACGATGTACCTCTCATTATAAGTGTAATGCCTATGGTTTGTCTTGCACACAGTAATGATACTGCACGTTAACAATTATTTTTTAATTTCTCTCTTTCACACCCTACCTATCACAAAAGATGTTGTTCCTTTAAGATATAATTACTGCTTAGTTGTAATTTTGTGTATAAGTGGACTTGAAATTTTCAGTTTACTTCTTGTCTAAGATGACCAATCAATGTGTTTGGTAAAATATTAATTACTAGGGTTCAGTACTAAATATTTCCCTGATGTCAGTATTCTGAATGATGCCTGTAAATACTGAAGAATGAATTATAGTGTAAAACATGTATTTTTATAATAATAATAAATATTAGGCACCAATAAGATACATTCAATTACGGATGTAAAAAACATATTCTTTGTTGTATTATATTTTTCTTAACAATGATTTTCTAGAATTGATGTTATCCTTTTTCACTATAGCCTATACTTTTTACTAATTCTTACTTTTTTAATATTATCAGTATATCTGTATAAAGTACAAAGCAACGTATATTTAAGGTGTGGTATATGCCAAATTTTGTAGGTTTTAAATAGATACATTTTAATGGTGAATAAAAATTTCGGGATTTTAGTTTTTACTAAAAATGATAACGTTTTACGAATATTTTAACTATAGTTTCGTAGGAGGTTTCTCGCGTGGTTACGACACACTTCTCAGAGCATGACAGAATACAAACGTGTTTCTAGGCACGACTAGTTTTGTTATATATGAGAATGCATGAGAATAAACGTGTTGAAAAAATAAAAATAACCTTTTTTCAGTTAATTAATACGCTATATATACATGAGAAGTATGAGATTCACCGGGAAAGAACTGAATATACTTCCGGTCCTTCCCAACTTCTCACGTATGTATTTGTTTTTGTATATCGTAATTTGAACTCTTCGTTATAATATCATATTGTTAAAAATAGTTATCTAAAATATTTATTTTCGATATTTGAAATATTTTTATGAACATCACATTGCAACAGCGGTGGCACCAGTTCAAATACGCCCTTGTAAAAATTAAACTATTCATCCAAATGTAACGAGATATTCTATCATCATTAAATACACAAGAAGGGGGAACATTTAGTTTTATATTTTCTCCTTAAACGATTCTCATTAGTTGAAGCTTTTGAAAGCGTCTCTTTTTAATGTCTTTGGTTGAAGAGTTTGGGTCATATGTAGATCATCATATGCTGTCAAAAACTTTCTTGTCGAAGTACTTCTGGCAATCCAAAAATTAAACTTGTATATAATCTCTTTCTAAATAATATTTTTCATCCAACATTTTTATTTCACTTCATTAAATTATGTCTTTAAAAATGTTGATTTGCATGAAAAACATGAGATTGGTTTCGTATTAAAATTTTAACTTCAACGGACTTTTCTGGTGTAACCTTCACATATTCTATGGCGTTTTAATATATAATCCTTTGTATCATCGAACTTTGTAAAACATTACGAAAGTTCAAAATACAAATTTATCATTTTAAAATTCAGAATTAAAGAGGAATGTGATGGAATAATTGTATTTTATATTTTATACGAGTTCACGTAGTATTTCGTCCCATATCAATATTATATTTTCTGCAGCGAAATGAGAATTCCGTTCCACTGCGTGGCGGGTAGGAAAGGAAGAATTTAGATCTTGCTTGTCGAGAGAGAAGTCCTTGGAACATAAAGAAACAAGCGTACTTTATAAGGCGAAAAAAATTAAAAACATAATTCCTTCATTTTTGCAAAAATGCCGCAAGGATTTGCAAATGCGAAAGAAAGTGTTTTGAGATGATGAAAGTGTTATTGTGGTCTCACTAAGAAATTTCCTTTTTTATATTTCATCATACCTGTTTTTTTTAATAGAAGACAAAAATTAGTTTGCTTCTAATAAAATAATTAGGAAGAAAAATTATTTTAATTGTAGCTGTAAGTACCAATTGTGATAAAATTCTTGTTGTTTTGAGAGATCTGCTTAATAATATTTCTCTTTGTTTTTCTTGTGTTAATTATGTTCAATTGTTTCTCTCAATAAAAAGAACTACAAACAAAAAACTAGAATAAATTAAATGGTTCTCTACTTAAATAAAATTTACGCTGTTATAAGCTAATTTATTTAATGCAAACTCAATTTGGAATTAATTGTGCTGCAATAAGTCGAATAAAATATTCTACATGGAAGCACTTGAATATGAAGTCAATTTTTCTCTAATAGACACATCGGCGTAAGTGGGTTCCAGAGGACCGAAATCATAAAAATCGATTCATCTTACGAACTTTCAATAAGATATTGGAACTCAAGGAAATCAGAGAGATACTTATACATGCCAGTTGAATTTGTTCGGTCTGAAGAACATTATCTTTGGTAATTACGAACTACGATGCGACGCGAAGGATGACTTGTACTTGATGGGAAGACCTTATTGCGGGATGACAAGCAATGGAAACTTAAAATTACGAATTTGCTTTTGAAGGCTTGATAGGTACGACGGGAAAAGTCTTTAAAAGGAAGGAACCTCTATAAATTTCTACCACATGTTCATTTTGTAGAAAATAATAGGAAATGGTTTCTGCCAACATGTCATACGGCACAAATGATGCCAGGAGATATGAACAGCTATTTCTATAGGTTCAATGCCAGAGATACTGACAAATGTATTTGGGCAGAGACCGAGAAGCCATGGAGCACATTGTATGGGATTGTGAATTGTGTAGTGAAGGACGAGCAAAATTTATAGCATTATTAAAGAGACAAGGCGTGATTGGAACGAGGGAGTATACTTACGTAGCCTAAACGGTTGGAGATATATGTCAACTATGAATAGCAATATTGTTTGTCTCAAAGGGTTCTACAAAAAGGACATAACAGCTTACGTCTATCTACAAAAATTAACCTAAATTATCGATAAAACGTTATTAAAATAGAAGTGTTAAAATACTACTGTTTAAGAGAGTAATTTAAAAAAGGAAAAAAANTATCGATAAAACGTTATTAAAATAGAAGTGTTAAAATACTACTGTTTAAGAGAGTAATTTAAAAAAGGAAAAAAAACAATCATCATCAAATTTAATTGATTATTTGTTTTGTGCTTTTTAAAAAGATAAAAAACATCTTTAAATTGTAAAAGTTTCTACGAATAGTACTGACTTTTAATGAAATGGTACAGCCGCGTCATACCTCGGAAGCGAATATTTGACCGGGGCGGCTCCCGCGAGATGAAGAGTGTGCACTCAAGTTTTGCATTAAATTTGTATTTTTATGAATTTGAAAAATTAGGACGCTGTACATGTTTTTAATAACCAGTAAGTAAAAGTATGTTGATCTTACAATATTGATAGATTTTATTTTTTCCTGAGTAAAAGAAGATTAGTCTAAGAAACATTCCGAGCAACGCAGGGTAATCAGCGAGTATTATTGCCACTTTTCCAAAAAAAAAAACTTTATCAAGCATTCTCATACCATTGCGGTTAGATACTCGTTGAGTCACTAAGTCAAACGAGGAAGAAATGCTATTTAACAATGTTAAAATGACATTCCAATTCACTTTAAATTGTTCCATCTATTAGCATTATAAACTCACTCCCAAATTCTACAATGTCGTTAGTCTTATAAATGATCGTACTCGTTAAAAAATGATTTTGCGAAATTAATACGGAAATTAAAACAAATAAAATGAGCAAGTTTGTGTTTTTTAAATGCGCACCATTTCATTCCGATTTTGTATACCTTTTTTGGAATCGTTATCTGTATAGGACACGTTCTATATTTTCTCGTAAATGTATCCCCTCCAACGTGACAAGTTTTATCGGCGGTGGGTCGCCAGCTACCGCTCTGTCTTCCTGCCTCCCATTCCAGAAGTCTTGCTCCTATCGCTGGAACCCGCGCTCCGCCGCTCCCCGACGTATTTCCTGAGCAGCGGGGATATCGCAGCATCACGGCTCGTGACTTAGGAAACCAACCACCCGCTTTGCACAAGAGGAGAGGGCGTTGGCGACTCAGACGCGAGAAAGTGAACGGACGGACAGCTTAACGAGGGAATCTAACATTACGATTTTTCTTTCTACATTATTTAGTTTTTGCCTCTATTAAATTTTAATGTAATGAAGCATTTGGTTTCATTCTCGTTTAAATGTTGTTTTTATTTGTACTAATTTCTTTTAATTACTGTAAGAGAATATAATGCAGCATTTCTCGTCAAATTAGACGCTAAAAATAATCGAGTTTTTCCTTTTCTGACAATTAAAATTTATTTAACAACACGATAATTATGCAGTAATACACGTAAGTGATTGTAAACACTTTTTGTGTGATTTCATATTATACTATATTTTAATTGATTTTTTTCGTAAAACTAATATTATTTGAAAGTTACGGACCCAACAATTTATTGTCAATAAAATATAATGAAATTTTTTAAAAAAATAGTTCGAATTTTTTCTAAACTAAGACAGGAAAAAAGAGAGATTGAATATCACGATGTAAATACTTGTCTGTTAATCCATCTAAAAATTATGATATACCGGAAAATACGAATGTTCTCCAAATAAAAATACAATTTTATTTGGATATAACGAGAATAACATTATAATCTCATTTATCTGAATAATGATTTGCGCAGAGAAACGAACCAAAACGCAAGGCTTACTAACCGCTTTATTTCTTAGTGTTAAATAACTTAAATAATTATGTCGGTCGCAATTTCAGATTTTTCTGACGGAAAGGAGAGTACATTCCGTTCATCTCGCTTTAATGGTGAACGTGCAAATAAAAATCATTATTATTTGAGGAAAGCATAAAATTAATTACCAAAAATCAAGTTCTCGGAAAAATTAGACAGTTTCATATTATTGAATGTTTTGAAATATTTTAACAATCTAGTTTATTGTAGAAATAACTACAATTGTTTGTGTTATGCCGTTAATAACTGCCACTCGTTAGTAACAACACAACTTTTATTTTCCAGTAGCCAATACACATGCAAATTCCAGAATAGAATAGCCGATGGTCAAAGTTCCGTAAATCCAGTAGACGATTGCCTTTGTAGCACCGAGTGAAGTTTCACCGTGACGTAAGTGGTGGCGAGATCTGATCCCGAAGAGAGGTCCGTCACTGAAGCAGTTAGCGCTGTCTGCGGGTAATCTAGGAACTACTAGCTCCCACGGTCTTCAAAACTGCAACGTATGCTGCGGTTTGTGTTAAAATGGAAGTGGAAAAGTTTTTTTGTGGCCGATAGGACGTAAAATAACCCATACACACTGCTGGTCGTTTAAAAGATTTCCTTTTGAATTAATTTCTTTAATTTACAACTCAGCCGATAATTTCAACCAGGAACATTTTAGAGATTAAAAATATCTTTTCACGGTAGTTCCGAATAAAACCAATTAATGATATTTAGTTCCAGAAAAATCGTTAGAACACAATCCAGTTTGTAACAGAATGAAGTAATAGATTTTACTCGTTCCTGACTGACTACCCGAGCTGGAGATTGAGAACAATTACCAAGTGGCATATCGTCTCGCAGAGATAGCGATGCCTGGCGCAAACGCGATAATGACGAACAATTGATCAACAAGTGGCTAATCTACTTGATTCTTCTCTACTCGATCGTCTTGCCAACGTACTTCCAGCGAGTCTCGTCTTGACTGGAGTGAATCGATGGCCGCATTCGCAGGGAAATTATTTTTTCCCTACTATTCCTAAAGCGTACAAAATTCAAGAAGCAGGTATAAATAATGACTAATAAATTAAGCTTAAACAATAATTTGTTATCAAAAATAGCAGATACAATCTCCAAGTAACCACGAGGAAGACAATGTCCTCTCCAGAAGTAAGGAAAATTACAATTATCTTTCATACTATTTAAGTTCACTCGCAACTCTGCACTCCAAAAAGCGAGTGAAATTTCACTCTTGAAGAGAGGTTCGATTTTCAGTCGCCGTTCGAGTGGAAATTCTGTCGGTACGAGTGAATATTCATTCTTTCTTTTCGAGAGAACCGTAGTATATTCCATTCATTACTTTCATGATACGAAGGATCCACTGATTGGTTCTCTCATGTTGCTATGACTGCAAAATCTTCGCATGGGCCACAATTTACGTCTAATGAAATTAATGAAAATAGTAGGAGTACATGACGTTTTCTGTTAAGTACTCTAAAGGATATAAATTCTTGTGAAGGGTAAGGGGTTAAAGCTGTTACCTTCCACTTCCATCCTCGGCGGCATTTCATTACTGATAGCGTTGTTAACTACTCGCCCGATGTGACCGTCTCCGTCTGTGACTCTGCATCTCTCCTCCCTCGTTCTACCTTCGCCGGTGAGCGATTCCCCGCAATGTTTCCTCTTTCCTCACGTTTTCCCACACCCACTCTCCCATTCGCTCCCGGAACAAAGGATCGTAAACCCGACATTTTGACGCAAAACGACGTGTCGTCGCTCTGCGCGGAGGGTTTAATTTCCCGATTTACGACTCCACGAGTTGCAGTTACCAAACATCGCGGTTATTATTATTATTTGCCGCTGGCCGGCGTGAGCGATGGATACAACTTGTATTGGGGATGAACGAAAGCGTGAATGTGGATTATGAATGATGCGTACAAAAGACCCAGTGATCTTTTTCTACTCGGTATATTTTTTTTTTTTTTTGAGGTTAAGTCTGCGTTAAAATATTATTCCGTCAACCATTTCATTTCAAAGTTCGCTGATTCACCCGTAAAAAAAACATTTTTTTTCAATCCGTAAAACAACGGACTCCCCTGTCACCGGGATTTTGCAAAACGTAAACCAAGACTAAGCCATCATTCATTCCGCTCAAAGCATCGCTGTCTATTTAATTCTTGCGATTTCATCGTCAATCCGCGTATTTCAACGACAATGGTTCCGCTGGTGGATGTATCGCCTCTTGCAAAAAAGAAAACAATACTGACGTTTAATATTTGGTCCAGTCGTGTTAAATCAATTCGGACGAGCGTGAAATATTAGTTCCGAATCCGCGAGAGAGTTGTAACTTCATCCTGTGGAGCTCAACGTTTTGCGTAGGATACGCATTAAGGGATTCCTCCGCAGCGGAATAACTCACGGCGTTACTATTTCGCTGAACACTGGTTGAATTGTGGTCGCGGAAATGGTTACATTTATCTTTATTGTGAGATCAACCACTTGTGAAAAAGAAGAGAGTTTCTCGGCAAAAGAACTTCAGCCGAAAAACTCTCCAAATTATAGTAGGTCCAGGTGGTTCAGGCGATTGCGTACTTGATCTTCATTAAGTCGTCCCGGGTTCAATTCCCGGTGGGGCCAGAAAAAATTGTAGCTTTTCACTACAATGTCCCATTTCATATAGCTGTGACTCTTGAATAGCGAACCCTACTTCCTCTATCCCACCGATAATCGTGTTATTTTCCACAAACAACTGTGGATTACCATCATTTCCCTGGATGCAAGTGCGGAAGAAACTGCCGAATACGGAACTGTGTCACTGTAAACTTCCAGCACGTCGATCGCGAACATTCTGTGTTTCGGATATTTACTGGTTTTTGTTCCAAGTCTCTTCGATAAGATCTTTGTTCTTCTCAACCATTAAAAGTTCTTGTGAGTCGCCTCAGGAGATGGCAAGTTGTATCTACAGGGATCAGACACAACTCCAATTTTAACCCTACTACTTAACGCGTGCAACTAGAAAAAATTTGTTTCCATATGAATGATTTCGTCACATAAAATCAATCCATACTCATAAGGTCAGAGACCAGTTTGAAAATTATTTGGTTCATTAAATGGTATTTGGTTCATACTTATCTTGTTCTAAAATTAAAAGATTGTTCGAATATTCTTCATACATCTGTTGTTGTTTGAAGCCACATCTTTAAATTCTCATTTATATGAGTAAATGTGTCGGTGAGCACTTCAAACATTTGTGGAATCGACTGTTCGTCCTAGTGTACGAAGTCTGGAACATCAACTATGAATACAAAAAATCAAGCAATACGTTGAATACTACTGACACAAATATACGTATAATTCCAGAGGACAAAAAGTGTCACTTCCGATACATGTGATATTTGTTTTATTTTGATCTTCATATTGGAGTCGTTTGCCTTTGTAGAGAACGAATCGTTCGTTCTCTTCAAAAGCTCATTATTTAGACACACGCCTGTGTTCGAATCGATGGTTTCGTGTTTCTCTTGTGCCGTGATTGTGATTGGGGTTGTGTTCCTTTGGGATCGGATTAAATGTTTCAATCTGAGAGTCATGCGCATGCTAGGAGCCGGTCTCCTGCGGTTTCCCGTTGATTCTTGCGTCTCAAGGGGCCCGTTGCTTTTCGTGGAAGGCGAACAGTCTGCTATCTCGCTGTTTGGAGATGCTATTTCCAGCGACTGCCTCAGGAACTCGCTGTAACAACCCTTGGCGTGATCTCCATGGGATGATGGTTCCTTTATCAAGAGATTATATGAACGAGTCAAAGGTTATCAAATGTGCTAATGCATACAAAACCAAGATGCTGAATTGCGAGTGGATATAATTATCTATTTTTAGCACTCTTCAGTAATATTATTTTCACGATATATTCCAAGAAAAATACTGTGCATATTAATCGTTTAGTCATGCGAGAAAAAATAAAAAGGTTGAAAATAATTGTATGAAAGTAGATTTGTTGGAATGTTTGCTCTAGTGTATATAAAATCCGATGCAAAAACACAAAAAACACCCAGTCTCCCCATCGTATTTTTACGAATTCCATTTATGTTAACTTGTACATATATTACGTTAAATTATCATACAAAAATTATTATTAAACTGTTTGATTACGAGAAAGAGATTTAAAACGAGAAAGAGCAGAATTTATTGCTCAGAATTTATTTACGTTTCGCTACAGAATTTCTCTTGAATAGGATCTGAAAATTCATGTATGTCAAGTAGAATGTTTCTTATTTACGGAATGGATATATTAAAACAAAATTTATAACAATAAGCATATTCTATTATTAATGATATTATATTGAATGAAATGGGAGACGAGACATTCAATATAACATCTAAAATCGGTTACCTCGTGGTGTGGTAAGAGTAGTTATTCGCAAGACCAAGGCCCCAAGACCGAGACCAAATATTGGATGCAAGACCAAGTCTGTAGTAGCAAAAACAAGTCGCAAAACAAGATAATAATTGCAAGACTTCGAAAAAAAGCAGAACTGTTGCAAAAATTATTATTACGTTATTCAAATTAAATTATTCATTTTAAAATTAAAAATTACATGAATTATCTTTAGTATCATTTTAACGACAATATTTTTTTTCCTATGATTCGTATTTGGAAAATACATGACATTGTAATTATTTTGAAGGAAATATTGATAAAAACATCATTCCAATTTAAAACAAAATAAATAAAGCCATTGAATGAATACTTCATTTGGTACTGACAACATATATAAATCTTATTTATTATCTGTTGATATTAAATATTTTGTACAATAAATCGATACGCATATTTAATGTTCATATAGCATTTTTCACCAAAAGATAAATATTGATGTAAAAACAATTTTTAAAAGGATTTTAATAATAATTTTTCATGTTCACAATTCGCTTATAATGTATTTTGTATTTCTCAAGGAATTTTTTAATGAGAAGATGAGAAGAATTCTTTGGTACAACATAATGATTGATTAATGAAGCTTATAAATATTAATGAAGATTAATAAAGTCCGCATGTGGTATTTTATTAACTCGGTGTTATAAAGTAACAGTACGTAACAACAAAACGTTGCAAAAACGAAAGTAATTTAGCAAAAATAACATTTGGTAAATAACAATTCCAAAGAAATTTCGGAAAGAACAAATTTTACATTATTACTAAAACAGAACATAGACAATAGATTTCAATTGAAAATTTATTCAAAATAATATGTTTTATAATAAAATTAGCAACATCGTAATTACTCGTGTCATTCGGAGACAGTTAATACAACAGAAAAATTACATAGACAATAATGTAACGCGTATGTGTAGGTGAAACATAATATCTGTATGTTTGTGTACACATCCGTCCAATTAAATTCGGTTTAATTTTGGAACTTTGAAAAATCCTACACGTGTTTTGCCATTTAGAATTTTTGCCATTTCGGTTTAATTTCCGAGCTTTGAGAAATCCTACACTCGTGTTTTGTCATTTCGAAGAGGACGCAATGCACCGCCCGCCCGCAATAAGCCTCAGGCCACAGTCAGCGCAGTGCTCAGTGGAACATTTAAATTACAAATTTCATCAGACGTTCATTCTTGCGCGCGCGTCGTAATGGATGTGTCCATATATACTGCATCCCGCGTGCGGGAGGAGCTCTCATCAACATAGAAGAGGCAAGGAGTCTAATTGAATTTCGCATCCGAGACGCCGCGCCGCCGCATCTAGTGAACCGCCTTAATGAACAGGCGTCGTCGGACAAATTCAGACGAAGTGCTCAAAAGGGTAGGATTCCAAGGGATCTCCGTAAAGAGCGCACAGCGAATGAACGATGGAGAGACGAGGTGAAGATGGAGCTCAGGATACAATTCGATTGAGGAGGTCTTTGTACACGTAACCCGTGTATCTGGATAGCAAATGAAGGGGTTGAAAGGATTAAAAATGTATAGCTACTCTTGAGTTGGAAAAAACAATTCACCCAGAGAAAAGTATGATGTAAATAAAAATGATCTACCCTTTTCCCCTTTCTTTCTAAAATGTTGGCCAACTAAAGCATTTGTAATGGCCGGACCTCGTCAAATAAAAAACCCCCAGAGTCTCACCAATTAAAGAAACATTATTATTATTATTATTATTATTATTATTATTATTATTATTATTATTATGTATTTTTATCTCAGCTAATGCTGGTATCTTTCTTCCAACCGGGAATGAACCACATTTCTGGTGTTCGATATAATCCATATATAGCAGCTACAATACTTTTCTCAGGATATTCCCAAAACTGCTATTTTTTGAATTTCAATCAGATGTAGATTTTCTGTATATATTACTCTATTGTTTTATCGATACTTATTATTATTATTTTCATTAACTACTTTCACAACTTGTAATTTCATTCAGGTGAGGTGCGGGGTATACCAAGCATCCTCACCTCAAGCAATGTCACTATCTAAAAATCTTCTGACAATTCTACATGTGTTAAGGATGGCTGCTTTTTTGTAAATTTAGAAAAATGTTTTTTGGGAGTTGAAGCCGATCGGTGCTCAGATGCAGACCGTGAGGGATGACTCTAGTGGTGGACAAGACTGTATGGACTATATATACACACTCCATATTCCATAAGCGAAGAATTTCTGTTTTCAAATCTTAATATTTTTGAATTTTATCAATGTAAGCAGTTTGTAGGTTGTGGGTGTTGTTTACTGCAATATCTATGTTGTGTGTGATTTTCTTGAGTTTGCCTATTAGAATAGTATTTGGTCTGTTGTGATGGATTGTCTTGTCGGAGAGGATTGTTTTGTACCTGTTGTTCTCTGAAATGCATTGTGGGATGTACTTGTAGTAGGGAAAGTGTCTTCTATTAGTCCATACTTCTCACAGAGTTTCTGATGGATTATATTAGCAACCTGATTGCATCTGTGGGTGTCATCTGTCTGTGCTAACAGAGTGCATCTTCCTGTGATGATTGTATAGTTTCTGGTTTAATTTGCATCCTACACGAATCAGAAACATCGAGTTTCAGATGAGTATTATTATTATTATTATTATTATTATTACTATTACTATTATTATTATTATTATTATTAGTTTTCCATTACTCATATTTGTTTACGTCTAAGGCGTTACGCGACGTGTTCCAACAATTTTGTATTCCAACAATTTGAGTATTATGAACAACTTTTCAACATTGCGCCATTTTGGTGATTTTCGAATTTAAAACATTTCCTACCGTGTAGAACTTTTTAATAATCGGTGTGTATAGAGTTTATCTAATTAAAGATTTTAAAATAAAATTTTTTAATATTTTTTTTTGAAAATGAATGTATGAAAATTTCGAGATACCACGAAACACCATTTCTCAATTGTTTGACGCGATTCCAATCAACCCTGGATTTTTTATTTCTCTTCGAAATCCGTTAATAGTCCATTAATCAAAAGTCGACGTGAGTTTCCGAATATATAAATCGTCGAATTTGTAAAACTGTTTAGAAAATATAACTGGAAGGGGGTAATTTTTTTTAAATTTCAGAAGGGTCTCTGTGTAAATGCAAGGAATCGGATTGCAAAAAATTCCAAGTCGGTAAAATCAACAGATATGATTTTACTGCATTTTATATAATTATGTCCTTCGTGAATGTTGTTTACCGAGTCGCTGTAGATATTTTTTCTTCAGATGAAAGTTTCGTATTTTAAAAAAAACGTAACAATGGACATTAAAGAATTGTCTTGTTGGGTCGTATTTTGTACTGCGTCGCGATTAGTCTACATTAGGTATTTATGTCGAAATGCTATTAAGTTCTTTTATGTAGTGTCGTCTTCTCAATAGGAATCTGTGACAATTACTTATCTCTCTGGCGAGATAACGGGGGTTAAAATGAAATACGGTTTATTAATATCACTATTTCTTACACTTTTAATTTATTCATTGCATATACACGATAATGAAACCTGATTATAAAAGCTATAAAATGTACTACTCAATTCAAAATAGTAGAAGAAGATGATTCATAATAATACGGTATCCTGTACCAATTTATAAAGAACGAAAAGTAACTGTTAAGATACGTTGTAACCTTTGAATTCACAAGTCACGTAAGTCACATTGCAAGTATTCACATTTATAGATCTATTAATTCACGTAATATTTTTAATCAACCGATTCCAGAAAGAATCTTATTTCAAGAACATTCATAAACGCTTACAAAAAGATAGAACATGAAATTAGAAGACCGTTTATTATGATATTTATTTTATATTGTCATCACAATCGGTATTGAAAAAGAAAATAACGTCAAAGTAAATATCGAAGCATTGATGAAGCTACATTTTGAAAAGGAGAGAAATTATATCTTTCCTTTCTCAACACGTTTCGGTGAATCGCGTCCATCAGATTACTTTCAAAATGTCTAATATTGGATTTATCGACGGAATCTGGGTTTATGCAGCGAATTAAACTTGTTTATTCTCTGAAATTAAGATTGATTCCATGACGTCAATTCGGTGGAACTATCTGACAGAAACAGGGACAAGGAGAACAGAGGTTGAGATAGAGAGATACTTGACGTACAAAACCGCGCAGAGATCGTGTAACCGTGTTTAATATCCAGTGAGCGCTGTAAGAAAAATAACCTTTGGTAATTGAAAAGAAAAAAAAAGTGAAATTATCCACACAACGTAGAATACTAACATTTCCTTAACAAAAACGATAAAAACCCTCGTTTTATAAGCTATACTAAAAGGGATTGAGAAAGAGAAATATATAGCCTTTCTTTTGCGTGAATGATGGTTGTTAAAATGGTGGTTGATGTAGTGTTTTGCTTGAATTGCTGTTAGAGATGTAAGTTGCTGATGAAGCAGTATAATCATGAATCAGTAATGAAGAATAGCTAAGCCCTAATGAAGATAGCGTTTTCTATCGAAACGTTGGGATAGTTAAAAAATTTTGCTCAAGAGCAAGATGTATTTATAAATTTAAATAATGGCCAAGAATATCCCAATCATTTATAGTCTACGAGTTAACAATGAGTCGAGAATTACTATCACTTAATTCTCAGGTTTACTTTCCTTGAGTGTTCCGTGCTCAAAAAGTGGAAAAGCGTATGTCCTTCCACGTGTNTATATATATATATATATATATATATATATATATATATATATATATATATATATATATATATATATATATTAGAGAGAGCTGTTGAGTGTTATTGCAATTGTGAAAAAGAATTATTGATCAATGTTTTGAGAAATTTGATATGATATTGAGAATTTCTTCGCTTACATTTCATTCGTATCTTTTGAAATACTTCAATATTATGACAGCAGAAAAGTGATAAGAAAATTACATTTGCAAATTACGTTCATTATATACTACAAATGAAAGTTAAATTTTCCCTCAAAACCAAAGTAAAAATAACTTTATACTTTCCTACTTAGATTTCTAAAATCCATTTTCGTCGTGAGAGCAAGAAGATATATTCTTGCAAATAATACAGATTAAGTTTGTCGATCCTTTTCCCGTATGTCTAATAAACATATCAAATTTAAAATTGTATTAACCTGATTTTTTATTTAGATTCATGAAGTTATGCGAAATAGAATATCAACATTTGGCGATCCAATAGTGTGTTCGCTCTCTACGTACAGCTGAACGGGAGAGAATAACTTCAAGATTTCAGCTGGTGTTCCCCTCGCTTAATCCAATCATAACACTAACAGTATATCTCCTTCTTCAATCACATCTTTAAAATATATAATTAGTCGGACGAGTAGGGTTCATGACATGAAAAACCAACGAATGAAATAATGTGATTAATAAAACCAACAAATTGATTTCTCGTATGTATTGGAATTCTATGCCGCCTTGCAGTGACTTTCACCACACGTTTTGCACTTCCTGTAACGAAAAGACGCGTAACTAAAAAAAATTCAGTGACAATTTATGATTTCTCTTCATTTAGAAGTTACATTCCAAATGTATCAAAATCTATCGCCAATTCCCAAAATTTGAAGATGCAAGTACGTGCGTAGAATGGCGAAGTTAAATCGCTGTATTATGTTCAAGCAGGAACTTGTTTGTAAATATTATTTTCTCTGAAGTCATACTCAACAAATTGTCAAAATGGAGGAATCATATCAATAATATTATTTTCTCGAGTGCGACGCATTCGAAATTTTACACTTTGACAATATAGTATATGTTTAAACACTTGTTAACTCAGTCACAGTCAGGTCGTCAAGGGGTACGGACGTCTCAGGAGCTCTCTCCTTTTGAGAAAAATGGGTTGATCGCTGGATTACCGCGTCTGAGTGGGTATTTACCTGCGTCCGCGCGGCTTTGATGTGTGTCATCGGCTGTGGCGACGGTAATGCCATAGGAGTCGCATCGTTATGTGCAATGACTTTAGCTGTCTTGTTACTAATTGGCAGTGTTGAACCAAATCCAGGCCCTGGAAGTGTGAATCCCGCTTGCGAGAAGGAGTCCCGGGTGCTCTGTAGTGGGTGCAATAAAATATTGCGTTGTGGTATGGAATGCGGGTCCTGTGGACTCTGGTTCCACGCTTCGTGTAGCGGTGGAATGTCTCGTTCTACCCCCGAGAATTGTATTTCTATCTGCGGGAGATGTTGTGTTGAACGAGTCCAACGATTGGAGAATGAATTAAAAGCTGCAAACAAAGTCACAGAGGACCTTCGTGCCAGCATGCGTGAACTGGAACGAAATACTACAGGACAGTGCTGTATGGAAGATCCTGTTGTGGAAGAAGAAAGCCAGAAAACTGCAAGTCTTGTGTTAGGTGACTCAATCGTTCGTCGCGTGGGGAAGGATGAAAACACAATGAAGGTTGAGTGCTATCCTGGTATCCGGACGGAGCAACTTCGGCGGGTTATGGAGGATGCGAATTTTAGCAGTCCGGATTCAGTAATTTTGCATGTAGGAACTAAAGATATCAAAAACTCACGTAATATCGATCACATGATGGGAGAGGTGTATGTCCTGCTGCGAAAAAGAAGTTCCCTCGTGCCAACATTACGTTGAGTGGTGTGTTGCGCCGTAAAGATGTGTCGTGAAGAAAAATCGGGGCCATCAATGATCGACTAGAATGGTTATGTAATGCACTCAACGTGGACACCAATAGCTGGATCGATGAAATGCATTTTGGTCGAAACGGGCTTCACTTAAATCGGCGTGGAGCGTCAAATCTTGGCAAGCTGTTCACCCGCCTATAGAGTGCGAAGATGTTCTCGACCAACCCACTGGTTTGAGATGGCAGAGCGGTTGGAAATGATGCGAGCGTGAGAAATGACGGGGGCGAGGGAGGTGAGGGACGTACTGACGACGGCGGGGCGACGTAAGACATCGTTGATGCGGAGGACGGCAAGGGAGGCGGTGGCTATAACGAGGGAGGCGGAGTCGGATGCGTCTTTGGGGGTGGCAATGGCTGCGGTGATGGTGCAAGGGGAGACTGCGACGGCGGTGAAGGAGAAAACGGAATTCGTCGACCGGTTAACAAGGGTGACTCGTCTGTGTCGCTGCAGGTGAATTGTAGAAGTATATACAACAAAACGTTAACGTTTCTCAATTTAGGTGAGATTTATGAACCAGATATTATTATTGGTACGGAGTCATGGCTATCGGAGGACGTGAAAGATGCAGAAATATTTCGTTCAGATTTTTCGGGTTTCAGACGGGATCGCGTGAGTCGTGGGGGTGGAGTTTTTATTTGTGTGAAAAACAGTTTATCGTGTTCTGTAAGCTGGGTAGATGTTCACGAATTAATATCTGTTGAACTTGAAGGTTATTCAGGGAAAACTCTAGAAATTACAGGAATATATAGAGCTCCAAGTGTAAGATATGAGCGTGACAGAAAAATTAATTAATAAAATGGGTCTCCATTCAAATATAACAAGAAATAGCATTATCGGCGGGGTTCTTAACTTACCGCATATTGACTGAGAGGGTGACTCAGATATCATTAACAATGCGAAATCATTAGTAAACAATCTTGTTTGGGATTGTGGCTACTGTCAGGTAGTGAAGCAACCGACCAGAGGGGAGACTGTTCTCGACACTTTCCTCGTACGACCGAAGGATGAGCTTATCTCTTGCGACACTGTAGACGGTATAAGTGAGCACCGCGCGGTTATCTTAGAAGTCCGCAGGGCTACTTCTCAAATTTCTAGACCACAGGAGAGAATAGTTTATCAATATAATAAAACAAATGTGCAAGATTTCCAGTCTTTTCTACGTCAAAATTACGTTAGATGCTCCGTGGAAGAAATTTGGTTAAACTTTAAGAATATAATATTTAAGACCGTTGAAAAATTTGTCCCCATAAAAAATTAAAAAACAATCCCGACCCTGAATAGTATAATAGTTACATTAGACGTTTGAAAGCGAAAGTAAGAAAAGCGTATAAAAATCGAAAAAAGGGACACTATCAAAATAATTACAAATTTCTCTCTAAACAGTTAGTAATAGCAAAGAAAAATGCTCAAGAGTGTTTTTTACAGAAATTTTTCCAAAATAAAGACAACAGTTGGTCACAATTTTATAAGTACCTGAAAAGAAGGAAAGGGAATAAAGAAATTATACCAGCGATTAAAAATAACGGTGTATTCTACACAGAACCTCAGGATAAGGCCAATATTTTTATCACATATAATTCGTCGGTTTTTGGCATTTCCTCTAGCAACGGCGGATTGACAAATAATTCCCGTGTAAATACTTTTGTTCTAAATACTAGGATGCTGCGTCATCGAATTTCTAATATTAAGAATAAAAAATCAATCAATCACGATAAATTTTCAGGGGATTTACTTAAACTCGGTGGGTAACCCATGATTCCGCACCCAGCCAGGCTTTTTGATATTACATTAAATAATTCATCACTACCACGCGACTGGAAAAAGGTTATCGTGGTACCAATTCACAACGGAGGTGATTGCTCATTAGTTAGCTATTATCCACCAATTAGCTTAACCTCCATAGTATGTAGACAGATGCACATCATTGCAGATTATTTGAAGAATACTTGGGGAAAATTTTTTTTTATGGTTTTAGATCCGGGTACTCATGTGAAAGCCAACTTATTTCCGTTTGCCAAGACTTAGCTGAACTACTTGACGAGGGAGGGAGAACTGATGCAATAGTCATTGATCTATCAAAAGCGTTTGATTCCACATAATCGACTTCTTGCAAAAATCGCGAAGTCAGAAATTGATTCGCGTGTTGTCAAATGGATTAGTGAATTTCTCCGGGACTCCGGGACCCTGTCCGGTTATCCGTTTGACCGGTTAATCGGAGGATCCCGTGGAAAATCGATGTTGTCAAATGGATTAGTGAATTTCTCCGGGATCGCTAGTTAGAATAGATGGGCGCTTCTCTAAAAAAAACGCAGTGACGTCGGGAGTACCTCAGGGAATCGTTTTGGGTCTACTTCTTTTTCTTGCGTATATTAACGTATATCAGAGCATATCAATTCGGTAGTGCGCTTATTTGCAGATGACTGTATTGATATATCGGAATATTAAAGAAGATATAGACCGTTATATGTTACAGTGCGATCTAACTGATTTGTGGAAATGGGCTGAGACGAATAAAATGAAAATAAAAAGTAGATCTTTATGTTTATCTAGATCAAAAATAAAACCTGCTCTGAACAATACATTAAATTATCAGATAATTCCTGAAGTTTTAAGTTGTAAATTCTTAAGTGTTGTAATTTCTCGTAACTTATATTGTGCAGAACATGTAAAATAGACAACAAAGAAGGCTTAGTGAGCGCTGAACTTCGTGAGACGCGTACTTAGAAAAGGGAACTCGAAATCCAAAAGCTTGGCGTACACTTCATTAGTCCGATCTATACTGGAGTACGGTGCCGCTTGCTGGGATCAGTATAGGGAGGGTCAGATCAATGAATACAAAGAAAGGCTGCAAAATTTGTTAGGGACAACACACGTAATATTAATTTAGAGTACGGCACACTTTCCAATCGAAGGAAGTTCGCGCGTCTTTGTGCTTTCTTTAAACCCTACATGGAAGAGCCTGCATAGAAATCAGTGAACGCTAGGCTCCACCAACCGAACTACATTAGTCGCGGAGACCACAAGCGTAAAATAAAATGTAGGAAACAGAAAACAGATATTAGGAAATACTCCTTTGTGAATAGAACCATTGTAGACTGGAATAACTTACCTGCAACAACAGTTACGAACTCACCAAAAATAATAAAATGTTTCCGCAACCGTCTTCTTGATTCTTCGAAATAGGAGCACATGTAAAGTGCAGTGTAGTGAAGTGAATGTGACTAAGGGTACAGAAAATACTCAGAGCGAATACAATTGCAGTGCAGTGTAGTGTAGTGTAGCGATGTGAAGTGTGTGTGACGGTTCACAGCAATCCTATTTTGGCGTTATTTTTATAGTTATTAATTTCTTTTAATTATATTATAGCAATTATTTTTATACTAAGGTTATAGGAGGAGTAATGGTATTTGTATGTACATGGAAGCTTGTACGTATGGGTGTATGTCTGTATCTGTTTGTAGGTGAAAATGTGTTTCTGTACGTATGTGAATATACACACATATGGACCTAATTAATTTTTTTTAATTTCTTAGGTGTATTATCCTTCTCGCTTATTGTGTACTAATTTTCTAAGCATTTGATTCCGTGTGTGCGTATGTTATAAATATTTGGGCGAAGATTGTTTTAATTTCACATTATCGTATAATGTGTTATTATTATGTCTATTGTGTTTTCCATCTGCCACCGAGCATTGCTCACTTGCAGATTAATACATTATTATTATTATTATCATCATCATTATCGTGATTTAAGATTTCAATAAAAGGGCAAGCGGTGAATCGTCTTTATTACACATTAGCGATTGCTTTTCCGCGAATGTTTCCAGCGATCACCCTTTTCAAACACAATACTCCATTATGAACAAGTAAAATCCCTCTTAACCGGTCAGTCGGGACCGAGACCCTGTCCGGTTATCCGTTTGACCGGTTAATCGGAGGATCCCGTGGAAAATCGATTTTCGTTAAAAATGATACTACAATTTAATTAAGTTATAATGAATAAACAGGAAAATGAAACGTCATTGCAACTCATTTTATCGTACTGTACTTGCACACAGAGATAAACGAACACGAAAACGTGCGGGGGGGGGGGGGGCGTTTATCTTAGCTTCATCCACACCCAGACAAAGCTTGCCATAAACGGTGGAAGAGCCTACATCAGGCTGTCTCGTTGCTGTCTCGTTCAGGTTAGATACAAGCCCCGCTGTCCATTTTAGATTGCATATCAATTACTGCCGGTTCCACGAATCGGCTGATGTAGGTGGTAGCATCCGAATATAAACCCATTATGATTCCGCTGACACACTAAAATACCCATGTGTCTACAGCAAGGGGAAGAGTCGGCAATCTCGTAATGCTGGCACTGACTGCTCGACTTTAATGTGATCTTAAGGCTACTTACTTATTACTATTCTTTCGCTGCGAGTACTGTGAACTTTGAAAGTATTATTCTTAATATGAAAAAAATCAGAACAATATAATTTCACATCACATTGTACTTTTATAGTCGAGTGATCTGCGTGATTCACCGAATTGCACAAGTTACTTGTTAATTACCCACTCACTGTATGAATTAGTTTTTTTAATAAAATGTACTGTCTTTTCAAAACTGATTTTCATATAATCCTATTTGACATAGAAACGACAAAATCACTCACTAGGTCTAGAATCTACGCACAAATTACTGTGATAATCTAAATGTAACTTTCTTGTCAACTCTTAATCTAGCTAACTTTATATTACAACTACTTCTATTTCTATGACTACTTTAGCAGTAACTCTTTTGTAGTATTTCTGTCTCATGTAATATATTTATCTTGAAATTAATTGTAAATGAACCTCTCTTCTTTCTTGAATTTCAGAGTCCTGTTTCGGCATTGGTGGTGACATCCATATAGTAAGTCATTTTTTCATTTGTTTTATTTTAATATTTCTTACAATATGACATTTGGTGACAAAATTTTGACGTCAGCAGTTACTTACATCTATAAAAAACACATTTCGCAAGAAAGCATTAAATTATGTTTTATGAAAAATAAGAAACGTTTATTTGAAACTTTGCAGTATATATTAGGTTTGGCAGAAACTATTTCATTATAATTGAAAGTTTTATTGATTCGTGATATGAACTATCGTTTCTACAGTTTAAACTATTACAATTTGTAACTCCGTTAAAAAGATAATGCTGTGATGCCGAGCGGTGGCGTGATGGCAATGTTCTACGTAACTGCCCTGCGATGATTGGCTAATGCCGAAATGCGTCAACCCGGCATTCTTACGCCATTATCCCCGTAATTCCATTCTCGCGTTAATACAAAGGACTAGCTTGCGTATAAACAGAAGTCACAAGTGATATTTAAGACCGTATAGATGGAGTTATTGAAAAAAAAAGAAGACGGATGTTACATGAGGAGTGATCAGTGTTGCGGGCGCTCTTGAGGGATACTCCAAGATAATACCCGGAGATAAGACAACTCAAGCAGCATGTTAGAAACCAGACCCAAAGCTCCTGGACAGGTCCTGTGAGGTCATGATAATGACTGGTTTGCATAGCAACGGATGCTTTCATCGTTCTTGCCTCGATACTAGCCAACGCCTTCCAATAAATACTGCGAGGCATGTTACGACTAAACAACTACAGAGGTTTAACCAATAGACAAGCAAAGTTGCCATGTAGGGGAGTCCATAGTGTTCTACGGACTTACACAGTTTATAAGTTGAGGGTTACAAATAATATCGCAGTATTTTAATTTCATCTTCATCATCTATGATAAGGTGATGTACGACTATTTTAAATTACAATAATTGGTTGTTTTGAAGTCGTAATATTCGAGATTTTTTGCTTGTTTTGACAATGAATGCTATAGATTGGTATCGGGTGGTGTTAAGTTTTACGAACGTGAGCGTCATCATACTTTCCTCCAGAATTCACAATTAAACCCAATAGTTGTATAAAGCTGAAAGCTTTCGCTTCAAGTCAATTATGAGATTTCGATCCATAATGCTGGATGAGATTCAACAACTGTCATCTATCAAGTAACTGATTGAACAGTTATTATTTGATAACTCCGCCAATAATACCTCATTTTCGGTCGAAGTTGAAAATTGTAAAATCACAGATGAGCTTCAATGCGCGGGTGGTTCACTCATCGACTTATCTATGGACGTGAATTATTATTATTATTTGCTTCTATCACTTTCTATGAATTCCTGTCCTTGAAACAACGATACTTTGAAAAACTTTGGCTATTGCTTTTCTTGTCCATATTTCTGTTAGTTATACCCTAAAAATTATGACATACACTAGACATGTAATAGTTCATATAGTAGGTTATTTTTTGTTTTATTAGACAACTCTTTATATTTATGAAAAATATCAAACTATGAATTAACATTAATCTATTTATGTATATGATCATAGACATTGTTTTTCATTTCAGAAACAAATGTTCGTAGGAATGTATTACGTTTCCATTCAGTATTAATCAAAATTCTATGGAATTAAAAATAATTAAAACGTTTTTATTCTATAATACGAGATATGTTGAAATTCTAAGTACTTTAACTAAGTAAACGATATTATTCGTGATTAAAAATTTCAAATTGGATATGATTTCTAATGCGTGGCAGATTTGTAATGTATTTTCGAATGTATAAAAGAGACAATTATTTCGTTTAATGATTTGGAGCGATTTAATTTATCAGTAAGTTAATTCTGATAATGCTGAAGATATCACCTTACTGAATATCTTATTGTACCCTCTGGAAATGTAATTCTTTGAATAATGTAGGACGTGTTTTATCTCTCGGGAGAAATATGTTCTTGATTTAGTAAGATGATGGAGTTAATGGAGTATGGTTTACACGAAATTGTATAAAAAAGTAATGGAAAGAAAATATTTGCTTCTCATTACTCTCTGAAATGTGAATTATATAGAAAGAAGCGACGCTGGCGTTTCTTAACGCCGCAGAGTCGCATCTCGAACATTAGATGCGCAATTTCGATCCGAGATTATCCTTTCACCAGTACGCATCAAATCACGTAGACCTAGCACTCAGAAAAACATTCTGAAATCGTTTGATATTTCGTAAATGAATGTTAGCTGGAAGCTTTAGCTTACCTGGATAACGTAGAACAAGTTACATAATTGTTTTTTATACTCCAGAAAAATAATTCGGGTATTTTTGTGGAAAATTAAACATTTGGGATATTATCATTAGCTCTAAAGCTAATATGTGTAAATTGCACTTTAAAATTTATTTCGCAGAACAGGGATATTATCGGAGATGAACGACAACACTATATTCGTAGAAATGAAAAGTGTACCTTGAAAAAGGAAAAAGTTGTTTAACCAACTGGTTATAACACCAACAGTATTCTGAATATATTTATATATATTCGTCTTATTGTAGAAGTTGTCTAGTAAGAAATCGATTGCATGCTTCTTACAGCAACTTGGACCAAGTCAATTATAAAGAGTTCGATGAAGACGTTACAATCACCTCGTGAGGGTGGGGGTGGGGGGGGGGGTAGAGAGAGTTGAGGGTGCAGAACAATTAAAAACCTCAGGAGAAGTTACAGAGAACTCTCGCTCATGTAAAATACGCTTGTCCCTGGGGGAAAAGAGATACGCGAGTGTATGAAGGGGAATGACGAAAACAGAAGCTGAATTTTGAATTCAAACAGGTAAGTAAAATGAACGATGTAATACGATTCATTATAAATAACGTTCAAATAAAATTAACTAGTGGTTATTGTATGTACGGTAGCCATGTAGAACACAAAATAGTGCGCCCACCTTCTCGTGGTGGGACGGGAACTTAGAGGTGGGTGAAGAGCAGCCTAAACCAGAGTGAAGATGTGAATAAAATGAATTGAGAGAGACATGCAAGAAATCTTGATTGTAATATTCCGGTAAGGAAATGAGAGGTATGACTAAATTTAATTTCTTAGATGTACAATTCCAATCCTATTCTCAGGAAACGTTTTCCTGAATTACTGATGTTGTATCAGCTCCTCTCAAAATAAATCTCACTAATGTGCCACCTATAATACAAAAGTTAATACATCTTCGAGGTAAAGGTGTCAATGAATCGAACTCTGTGTTCTCCATGGAAGAACTTTTCCTCCTGGAGAAATCAAGATACTCCAGCCCTTTTGAATAACTCAGGTCTAGAATCCCGCTCGCGAGCGCATTGTGTTTCCGGAGCTCCACCCACGCAACTCGGCATGAAAAGGCGCGCGCGAACTTTGGCCAACGCGAAGGAGAGAATGGCTGAACATTGCGAATTAACTGTTCTGCTCCTTAACGGCGTATTATTTCGAGGCGACGGCTGCGCTGTGTTCTTTGCAGTTGAACAGAACACTCGTACGCATTGCGGCGCGCGAAGAGTGGCTTCTGAGGGGAACAAAAAGGAAGGAAAGGATTTTCAAGAGGAGCGAAAAGGTCTTCAGAGAGTGAGAGAATCCTTTGTCAGCGATTTGAGGTCTCTTCATTGTTTTGAGAGTCTTCTGCGAAAAGCGTCTGAAAACGATCAATTTCTATGTTTCGCATTTACATTTGAAATATAAAAAGAAACCCAACACTCGTTGTAAAAGAACAATTTTTCATTACTTATTTTTTTATCAAACCTAGAAATCATTTCTATAACATCTAGGACGGTTCATAAATTTCGTAACGCCCTACGGGGGTTCGTTACACTGCGTTACAGCGTTACATTGATGTGGGAGGTATAAGCCTGCGTATATTGCTAATTTTGATAGGGCATGTCTTAATGGATGCATTTAACTTTAGAGTTTGACACTCGTTCGCAGTGTAAGATCAGTGAGAAACGAAGTAATAAGTCACTGAACCAAAATTTGTCCCCTCATTTTACAAAAAGCAAAATGTTTTGAATTGGGGGAGACGGGTAGGACTAGAGTTACCCAAGTTTTGAGGATGGAGAAAAGGTATCGTTACATGTACATTATGGAGGGATGGGTGAGTGCCAAAAGAATAGTTTACGATACATAATTTATGAATGTCCCCTAACTTTTCAAAATCACTTTAAAAATTTCGAGAATAAAACATTTAATTTTCTCGATAAACATCCATTATCCATAAAAAGGATATTTTATATACTCTAGATTATATTACATATTACGACGTGTCACAGTTATCCTCTATACGATATTTTCTTATGCGAGCGCTCGGGGTGATACACTATAATTAACGTGGTATAGTGTACCGAGAAGAAATTGTATGTTTGATTGTCTGAGTGAAATTGTCTGAGTTTGATTGAGTGAAATTTGATTGTCTGTTTGATAGTGATGGAGTTTGTAGACGAATTAAAGTTCGAAGACCGGAAAGTAAAAAAAAGAAAAGAAAAGAAAGACGTTTACTGATTGAACTAAGAGCAGTCCCATCAACTACAGAACAAAATATTAGTTCTCCTGCCTTTGTATATTCGTGTACAAATGCCTCATTACTTCCATCCGTGGTTGGGAGTAGAATACTCTACTTTAAAAGTTAGATATATGTTAATTATCGCAAATTCTTGGTAAGATGATGGTGTATCATCACGGATTATATCTGAGTATTACTGTCATCGTCACCACCACTATTCCTTACAAAAACCATGCCATAGGTGCATTTGGAGTTGCCTAATCACACCCATTGATGTATATACTATGGATCAGGTTCGGCTACAGAGACCGAACCGAAGCTCGTAGTTGCATCTACAGGGCTAAGCCAACAAAAGCCTCCAAGAGCGTTGTAAGCTGTGGAGTTCTTGCCCACTTAGCCCCTGTACGTACTACGGTAAGCAACCCGTAATACGTACGAGCTCGGAAATCACACACACTGGCTAATGAACAATACGGGTTTCAGCAGTATAGTTTGATGGTCACACCTCGAGACGCTTCCAACATGTCTTTGGAGAAAAAAGTAAAGACGGATTGAGATATAAGAAAAAGGTTACAGAAAAAGGAGACAAGAAAAAAAACGCATGATGACAATTTTGAATATATGACAAAGCAAGTGGTTATTTGTGATAACTTTCGGTCAGGCGAAAATGGCGACGAGCCTGGAATCGAACTCGGGACTCCTGCTTTGATCGCAGGGGTGTTAACCACTACACCACCCGTTCGCCTTCCCCAACTGTACACCATTTCCGCCCAGACCTAAACCCCGGAAGACCTGAGACACATCCCCTTACAGGAGATAAGTGAACCAGGCGGCACACTATGCTGTGTGCACTTGATTACCGGTTTATTACCCATATCTTCTGTATATCTTTTCACCAGACCGAAAGTTATCTTCTTTTTTTTTCATCACGTGTAGGTAATCGGAAGAAATATGTACGAGTTGTTACTTGTTTTATGTATTCATAATATAACGTTCCATTCATAATGTAGAAATAAATCGACATTAATTGTAATTACTTTCAGTCATCTCAAATTGACGACGAGCCTGGAATAGAACCCCAGACTCCAGCTTTGATCGCAGGGGTGGTGTAGTGGTTAACACCCCAGCGATCAAAGCAGGAGTCCCGAGTTCGATTCCAGGCTCGTCGCCATTTT
>NNCF01127692.1:383147-396114 GCA_002313205.1 Laupala kohalensis | reverse complement strand
AATAATAACAGCAAAATTCCGAAATAAATTGAAGAAGAAACTGTAATAGTTTTAGTTTGAACAATTTTTTTTTTCAAATTAATTTTAATTTGTATTCGTGTAGCAGAGCTCCAAACAAACAGTATTGGTGCAAAGTGATGCAAAATACAATGACCAGTGCACGACAATTTCAATGTATCCGAATGTTAAAAATGCAACATTAGTATAATATATGAAAATGATTTACAATTAAAAGGAAATATTAAAAATATATTAAATTAATTATAATCATTATCTTATATATAAAAATTCAGTCTGCGTATGTTTGTCTTCGCAAAACTCTGAAATGGTCGGTCGGTTGACTCGAATTTTTTACACAACCTTGCATTCGAATACGAAAGTGTTTTTGTATGCTTATTATATAGATATCACACTTGCGAATAGTAAAAAAACGAATTTTACTCCTAGAGGTTTTTTGGGTTCATGAAAATTTTAAACTACCAACGTCGTTAAGTTGAGATCACATTGTTGCACGGTATCCACGGTATCGTAGTACCACATACTTTAATCATCTGTAATGCCTCGCTCACGTTCGAACATAGGCCGCAGTTCTCGACAAGCAATCACAAAACGCCTAGCGTTTGCTATGACTATCAATAAAGCGCAAGGGCAATCTTTGCAAGTGTGAGGTTTGAATTTAGAAAACGATTCCTTCTCTCATGGGCAAGTGTACATCGCTTGCTCCAGAGTCGGTAAACTGTCTGATCTCTATGTTTCCGCAGAAAACGGACAAACAAACAAAATATAATAAATCCACTTGCTTTATAATAAAAAATGATTTTTTGTAAAACACGTTTTTTTTCCTTTCCTTTATTCCACATGCCCACAGCAACGCAAGACAGGATGTTTAATTGAATGATGTGTTTTTTCGGTGAATCTATGTTCGCTAGAATACTTTTACTTTCCCATTCATTTCATATCAGACTGAGTCACAGCAAAGCGTTGCCGGATTTAGCTAGTTATTAAATAAAAAATGACGCATATTTGTGAAAAGGTGGTTGTCGTAACCTCCCGCTATCTTCATAACATGCAATATTTAACGCTATGGTTCCATTTCATGCAGTATCCAACACTGTCATGTGACTAGAAACACGTACACATAGACACACATGGACAAAATAAAATATGTAAAATATACTTAATTGGTTAATGTGAACAGCACGGTTCTGGTGATAAGTTCGTTCACGACAAAATGTTTAGAAATTGTATGTCGATCAACACACTTCTTTCAGAACTCTATCTTGACTAGTGACCAATACTTGTTTAATCTATGTAATTTGAACACACAATGAAAGCAATATCCACAACTCCTTTCACCTCCTTTCAAGGGTGAAGCGCCAAATGTTGCAACGTGAGAACAGTCAATGTGGTATAGCCAACCCTCCCTTTCATCGCAGTTTTCCTATAATTGAAATGCAACGTAGCACGTACTTAAAATACACTGGAAAAAGTCATTCGTGTGCACTGAAAATCCAATTCAATTAATTAATTATTCGATATACACGCTATAAAAACAACTTACATGCATATCTACTTATTACTATAAAAGAGTAAATGTAAAATGGGTTATATGAGCTCGTTCATACAGTATAAGCTATATAATTAAAAAATAAATATGTAAATTTTAATTGATTACAGGAATTTAACTTAAAAATAATACATTTCAAACAAAAATTTTAAAAAATATACATTTATAAGCGTTATTAAACTAAATTGGAATGGTCCTATTTGGTTAAAAATGCTAGAAATTGATTTCTCAAAGCCATAGAAAGTCATAAAAATGTATGCAAGACATGCAAAATCCGAGCCCTTTGAATAACATTTCTAAGTATACCCTACAATTCCATTTGAACAACGTAAATAATATTCTTTTTGATGCTTGCTAATATCTGGCTGTAAACTACATGAGTAAACACAATAAAAAATACAATACAAAAACTTTTTCAAGACATAACACAAAATAATCTCAGTTGACATTGAATGCACTTATAAGCTTTAACAAATTTGGTACTTAAAAACAGATAATCTAAAAAAAACTGTTCTTTTTCTATTTCTGAATGTATTTACTACAAAATTGCTAACTTAAGTTCTGTTGGTGCGGTGAAGCCAACCTCTCTCTCGCACTCTTTTTTAAGTTGCCTGTGCCACGGGAAGTAGATCTTAGAACTAACTTAAACGGGAAGCTTCTTGTTTTGAAGCGCAAAGCCACTTGCTTATTTTTTCAATCACGTTTGGAGGATATACTTGAGATATTGGAGTTGTTTGGAGAATATTCCTAGATTTTGTTCAGATTGTAAAAAAGCAGGTCATAAATATTGGGGTACAAAAAACATTCATTTGCTTATGAACATTTATTACTAAATAATACCAACAAATTATTCTTCCATTGTTTTACTCTGAGAATTGAGACTTGATATTGGTTTAAATAAAACTGAACCCTATCAATAAAAATGAGAAATTCCCTAACAAGTATTTTTCTGCTATTCAACGCATCAAAGTCATAAAAATTGAGTCAGTATCAATCGTGTTCTGGACGTACGTCACCAATTCGCGTAAATGCGCCTGTGAAGTGGTAGGCCGTAATATTTAAGTCAATAATTCTAAGTTATAACACTCCTTCCTTCACAAATTAGGCATGTCAGTTACAATCCTAACACTACGCCAATGCGGGGGAAGGATGAAAATGCGAGTAGGTTCTGTGGGGTAATATAAGATAATTGTGTTTCTGGGCAATAATATTTAGAATATGGATGCCAAAATAAGAATTTCCTCCAGTTGGTCATTCCCATTGATGTTACACTCATCGCTATCGTTTAAAACCGACTGTAGATAATTATACTGTTCGTTAAGGTGGCTCCACACATTCTTCATTCGGCGAATCCCGAGCATTTGCGTCTTGCTCGGGTATTTGCGGAGTATTCGCCCATTGACGAGCGCTCTGATCCGGATATAAGCAACTTGCCGAACACTTAGTCGTTCTGGGAACGACGAATATTCGTGCTTGTAGTTAGAAGTTATGGAGAGTGAATCTGAAGTTATCACACATTCTGATGCGTATGTAGTTGTGTTTTGTGGCATGTTGTTAAGTAAAGCAAATGAGTCTTATCTGATCTTAATTCATTCAATGATATTAAATCATTAATAAGCTACTTCTTATTCACTGTAAAAGAATCAACATTGTAAAACTATCTTAATTTGTGTCTCCACAACATCTCTCTCTATATATTCAAAAATCATTTATTACATTTAAATGTAATATTTTAATTATTTATTATTATAGTATTTTTTATTTTTACTCTTACGGTCGTATATTAGAATGTATGCCAATACTAGTAAAAATAGATAATGCTAATAATATACATGCAATCCTTGATATCCTCGTATACCCGCAATCCTTGGTATCCTTGGTATTGGTAAAAGCACGAAAATGTGAACAATACCACGAACAGGTCACTAGCGAATATTCGCCTATGCTCAGCTTCTGCGACGAATAGAACGACGGCGAGCGGTTGCTCGAGATTCGTCGAATGACGAATGTGTGGGGCCGCCTTTTGTGTCATCTTTTTCGCAAATATCGAATATGCGAAATATATAAGATATATGATATAACTAACTGATCACCCGGCGTTGCTCTGGAGTTTTCTTAGACTAATCTTTTACTCAGGAAAAAATAAAATCAATCTATATTGTAAGATCAAAATATTTTTACTTGCTGATTTTTGAAAACATGTACAGCATCCTAACTTTTCTCATTCATAATAATACTCATTTAATATACAAAAGTTTACAGTATATACATCACCATCTCGAGACAGCCGCTTCCGAGGCATGACGCGGCTGCATCATTTCATTAAAATTCTTACAAATTTTTTCCTTCTTAAATTACTCTCTTAAATTGAAGAATTTAAACACTTCTATTTTAATAACGTTTTATTAATAATTTAGGTTAATTTTTGTAGAAAACTTTTCAAGGACCATAACGAACAAACAAAAAAAGAATTACGCATATCCATCGTTCGAATCGTGAGTTCGTACAAAAATCTCATAGAGAAAAGCACTTCCAGTTTTTCCCGAATTTTTCAATTTTCTGGGCAACTTTTCCAATTTGTTATTTCCATAAAAACCTTATTCATACTATTACCAACATTTTTTTTTAATTGCCAAATCGGTCCAGCCGTTCTCAAGTGATGCGGTTACCAACAAACAGCATTTAATTTTTATTTATTTAAATTAATTCTGAACTCGTGCGCGATAGTTAAGGTATTATAAGGATCCACATATCACTTTGTGATGAGGCACCGAAAGAGTTTCATGTTGTGAGGGGAAGAAGATGAGGTGCCAACCCCGGCTGCACTGGTACTCCGTTGGTCACGGAGCCCCAGCGTGCGGGCGAACACTTGTGCCTCGGCACTGCCCTGATTATTTATTCAAAATTATGCTTGTACTTTCACGTCATTTATGAATATATATTGTAAAATTTGATGAGCTGAAAAATTAGCTTCATTTCTGACGCAAATAGAGGATAAAATGTTACTTGTATAAACAACAAATAAATACGAAGAATTTGAGGAACTTGCGTAAGATATGAAATACAAGAAAAAAATTGAGATATTTTCCAAAAGTTTATACATCAAATTTTAAGAGTTACAGACTAGTTAGGATCCTGATAAGTGTTTGAAAATATAAATTAGTCTCAACTTTTATGTAATATCTTATAAAGTCGCATTCAACTATTGTTTTCATTTCTTACGACATGTGTTTATATGAAAATGCCGCAAAGTTAGTTGCTCTGAAAGAACCTACGAAAATGTTGTTGAGAAAAACAACAAGATTCAAACCTCTTCTCCATTAATTGGGAATTCCGATTAAATACATCGAGATGTTTCAGCGTAACGAAACACGACCATGGGAGAAAGTTATTTAAGGAATGTTATGACCTGAACCGACCGCGTGAGGCAACCCCTCAGCTGGTTATCATCGAGATCTGTATGATGGAGGTTACCATCAGAATATTAAGATGTGCTACACGATTCAATGTATTAGGAATTCCTTTTCGTGTTGTCAAATATCAAACACGATGCTATACGCGGTAAGTCACATATTGTATAGGTACAAATTTTGTAGAGTTTTTATGGGAGGTATTGAATTTGATTATCCTACCTCTTTATGCGAACTTATATTGTATCAATCTATTAATTACTCGCTTTGTTTATATGTTTTTGTTCTGTTTTTAACTTAACTGCATTTTTTCAGTAAGTTTAAAAATACAATGTCGTGCAGGTTAGCTGAAGTCGGCCGTTTGGAAACACCAAAATTACAAGGGAAATACGACACAGGACAACTATTTCTTCATAGAGTATTCGGATACCGTGGAGTAATTTTATTTCCCTGGTTGGCTCGTGTGTACGATCGAGATGTTCCTAACAAGAGGGAAAAATCTGAGCAAGTGTCTTTGTTGTGTTTTAAATCCCATATCAATATGTTCCAATTATGTTTACCTGTCTTGTGTTATATACTTTCAAATGTTTAATGGTTCATTCATTGGGAAGCAATTTTCTTTGAATAACAGTTCATTAGTATCTGATTAACTGTGACAAACTATTATCATAACCTACAACTTTCTTAAGTTACAATACAGATGACATTGTCAAATTAGCTTAGTGAATTTTTCAAGAAGTAATTGATGTAGCCTTTTGGCGAAGAAAATCTATTTGTGCATTGGAACATGTATCATTGAAGAGAAAAGATGAAATATTATAATATTGGTAATCACTTACAAGTGTAGTGTGTGATGTAATTATTTGTTTGTTTATGCACAGTGCTCAAGATGAAAACTTCCAACATGTTGGAAAAGAAGTGAAAGGTCGGACTCATACATTTTACCAGGTTTTGATAGACTCTCGAGACTGTCCATACATTGTAAGTTATCCATCATATTAAATTTACTTGTGTTAATTCTTCCATAAAACTATCCTGTTTGAATGAATTTATGGTCTTATTGGTATTGAACATGTGGAATTCTTCAAGAACCATTAAAAGAACTAATGCCACTCAACCTTCCTAATTAGTGATTTCTCTCAATGTAATTTGATAAAATCAATTATCAATGTAATTGATGAATCTGTAGAAGTAATAGAAAAATATTTTCTAATAATTGGCTTTATTTCAATCAATTTTTGCCCTATGTATCTATTTACAATTTTTTATTGCATAATTTTATTACAATGTTTTACTGGCATCTATAATGCATGATATAATAATTTTGAGGTGATCAAAACTTACCTATTCTCATTTGAATATTAGGAAGAATATTCTTAATGATATAAATTCAATACTCAATTAAATGCTAGAATGATATAGCAAATGTTGAGTGGTGAAGCAAGTGATCTTCATACAATCTTACAATGATGTTGCTGTTTGTCTTTGTTTAATCACATCATGTATCCCATAACTGAACTGACCTTTTTTTCCCTCTGTTTTCTGGGAATAAAGTATTATTTGAAGAGTAATATAATTTACAAATTCATACAAACATGTCTGAATCTTGTTTTTTTTTTCCCCTTGAGATTGTGTTTGAATTAAAGTTCATTGAAAGAACATGTCTATGATTTATTTTGGAAAAAATAGATAACATGTATTTGTTAAATAATTTGTCTTATTAATATTAAATCTACTACTGCTCTTGTATCCTAGATCAGATGCGATATTCCCTTACTGATTCTGGAGAGTAACTTAGTTCCTTGTCACCCATGTGTTCATGCAGTTTGCAACTGCGTTTTTGATAAATAAAGTTTATTATTATTATTTTTTTAAAATCATTTCTGTTTTTATTGATGTTCAAATAGTCTCCTATTGTCAGACTAAAAACTCTCTTTCAATTTTACAGAGAGCTCAGACTGAAGCAGTTACCTTCTTGGGGAATCAAGAGAGTAGTAGAAGTTTATATGCAATTCCTGGATTGGATTATGTAGCACATGAAGACATTCTGCCATATACTACAACAGAGAAACAACCTTTGCAACATGAGTTATTTGACAAGTTCCTGATGTTTTATCCTGACAAAGGTATTTTCATTCAGTATTTGCCGTATGTACCTCTATTATTGTTATTGTAAAGAATTATTCAATTATTTGAAATAGATATTTCTTTATATTTTGACCAATTAAAAACAAATCCTCAACTAGTGTTGTTTTGAATATATTCTTTGTCATCATCACAACTTCAGTTATGTTAGCAAGTTTAATATATGTTTGTAGCTAACCAAAATGCCAAGAATCTTTTGAAATGGTAAAGCTCATGTTTTAAAACACTATTGAAATATTTTGGGAAATTTTCACTTTTCGTACGATGTATTTCCCAATGAAATGTATTACTGGAGTATTTCAAATTAAAGTATTTTTGTATATAAAGTGTTTTTTAAATTTTAGAAGTAAATCTGTTCCAAATGTTTAATTTTATTTGTTGGTTGACCGGTCTTAATAAATGTGTTTCATTTTGAAGGTTGTGTTCGTCTTTTCAAAACTAAGTTACTACTGCCTGCATTTGTTTCCTTAAATTTAATGGACTACTATGTTTTTTCAACCTACTATTCATATTTCTTTTTGTGTGCAAAATAACTTCCTACAATACTACATTATAATATTAAGTTTTATTGATCATTGATTTTTAAGAGGGTTCTATTTCCTGGTAATTGGTCGTAGTAAAACTCTTTGTGATAATTACGACAGATGAAAATGGTGATGAAATGATGAAAATGGAATCCAACCTAGGATCTCTCGCTTTGACCGCAGTGATTTTGTCTGCTACATCTCTCTCTTCCCTCCTTCCTCCTTCCACACATGTACACATTTCCCAAGTGTGTGCACTGAAGTACCATATTTACCCGAATATAGTACCCCTAAATATAGTCCTTCCCCCCCCCCCCTCTACTGATTCTGGAGGCAAAATTTAGAAAAAATGAAGTTGAGTAAAATCAACTTTCTAAAAAATATTTCTGAAGGGAAATGCTCTTTCAAAATTCCACGTGAAGTGGTTGGCACTGGTAAGTATAATCAAAAGTACTTTAAAAGCTAACTGGTGTAGTTAAACTTCTCCTCTTGACATCGCCAGATCCACATGGACTTCGGCTCTACTTCAAATTCTCTTGCCACTGCTTTATTTCTAGGGGCGACAAAATGTTCTTTTGTAAATTAAATGTCCAATTTTGATGTTTTAATTGTAAAACTTGTTTATTTTCTTGTGTTGCAATTCTATATTTGATATTAAATGTATCTCCATTATTACATAATAATCTTCATATTTAAATAATTTTAATCTCATATTTATGTACATAATTCTTGATTTGATATCACATAAAATCATAGTCAGTGCCTCAGCTGATGCACAGTCACGCAGTGGCAGTATGTAATAATCATTTGAATTATGGAAATATTTCAAGTTTGTTGTTGTTGTTTGTTTGTTTTTTTTTTGGGGGGGGGATATTGAACTTGTTATATTTTCATATGAGTCGTCGTTTTATTAATTCCATACATATTCATCCTACGAAGAAAAACATTGTCTTTGATATTAATCCATTTGCCATTAGGGTATTTCCTACCCCTAAGGTAGGTCAATTAAAGTAACCCCTCCCCAGCAGTCAGTTCTGTCTATGCTATAGGATGGTATGAGGGAAGCTTCTTGGTTGAGGAAGCTGAGAATGTTGGGGATACTGGGAATTTGTTATAGTTCTTGGGAGAGATAACACCCCTGTCCTTAACATTATGATTTTCTTGACAAATAACTATACTAAAACCAATGAATTATGCTGTTCTGCTATATTCTATTCTTTTGTTCATGTTCATTTAAGATGGTAGTAACTGAGGTAAATGCAAACCTATCAGATATAGCATGTTTTTGGGGAATAGAACAACCATATTTTTTAAGCACATCCTCAGGGATATTCTTCTTAAATCATCCAATTTCTCAATTAGTCCACTGACAAATTGAACTAAGCATTGGTGCTTATTTTATGCTTAGCTTCTATGGTCTTCTGTGATGAACAATGAAACTGAAATAGAGTATAGCTTTTATTGGATACCCAATATATAATTATGAATATTTGGAAGTTTGGATATTTACCCAGTGTGCCACTCTATACTGTTTGAAAGCTTTTAATCAATCTAGGTTAAATTGTGTTAAATGGTCCCTTCATCACTAGGGGGTTGGGGTTTATATCCTTTTTCTCCTGTATACAGGATATGTTGGCTGGTAAATTTGTGCAATTATAAGAGTAGAAATATTTTATAATAGTCTCCATGAATTGTAATGACATGATTGGTTTATTAATTTTTGTTATTGTTCTGCAAAAATGTTTAATTTTATTTTTGTTTCTAATTATTTGTACTACCATACATTAAACTGTTGTATAATTATGTGCAAAGAGGGAAATCCTGTTTATATTGATAAAAGGAATATAAATAATTTAATCAATGCGCAGAATGATGGGTCATAAGATTTTCTTTTTTGCACAGAATTATCGACTGTTTTATGAATGGTGATTATTTTGCATGCCTGCGGTGCCTGGGGGTGGATTGAGTAGCCTCCAGGTACTGTTGCCGGTCCCAAGCCCGGAAAAAGGAGGAGGGTTAGGGTGTCAGGCCAGCGACCTGTCACCTGTAAAAGAATCTCAAAGCTGAAAACCTCCACAATCTGCCTCGGAAAAGTAAAAGGAGTCGAACTAAGCTATGAAATAAGGTTATGAATAAAGGATCATGGAACGTTCTCACATTTCTGCAACCAGGGAAAATGAAGGAGCTAGCTGAGCAAGCTGATAAACTCAACATAGATATCATTGCCTTGCAGGAAATAAGGTGGAAAGGAAACGGATTAATTAACAACAAAGAATTTATGCTGTATTACAGTGGAACAAAAACCATAACAGGTCAGGCTGGAACAGGATTCTTTGTTAAAAAACATTACAGAAGCACATAATCGCCTTTGTTCCAATAAATGAAAAAATTTGTAAATTACGTATAAAAGGAAAATATAACAACATAACTTTAATATGTGGTCATGCCCCAACAGAAGAAAAAGAAATAGAAGAGAAAGAGGAGTTTTATGAAAAATTAAACTAGGTATTAGAAAATGTCCCTAAGAGTAATACAACATTAATATTAGGGGATATGAACGCGAAAGTAGGGAAGGAAGAGACCTATAACAATGTATCTGGAAAGTATACATTACATGATACATCAAATAGCAATGGAGAGCTTCTATGTGGATTTGCGGCAGATCATAATTTTATGATAATAAGCACACAATTCCAACATAGAATAATCCACCTGGGAACATGGAATGCACCAGGACAGAGAACAGTGAATCAGATTGATAATGTCTTGGTTAACAGCTCAAAAAAGGACTTAATAAGTGATGTAAGAGCCCTGAACATAGATTCTGACCACTATCTAGTGAGAACACTAATGCAGATAAAACTCCCAGCTATCTACAATAAAAAAGTTACAAATATGGACAAATGGAACAAAGAAAATACGGCTGATCCAAGAAAGATGAAAAAATACAGAAATGAACTGATTAATAAACTTAAAGATTTCCCTGTAATGGAGAATATAAATGAAGAATGGAACAGTCAGTTCTGTCTATGCTATAGGATGGTATGAGGGAAGCTGAAAAAATAATAAAGAAAAGTGCCACTAAAACAATAGGTAAGCAAAAACCTGTGAGGAATGAATGGTGGGATAATGAATGTAGGTTAATAATAAAAGGAAAGAATGAGGCAAGGCAAAGATATCTTCAAGTTAAAACAAGAGTTACTTATGAGGAGTATAAACTTAAAAGACTACAAGCTAACAAAACTTGTAAAATGAAAAAATGAGAATGGATAAATAATAAGATCAAACAAGTGACTGAAAGCCACAGGACAAAAGAGTCAAGGAAATTGTATAAAGAAGTCAAAGAACTACAAAGGAAAGAATCAAGAATGCCCGTTTATGTAAAGATGAAGAAGGAAAAATTATACCGCACAAGGCCACAGTATTAGAAAGATGGAAGAATTATTTTAAGAATGATATGAACAACCCATTGGCTGCAACAGTTGAGATGCAGAATGTATTATCCAATAATACAACTGGAAGAGAGGAGATGGGAGAAGTTGAACTTGATCCCCCCTCGTATAATGAGATATGCTACATAATAAAAAAAACTTAAAACCAGGAAAAGCAGCAGGTTCAGATAATATTCCTCCGGAAATTTATGGCAGAACACTTAGCAATATATTACATAGATTAATCTAAAAAATATGGGAAAATGAACAAATCCCAAACAAAAGGAATGAGGGCATTATATGTCCAGTGTACAAAAAGGGTGATAGATTAGATTGTGCAAATTACAGAACAATAACACTGTTGCACATAGTATACAAGATCTTCACAATCTTGGTAAACAAGAAGCTCACTGACATTGTAGAATCTCATCTAGATGAGGCTCAGACAGGTTTTAGACCCAAAAAATCAACAATAGATAATATCTTCATGGTTAGACAGATATTTGAAAAGTGTCATGAATATGGCATTGACTTGTTTAACATTTTTGTTGATCATAAAAGAGCCTTTGATTAAATCAGAAGAGACAGAGTACCAGACTGTCTAGAACAATATAAAGTCACACCCAAACTTGTACAGCTAATCATGTTAACTCTAACAAATAATATGGCAAGAGTTAAAATTGCTAATGACCTTAGTGAAGAGTTTGAAGTGATTACTGGTGTGAAGCAGGGAGATCCCCTATCGGCAACATTGTTTAATATAGTAATAGACACGGTACTAAAACAACTCGATACCAGAGGGAATATTTCCAAGAGTCTAAAGCAAATACTGGCATATGCAGACGACTTATTAATAATAGCTAGAACAAAACATTCCTTAAAAGAAACATATCTCCAGCTCAAAACATTGTCTGCTCCACTGGGCCTTGAGGTAAATGAACCCAAAATGAAAATACTCCAATGCATTCACAAAGTTAAGAAAGAACTAATTAAAGTGAATAACACTCAAGGAAATTAAATCCTTCAAGTTCCTTGGATCAATTGTGAATGGAGGAAATGAAATAGATGAAGAAATAAAGAAAAGGATAGCAAATCGCAACAAGGCATATTATGCCAATGCAATGCTATTTAAGAGTAAACAGGTAAGTAAAAGTATGAAACTAAAACTATGTATGACAATAATAAGACCTGTCATAACATATGCTTGTGAAACAGGTGTTAAAAGAAATGGATAAAAAGAGACTTGCAGTGTTTGAGAGGAAAATACTTAGAAGAATATTTGGACTAACAAAAGAAGAGGGCGACAGACGGAGAATAAAAACAAATGTAGAACTAAATAAGCTAATTCATAATAGGAACATAATAAACTTCATAAAAGCTCAAAGGTTAAGTTGGTTTGGTCACTTGTACAGAATGGAGGAACAAAGAAGTGAAGAATGTCTGGGATTGGAAACCCCAGGGAATCAGACCAAAAGGGAGACCAAAGAAAAGATGGACTGAAGATGTTCAAAATGATTTACGTGTATTGAAGGTGAATTGGACAGAGAAGGTTAAAGATAGAAAGAGATGTAATAAGATAGTTGAGAAGGTCAAAACTCTTCAAATAGAGTTGTAGAACCTAAAGAAGAAGAAGAAGAAGATTATTTTGCCCATCATAATACTAAGTCATGCATGCAATTTATAATGAAATACTTTTTAAAATGTATAATTACAGCTACATTATGCATTTCAGAAAAATGAAAAATAAGTTGCCTAAAAGCTTAATTACCTGCACCACTAATAAAAATCTCCAATATAAGATATTTTTGTTAAGCCTATCACATTTACTCTGTATACACATATATACTGTATACACATATACTCTGTATACTGTATACATATATATATATA
>NNCF01127692.1:215614-383125 GCA_002313205.1 Laupala kohalensis | reverse complement strand
ACACACATACACACATAAAAGAGCCTTTGATTAAATCAGAAGAGAATATTTGTCATTTCACTTTTTTTTTTAAGGTTTGTTTGTGTGTTATGTTAGATCCCCCATTTGGTGCTCAAGAGACCCTGAGAGCCTGGCAGAAGAAGAATCATCCATGGCTGGAGCTGTCTGATGTTCATAAAGAGACGACAGAGGGAGTGAGGGTCACTGTTATCCCCTTTTACATGGGCTGCCGAGAATCTCAGTCTACTTCAGTATTTTGGGTGAGAGTTCTTCCACAATAATAGTTAGTCTACCATAAGGTACTTTGCACAGTGCTGATTTAGTATTCATTTTAGTCATTTGTATAAACATATCCAAGATGAGGCAACATTTTTGTAACCTAGAGAATGGTTTTAGTAACAAAGTTAAGTTAAACACTATTTCTAGCTTCATTTGAATTCACCATTTTTCACTAAACTCCAATACAGCCACTTTGCATGAAAGGTATTTCAATGAAGTAATTTTGGCATGTTTCATGAAACATGTTGCAAGAAATGCAGTGTGCATGTCCCAATGTATTTAAATGCATTCTGTTTTATTTATTTATTTAAATTTAAATTAATTGAAATTTTAAAAAGTACATTACAAAAACAACATAAATTATAATGATGAGGATGATCCAAATGAAATATCAAGCTGAGAAGTGTGTACATATCTGAATTTCCTCTCTATGGCACATTGTTTCTCTGACAGCAGTGGTCTAATGGTAGCATCTTCACTTTCACGATCCCACTGAGTGGTTCAAACCCTACGTGAAGTGAGGCCAAACTATGTGAGGTTTTCAGCTGCGGTTTTCATCGCCTACTCCGGACAAATGTTGGTTTGGAACCCATAAGTTCCCTGGCAAACCAACATCTCTCCTTTCTAATTCCCTTACCCAAGTCCAACGATTAGGTGGAAAAGCAGGTCTCATGGCCTGAACCTCGCCAAAAGGCATAAAATAAATAGTAAATAAAATAATAAAAATTTTTAACATATTTGCATGAAGGATATGAAACATTCTTGTGATAGTCACAAAGGAATTCTCCACTGTAATTTCTTAAATAAATATGGGCACTTGATATTATGAATAATTAAGTTTATAATAAATTGAAATCATTAAACTGCCTGTGTGATTTTGGGAAACTCAGGTTCAACAAATAAACAATTTGAAAATAGTCATGGGCAAAGGAAATTTGTAAAAGGAGAAGCCAATGTCTAAGCAACATAATTCAATTTGTTGCAATAATAATAATAAGCAGAAGTAGCAGTTTATAGCAATCACCTGTTATTATATTGATTGATTGTGCTATAATATCAAGAGAAAAACAGCAGAACTATCAGACATGGCATGAACAGAACTTATAAGAGGAGAAATGACATCACATAATAACAATTCACTCTATGGAGACATTGCCATGTATATTCAAGATTGTTAGAAACAACCTACTTTTGTGGCATGACTATACACTATACACCTTATAACATATTCCCCCCTTTTAACAATCTCTGAAGTGCTTTACAATGTAAATAATATTTTCCTCTTCTGTAGTTTCAAGAATTAGAAATTAACAATGAAGGGTTATATTTTAATAATTTCATTACAAAATTTAATTAATTGCTCTTGAAATACTGTCTTAGTTCAGATATCTGCTAAATTAGATGGACCGAAATATATTTTAATTTAAGAACTTTCTCATATTCTAAATTTCTTAAAAAAATGTTATTGGACATTCATATGTTTAGTACAAAGTTTTCCTTAGAATAATTTGAAAAAAAAACTTTTTTGAGCGACAAACTTAAATTTGGACAGTTTGTGCCTTTTGTAAAATATGCTAATGCACTCTCTCTATATTTTTTCTAATTCAACACTAAAAGATATTACTTTTATCCAAAATGTAAACATATAAACTCTATCCAAATCTTTTTCTGAGTGTCCAAAAATTACAATATCATTTACTTACAATATACCTAACTAGTTTCTTTTTGAAAGACATGAGTACAATTACACCACTGTAATCTTTCAAAATTGAGTTTCATCAAGATTTCATCAATTTCATTGAACCAAACCACTTAACATACAAACTTTATTGCATCTTTTTCACAAAACTTAAGTTTTTTTCATATGTACCTCCTCTTGTATATCAGCCTTTAATATGCATTATTTATATCTATATGTACTAATGTATATTAACTACATGTCTGAGGAAAGTGAATGTTGCTTTATTTTCAAGATTTCTGTAATATGTATGTGTACAATTAGATAAAAATACATTTTAACAAACTTATTTAACTAGTTATACAAATATTTTAAGAACATTTTTTTAAAGTGAGAAGGTCACAACTAGATTACAAGCTTCTTCGTAACTTTCTCATTTATTATTAAACTCCTGTGCAACTAATCATACTTTAAATCTAATTACTTCATTTTTGTGATTGTTCTTTACTATAAAAACCCATCCATTTTTCAGAATTTTAGTCTTTGGTGTAGGGACTACAAGATTCCAAGCATATTCATTTTTGTGCCTTCTAATTCATTGCCCCCTGCCACTCTTGAAGCTTCTGGTACTCGCTGCCCCTTCTTAGCTCTCAGGAATATTAACCTTACAACAAAGCCTCTGCTTTCTCTGTAAATTTTTCGTGTCATTAAATTCTTAATACTAAAATTAAAAATACTTTGATTCAAATCAGTATTGTTTATTTCACAATATTTTAATTAATTCATGTGGTGTTCTAATCCTGATATCAGTTTCCTCTATTCCAATTAAATTTTACAATTTGGATGTTCACAGGGAATAGTTTTCCTTCTCCATGATATAGAACAACAAAGTATTAAAATATCCTTAAAAATATACTTACTGAATTATACTTTCAATTAGAATTTCCTCCTCATTCAATACTTGACTTAGATATAGATGCACCTTCACTAGAAGAATTGATTAAATAATGTTTCATTGTTTAAGAGTGCGATAAATGCATTTAAATCTGTAGAGTTAAAAAAATTTCTGTTTCAAATGAGAGAATATGCATTGTAGCCAGTATGTCCTAAATAACTAAATAATATGTAGAGACAAGGTAATTGTGTTTGTTCCTGTCAGTTGGGATTTGGTCAATTATTGTTTGAGTGCTAGTTGTTAGTGTATTATTGTTTCCAAATTAAAAGATTTTATAAGGTAAATGTTCATATTTTGTTCATTTCAATTTTTTTTTGTCATTTTCTTGTAAAAAGTCCAGGTTTAGGTCTCCACAAATAATAATATAATGCTGCTTGTTTTTTGTGTTTGATTAGAAAACTTGTACCATTTACATCATTATATTATTGAATTACAAAATTTGTAGAAAGCTTCTGCACTATTTATGTTATCACCTGAGAAAGGCCTAAATCCTGACTTTAATGTTGTGATTCAAATGCAGTGATGTGTCTATAAAAGGTCATAGAAGTTTATAATTTGTTAAGAATAACCAAGTTTTTTCTATATATTTCAAGGTTTCCATCTGGAGCTCTATAAATGTTACAGATGAATATCAGAAAGAAGGGATTTCAAATTAGTACACTGAAGTATTGTATCACTAAATAAGAAGTTAAAATTCATCTTTTGATTTGATTTTAATTAGTGTCAGACAGCAAGTGTTCAATGAAACATGATATTTATGTATTGTAATATACTTGAATTTTGAAAGGAAAAAAATAGGAAAAAAAGGAGACATCTAACCCTCACTTACCTGATCCACTCGGCAGAGCAATGACTGATGCCTAGCTGTCACAAAGCTTAAAATTAAAGATAGGGAAATGGGTTTGGCTGATTTATTGGCGTGAAACACACAAATCCTTCTCGAAGGAAACATTATTCATAAAAAAAATTAATATAATTTCAACAAAACAAGTACATAATTGTCATGACTACAAATAATCCCCTTTCAGCATTTCCCCAAAAATAAGAATAAAACATGCAAATACACTACCACACATTACAAATCTTAAACTAACACTGATTTTACACAAACGGTTATTCTTTGACATACAACAATGGAGCTTGTCCGTTCCAGCACATCGTACGAGCTGAAGGTTCATTGGACATCATAACAGTTTATGAATAGTAAAGTTCGTCCAATCGGATAATAGCTCAGCCGCGACCAATGAGGTTACTTGTGTCATTTACCCATTGTCTTTCGCAATACATTGGACAAGTAAATAATCAAATCACATAATATTTTGAAAGTGGAAAGCCGTCATTGGCTCATCCAAAAAAAAAAAACGATCACCTCTATAGAGGCGAATCGATGCCAGACGTCATTGGAGGTAAAAAGCTGCAGAGGCGAGACGTCTTATGGAGTGTCTCATTGGCGTGTTAAATCAGGTGCCCTCCCATAGGCCTCATAGATTCCAGCTATGCTCAGCTTCACGTTCACCGGTATCGATAGTGTCTCAGATGTTGCGAGAATTCAATCGATTTTGGATACGAGTGTCCCGAGGTTGCACTTCGCGGTGAATTTAAACATCACTGATAATCATTATCGGATGTCGAAATTTATAAAAGTCGAGTATCGATTTTGAAGAAGAAGAAAACTCGTTGAATTTCGATCAGAGTTCTATCCTCGCGATTTAAGATGGCGTTCGTCTCTGTCGAGAAATAATCGACAGTTATCGTAATTACCATGATCAGTCATACTAAAAGTAATTTCCGTGTGTGTTCATAAGAGCAAGAGTGTGTGCTTAAATATCTTCATCCCCTCTTCTCCTACTTTGTAAAATCAGTTGGACTCCACCTATTGCATACGTCACGATCTTTTTTTTTTTGTGTCCAATAATAGCTAAAAGTTTATTTCACGTGATTTCTCCTGATCGGCTGTGGTCCTTTGACGTTGTCGCCTCAATCAGCCTATCTCCGATTGTACTCTGATCATGTGATGTCTCATCTCGTGATGTAGTATTTTCGCGTGACGGCCGTCTGCTTACTCTCAAAAAATTGAGGTCACCAGTTCCATACAAAAGAATCCTCAGTTGGCCAGAAGGCCATCCCCTCTTCGCCCTAAGGAATTCCCTCTGTTCCAGAAAAATCTGTCATCGCTACTAACTTTATAAATTGTACATACGTCAGAAGTCGTAGACAGCTCCTATGCAACTACCAGAAGTTCGGCGAAGGGCCACCCCTCCCCCTCTTTTGTTATACTTGGAGGAAACCAGACACTCGCTTTCTCTTTTAACGTCGTCCCAACATGTATTGCTGAACAATGGCCCTACTCTGACGCGCAATGTTTCCAGGCAAGGTGGTCCCGCGAATAATTATTCCTTCCAATTTATTATAAAATTTCGAAAAGATTGATAAAACAAAATATTTATTACAGTCTGTCTTCATATTTTACCTAACTGTACTTGAAGAAAATTTATTTTGTTTCTCCCAAAAAGTATGATATTTTGGCAAATTCTTGAACAACTAATTCAATTAGAGAAATAATGTCAAACAAAAACCTACCACAAATATTGCTTCTTACCCATCAATATTCCTCATTAACTTGTAAAAATTTTATCTCTCTCTTCCTTCTATTTTCATGATTTGAGACACCTTAAGTTTTACATAGCTTTTCGGGGGTTATTTTCTAATTCCATTTTATAGACAGTTGTGCTCTGATCACGTGATGAACTCTGATCACGCTCATGCAAGTGGTCAACATTGATTTTTCAAAAACCTGTGACAATTTACCTGTATTTTGTGTGTGTGTTTTATGTATAAATTTTGCATTTGGAGAACAACAACTGATGAAACTTTTTGGACAGTGGAGGACATACCCCCTACCTCAATTGACTGACGTCCAGAACCGTGCAACACCAAACTAAAATCTATGTATTGTTCCATGTGTACTGCAGTGGAGGTATTGCATCCGGCTGGAAAATCTGGGAGAGTTGAATGTTCAGCTCAGGGAGCGACACTGGCGAATCTTCAGTCTGTCTGGCACATTGGAGACAGTGCGTGGTCGAGGTGTGGTCGGCCAAGAACCTGTGTTGTCCCAAGGACAACCTGCCTTCCAATACTCAAGTCATGTCTCACTACAGGCACCCAGCGGCCATATGTGGTTAGTTCAGTTTATTGTTTATATTTGATGAATGTTGGAGTTGAAAGGAATAACATGTCTGAGTAATGGGAATCTAGTGACGTCACTGCAATAAAACAGTAATTGAGTGACGTCCACAAGCATGAAATGCATTCTAAGAGACGCTCTGAAAGACCCAAGTGTTTGAGATAATTAGTATACTTTCAAAAGTAGTAGCAGTCAATTTAGGAGAGCATCCAGAAAAATTAAAATTTTTTGTGTGTATTTTTTAAATCTTATTGAATGGATTCAAATTTCGATGCATGAATATAAGGACATCTATGCAAAGTAATACTGAGTTCATGATAATATTTCAGTAGACAGTTTTGAAATATTAGAAACAGTGAATCTTCTCTATAGTGAACACTCATCGAACCATAAAATTTGGCTGCTATTGAGAAGTGTCCACTTTTGGGAAATTTAAGTCATAGAAGCATGTATAAATTGAAAGGAGGTTGTGAAAACAATGAGCAGATATGTATTTTTTATTTAATTTATTGGCATAAAAAAGAGTAACTACTCAAAGTATGATTAAAAGACAGATTCCTTTGACTAAAATTATTGTTGTAGACAAAGGTGTAATTTTTCCGGGAATTTTCTTAAATAACTTTTTAGTTTTCTACATTATTCCACATGAAACTATTCAATATTGAAAAACTTTTAAATATTAATGCATACAAGCGATTATTATCAATTCTGCTTCTGCCATTAGTAATTCGTCATTTCCTCTGTTGTTGCTCAGATTGTGATTCATGATTTGTTGTTTATTGTAATATTAATCTTCATTTGTTTTTCCTCCATCAAGAATGTTGTTGAATGAGGGACTGAATGGTTATCTCAGTATTAATATCTGCATATGGGAGTGCATGATCAGTGGAGGAGCAGAGAATGAAAAGATACCGAGAAAGTGAACATTGTGTGAACTGAAGTGGAAATAGATACTAGTACAATACAAGGTAGAACACTGTAAGGGAGAATATAACTTGTGATGGAGCTACATAATAATCTAACTATCCATTTTAGAGTCGTCCGGAAATAATATGAGATGTCCACATCCCTTTTAGAATGTCTGCTCTTTGGAAGTTTCCAGTGACTTAAAGTCAAAGTGGGACAGGAAATGAGAAAATGTCTGCTATTGAGAGGTTTTAAGAGAAGTTTCACTGTATATTGCTATGGTTTTGAGCTCATTGCAACAGAAGTCGATGTTTAACCTTATGATGAAGTTGTTGATGAGTCAGGACTTTCAGCCATTCAAATAGGAACTGCAAGAAAAATTAACAGAATGTTAGAAATGGATTTGCAGTTACTTTCATTGAAAGTAGGTTTGATTTGTAACAGTTCACACTTAAAATTTCTTTCTGTTCTAATGAAGATAAAATAAATGGGTCGTGATAAGTGTGGTAAACACACTGGCCACATGTAACAAAACTAAATGTCCAATTGCATGAGAAAGTGTTCCGAGTGTTATGTTTTGTGCCTCATTCATTTACAGTATCTTATACTCATTGAACAACTCTGGTTCATGGCTTCTTAGAGTCTAGCATATTTGAGGTCCCTATGGCCAATGCACTTGTATTTGTTCCAGACCTACTTCTAAACTCTTTCTTTTCTTGATGTATGTAAATGTATGAAAAATTATTGCTACTAAGCATGTGCAACCTTAAGATAGTGAAACCTACTTTTTAATCTAACTGTGCTTGTTTAGCTATGCTATTGAAGATTAGTTTTTATAGCTTTTAATTGTGATCAGAATTATTTTTTTTACTAGAAACTCAACGCATTCAATGAAGCACATATTGTATTAGACAATAAAACATAAAACAATTTTTTCTCATAAAGGTGTAAATGAATGGTGTTACAGTATTGTGTACAGTTTGTGTACAAAGCACATTGATACTTATTATCAATCAACGCTTCCAGTGATGATGGATGAATCTTGTGCTTTTCCTAGGGGTACATTCCGCATGGAGCGAGAGGATGGATATACTTTTGACTGCCGCATTCCTCCTTTCTCCCTGGAGAGCAAGAGTGAAGAACCGCCTGCGTCAGCTCCATCACCCACCAATTGAAGTTGTGCAATATCCCTAGTTATTTAATACTTCTTTTCTAGCTCCTGTACATTGCTTCTCCTACTTCGCTGTGCTTCTTAATAAATTGAAATGCGGCTCCAATTGAGTGTTTAGTTTTTATTTCAATTACATCTAAAGAGATGCAATTTATAACTGTAGAAATTGTGTCAAATATACTGTTTGAATTTGTGTTTTTGTATTTAAAAACCTTAATGTTGAAGTTTGTACTGCTTATTTTCAAGTATGAATTTAAATACTTTAAACACTTAATCATTTTTACCATTGGTATTGAAAGAGACTAGTACCAACCTTCTTCCTAAAGCTCAAAGCATCTCAATACAAATCTTCACATCATCTGAGGTGAATTTCTTCTTCTTCTTTTCTTCTTCTACTTTTCTTCTTCTCTTCTTCTTTTCTTCTTCTCTTCTTCTTTTCTTCTTCTTCTGCTTCTGCTTCTTCTTCTTCTTCTTCTGGTGGGTCATACAGTCAGATTGCAATTTTATGCCTTCCCTACATTTCCTATATAGTTCCCATCTTATGTGGCTTCAAGTGACGACAAAGCAAAGATTTCTTTCTGGTTTGCTTGGTCAGTGGGCTGACACAAGTGACTGAAAAGGACTCTGTTACCATTCTATTTTTTTGTTGGCATCCTAACACTAGTCCGCATGATTTCACAAAGCCTAGTTTAGCTACTCATTTTATCTTCTGAAAACTTTTTTATAATATGTACAGAATTTTATAACTCTTTAATTATAAAGCAATAACAGGAGACCGTTTGGTAGATTATAGTTTGTGATTCATATCAAGTATTGATTTCTAATGGTGTCCTAAAATGTTTGTAGCGTTTCACCAAGTCTTGATCTGTATGTTTGTAGCATTTGTAGCTACAACAATGAAAAAGCTTACAACCACAGTGCTTGGCTTTAATACAAAAATCTGTTCCACATAGGAGAAACTAGTCCTCTTAATGTGTATTACAAGATTCTAAGTGATGCTGGGCAGCAGTCACTTTCATTTGGTCTATAGCAGGCTGAAATGATCATACAAAAGCACAAATCTTGCATCTCTGGGATAAAACATGGACAATGATTAATAAATATATAATTTAATTTTTCTTTAACCCAGCACTGCCCAAAAAAAAAACTATTTTTGTAATTTTTGGGTAAGTGTTGTGCAATCTACTTAACAATAATAACAGTCTTTTAAAAAATAAATAAAATTTAAGAAGTATTTTATTATGTATGATAGTTTATACACTGGGCATTGTGGAGTCATATGAAACGAAATGGAGATGTGATCCCTATCAGATTGTTTGGAGGAATATATGATGTTTAAATTTCCCAAAGACACTGAAACACAATTTTTATCAAATATTTCATTCACAGTAAAAATATTGATGTAATTACTTCTTGCTTCTTATTATGATGCAATGTGTAGTGCACTACTTATCAATCAAATCCATGCTACCTATATGCTGGTTATACTCTTGACTCAAGGCTGGTTGTGCAACAGTTTTGGAATGGGTTTTTTTTTGTACATCCCAGTGTCGTAAATGTCCTTCTCCAAGAACTGCATCAGAGATGTTATATTACATAATATGACCCTCTGGGTAGCTTTTTCAACACAATCAGTTCTTATAATTCCCACGCACTTCACTCAGACAGGAGGGTAAGAGAATTGAAATAATTGTCATCAAATATAGTGCTCTGAGGACGCAGAAACCCAATACATAAGAGTAACAGATTAACCCAATGTCATGTGGCCTGATGAAATATTAGATCTTTCTGCACAATGTACGGTTCAAATTTCAATAAAAATTCATTTGCTGCTGTAAGACGACAAAACTTAAAGCTGTATCAGGCAGGCTTTCTGCAAATGAATTGTTTCATGTAGAATGGCTCCATTGCCTCTTCAAGAGAAAACAAGTTTATGTTCTCCAGAAGTCATACTTTGTAAGCTATGTCTGAACGATCAGATCTGGAGTTGTCAATCAAGGGGAAGAATAAATGTATTTTCATTTCGTGACATTGCTCTTGAAACTAAAAGACTGTTGTGAGCTTTGGGACATGTCTCCCAGGACATGTGCATTTGTGGGTTGTCAGATTGTTTTCAGAAAGAAGCTAAATGGAATATCCTCCAGAGAACATTGTATAACTTGACCTTTGTATCACTGTTTCTCGAGATATTTTATCTAATGTATATTCATCAAAAATAATTCTGAAAACATCTACGGAGTTAGATTATCACACACTTTCTGTATAAATGAAGGTTCGAGCATACTATCACCTAAAAATTTCGTTATAGTTTTGTAGTTAAAGTTACAGTTTTGCAATGTCTCTTTGCTTTTAATGATGCAACTTTTTTGTCGGTTCTGAGTGCAAGAAACATCAGCCTCTAATTCAATGTTAATGCCATTTTCAAGTGCTATATTTAGTATCTGTCTGTTATGCATTTAGTGTCCTCATTTCAATTTCCTTCCTTAGCAAACCTTTCCGCATGTATCGCACAGTAGCTCTTCATTATCGCTCTCTGCATCATCTAAATTGCCGGCACCTCCATCTGCAGCTCCAGTCAACACCAACTTGAATTTGTCGGCTGCATTTACCTGCATAGCAGAAGCTTCTTCATCATCAAGTTCCTCCAAAAGAGCCAAAATAGTCTCTCCATTCGTCAAAGGATAATATCTAAGAAGACTTCTGATATTGCCAGGTATGTATCCGACATACGATTATCACTAATATGGTACCTTGGCATGGAAGAAGTACAGTGAAGCTTCTCAATAACAGACAGTCATGGGACCTTTGAGTTTGTCCATGCTTGAGAAATGAGTGTTGAAATAAACATTTACATTTTGAATGTTCTCAATGAAAACAATGGATGAATGTTTGTAAATCTAAAACTAATAACTTTTAGGAAGAATAGATCGTAATTCTCTTCTGGATTTTGTAATTCTCATTCTTCTAACTTGAGGTCAAGTGGTCCAATTTTTAAATATTTTTTTACCTCATATTCTCTAATCTCTTTATCATTTCTTATACTTGCACAGTAGCCAAAAGTAAGCATAAGTGTACAATATTAATGATTTACCTGTTTTCATTTTTGAGTTATAACTCATTGAAATTGAAAAAATGTTGTAATTTTGGGCTGATTTGCCTGTGCTTAGATTTTTTTAAATAAATCCAGAATTAAGCTATTTCAAATGTAAAAGTAGCATTCTCTTCAGAATATCATCAGCTTTCATGTAACATATCAAATGATGAACTCTTTTAAAATTTAAAATTAATATGTTTTTTTAATGGTTAATCTCTTTTATTTTCACCATCTCTCTGCAAAATTTCAACTTGGGATCTCAATGGGATCATACACACAAAAGAAAAATTAATTCGCATTACACTCCTTACCGTAATGAAGCAATCTTTTACAAGTAGAAATTTTGGCAGTAGAAGTGGCAATTTTGGGAGTAAAATATAATGGCATTAACATGTTTTACAAACATATTCTTTGTTTTAAACTATAACTTTCTATTTAAACACAAGTTATCACAGAAATGATCAGTGTTTAAGAAAATGTGTGTATATAAGCATCCAATTTTATTCCCACTTAAACAGGGGGGGGGGAAACAACTTGTTCTTTTCCTCCCAAAAAATATAAAGAAAAGAGACAAGTCAAAATAATTACAATATTCGCAAGTTAAACTGAAAAATCTACTACAAAAGTAAAAGGACTGTTAGACTCGACTCAAATTAGTACCAGTTGTAAATCTGTATAATTTGATACTTCTTAAACAAATAGATACTTACTTCACAAGGTAAACTGAGAGTCAGTCTTCTGCCTCCCTTTGTACTAATTAGGTGTTCTTTTTCTGAGTTATTTGTATTTAGAAATTCAAATTAGTCAGTATAATGTTATCAGTAGTACAAAGTAGTCAAGTAAATTGCTCAACAGTTGATTTTATGATTTCACTTTTTATATTTTTGTGTAAAATACTCAGATTGTTAAAAGAATGGCTATACATGGTCAGTTTACCAGGTTCTCACTCATATCCTGTACTAAAATTTAAGGCCATTTCAAGGGTTTTTTGAGATTATACACAATTTTTAAAGCTGTTCAGATCACAATGTTTTGATGTTAACAACATTCTTCAAACAATTAATTTAACAAGATCGTTACATAGCCCCATCCTAGCCCGGGTTTTTCTCCGTTTTTCCTTCGGGTAGAGGCGGATTTCTTATACAGGTTCTCTAGGCTTTGTCTAGGGGCGTGTTTATTGTAACAATAAATCGTGAATTTAGTGTTTTTTCAACTCTTATGATTTTTAAACACTATACTCAGAATAATCTATAGTTCGATAATAAATTGTACATGTAAATTTACTAACATATTTGCATTAAATTACAAACATATTGACATTATATATGTATTGTAACTCGCAGCTAACTTTTTATCTTATCTAGGAACTTTTGCTGAAATTTTTGAATCCGCCTGTGCCTTAGGGCCCTTGATCGGAATTGATGGGATGGTCCCTTGCTTGCTTCCGGAGTGTAAATTAGTTTATTGTCCTCCACGTGGTCATACGCAGTTTGTACTGTTTTTTGACAATAAATTTATTATTATTATTATTAGTTATGCACAACAATTTCATACAAATTGTAATATTTTGAATATGCAATATAAATAATGAAATGAAGAACCAAAATTATATTATAAAGCAAAAGTATTTAAAATTTGACATTCTGGGAATTTCTTTCTTGATTATGAGCAATTTTTCCAAATTCAAGAGATCAATAAATGATGTGCCAGGAAAATTTATTTTTATAATCAACAAATGTACATGCATGAATGCTTTTCAATTAAAATATATGAAGGAAAGTAAAAAACTACTAAGGTGTACAATTCATTAAATCAAATTTAATAAAATGTTGCACAATTTAAAAAAATTGTACAGAAAACAATTGCATATATTTGAATACTTAAAAATGTGAATTAGAAATGTGTAATTCACAAATAAAATCTCAAATGTCCATTATTGTGAATTACAAATAATAAAGCAAAATCCTGGGTACACCAGTCTGTCAAGTGAAAATTATACATGTAAACATTGCAGTAATAAGGTTATCTTGAACTATCACATAACTGCAGGGACTAATAGCATTTCCATTAAAATAGCATGCTCTAAAAACCATCTGCTACAAAATTTAATATTATCGGTATTCTTCCTACCATGGCATTTTTAGAATATCATTCAAGTACGTTTGAGTCGCAAAATATATTGATAAACTAGAAAGTAACATAGATCAAGTTGATCTAACAAATTACACTAAGAAACTTTTATTAATAAAATTGACATAGTAGAAATTGCCCAAGAGCAAAAATTCATTAAGAGTATATACAGACAGGTGAACAATTTCACACATCATGGAAGATACAAAGATTTATAAAACCTAATTATGATGAGTGATATAATGTTGATAGTTTGAAACCGTATCAGAAGAAAAAAACTTCTAAGAAAACTATATCCTCACACCAGAATGACTACAGACTCATTTCAGAATCACCACATCTGGAACAATACTACAAGTTATGTTCAGATGCCAAATGAAGAAAATTGATTCATGATAATATAGCTTGGACATTGAAAAGAACGAAACTTGTACTAGAAAACATTTTATAATTATAAATAATATTTGTATTTTAAGTTTTTCTAAAGCAAGAGAATGAAATATCACGTACTACTACAACTACGTCCATTATACAATCAAAATAAATAAAGACTTATGACCTTAGTATGGACGAATACCATATATTTTGTGATATGAAGTTCCCAAAATATTTAGTATTTGTCCATACTAAGATCGTTAGTCTAATTATTTATTTATTTTGAAATATAAGGTATTTGCGAGATAAGAGCAAAAGACAACTATGTACCTCGGTAACAATGACTACTTAATAAACCATTAAGAAATAAATTAATTACTATTATTGTAATCAAAGTATATCCCCTACCTATTTTCTGTTGACGGAATAGTATAAAAATATATGTCTGGCATCCCCGGCACATTGAAACACCCGCCAACAGCGTAAATTTACGTGATAAGACTTGTCGCTTCAGCGGTTCGACAGTTCAACCACGGCCACCGAAGTAACTAAGTAACCACAGGCTCGGAAGATCGAGCTTTCGTCCGATGCCTCAGTTAGACTGGTTCTAAATCTGCCTTGTAACAGTGGCCCTTAGTAATTAAGATGGCCGTGGTTTAACACTGATGTTAAATTAACACATAGATAGTTACACAGATTCTCGCTAGTCGAGTGATTTTTCTGACATCTATTGAGTGCTACAAAAACAATATATGGTGGCATTTGATATCTATTGCTAATCTGTCAGACCTCGGACTAATACAACTAGGTTCAACCTAGCCAGACCAAGTGATTAGTCTGTCTTCGTGGTCGCGCAAATAAAGCAGTACTGATTATATTTATTTATTTAATGAAACTTATATACATTAAATTACAATCAGTCATAAAGCAATAAACGTCAATAAGTAATTAATAAAATAAACATGAACATTTCCTTTAGCTTTCAGCTGCCTCGTCTCAGCAAGACGAGGATCTTATCTCTTTAATGTAGGCTCATTCTATTATCATTTCTCGACAGCGCATCAGAAGTCGTTTTGGCGTTGCCCGTCCGTGCCACGAGCTGGCGCGCTTATTTCTCGCTTTCCCTGATTTGTTGTAATACCATGATTAAAGTTGACTACAGCAATGCAGTTAAGCTATTTCTTGATCTGTAAGGTCATTTCAAAGTGCACACGAATGGTCTGTTATTAACAGAAAACAAAGTGTTGCACAGTTTGAATTCAAATCACCGAAAAACCTATTCTTAAAATTTAGAATTAGAAAGTTTAATTTAACATGATCTTGTGTTAAAAGTAGAGGGACCAAATGAAATTTTAAAAACTATAAGTACTGTATCTGAGAAAGAAAATCTGGTATAAATATTGTTAAGTATAAATCTTGCGTAGTGAGGATATAGACTCTTCGCCTAATAGATAAAGTCATTTACAGTTTTAACGAAATAAATGATGTTAAATAGATCTCTTGATCCACAATTTTTGCCGCTCCGTATTTGAGCAGACACGTTTTCCTCTATATTGTTTCTCAGATTCCTTCGCCACCAAAACATAAAGATAAACCAATAACTCAAAATTTATAAAGTTGTCGACAATGCTCTTAACAGGACAAGGTGTTGTTGGTAGACAGAGTATATACCATAATGATAAAGTTAACAAGAGAGAGCGCTTGGTATTAAACCGTCCAGAGTTTGATCATATGAAAAACGAATGAATGTACAATCAGGAAGCCCCTGGATTGCATCCACCCTTAAGTATTCTGCTGGTGATGTATGGGTTTTCTTTTTGCGAAAATACACGGATACATGAATCATGATCGCTCCCCACGATATCTATCATGTGTGATCCTACTCTTCTACAAATATTTGACCTCTCTTCGACAAGAATAGTCGTGTGTCCCCTCCACTTTCAGTATATATCCTTACCTTGTGTGAATCCTTCCTCGCTTAAGTGTACTTCTGTGCACCGAAACATCTTTGACAGTTTTATGTCGCCTTGCCCAAAAGTGTTCTATTTTATGATAAGTTTAGTAAGGATTGTACGCTATGTACATCATTGCGCACTGTTTGTAAAGTGTCTATAGTCTCTCAATTTCATCAACGTGCGTGTACGTCGGTAGACGAATGTCGGATGACAAAGCGTGGACACCGACAGACCTGACAATTTTCATTCAATTAGCCAGACGCGTAGAGTGCCATGAATGTACTGTAACCATCTGTGTGTGTTGTGCTCGTTGCTAATAATAAAGAGAAATGAAAGCTCAATTCCTTGATGTTATTATCATGCCTTTCCTCTTCCTGTCCTGAGTGGGAATATCCTTACAAGTCCATCCAAGTGACTTCCCAGTAGACTGTATGGTCACTGCGTCCAGTAGACGCAGTCTACCGAATATCCTAAAGTCCCATATTAAAGAATATTTACAACTTCCTTGAATAAAGCGATAAAGAAGACAGCATATCTTCGAATAAGGTACGTAAGAAGCACTTTTGAATATTGTACTAGAATTATGAAGGGAAACGATGATAAATAGTAATGTGAGGGCTGCCTAGGAAAAAGCTAAAGCTATAAACTCACGTAATCCGGCAAGAATTACAATTCAATTTTTTTTAAAACTCTTTCAATTTAAGTTTACTTAGTTGAAAATAAGCATGTGTTCACAAAGAGTAGTTATTACGTCAGAAGTAAATATAGCTGAACGGTTAGCAAAGTAGATAATCCTGGCGAGAGATAAATGATTGACGGTTTGCAACGCGTCCTGTCCACGTTTTTTTACTGATAATTTAAAATTGTGGTCGAGAAGCACCATGGTATCGACATAACCACACCTGTAAACGCAATTGCGACCGTGGCTCAGTTCATTAGAAGCATAATTGGCTTGATGCCTCCTGCTCAGATCTCAAGTTCATGCAGGAGTGAGTGCTAGAGATTGAGTATTATGTGTACTTTAACTGGATAATAGTTAACTATCCGATTGATAGATCGCACCAGATTGAAGGTTTGTTTCGGTGCCACTAATCAGGTCGAGTCGACACCAGAGTGCATGTTAGTAATTATACGAGGATATAAGAATAATAGAACACACACATTGTTAAAAGAAACATAATCTCCTGCGTCATTTCACATCATTTTATTCTACTCGTCATTAAAATCTCTCTTTTTTTCAAAATTAAACATAATTCATTGCTAATGATGTATGATATCTTATTACGCATTTTTACCTGGGCGTTACAGTTTTAGGAGGTACGTCATAATGACGTCATTAGCACTCATATCACCCTAAAATAAAAAACGTTAATTTCCCGTGTCATTTCATATCATTTTATTCAACTCGTCATTATTAACTGATGAACAATATTATGACTGGCACAATACTGCTATTAGAATCGATCAACTTATACATTAATTTTTAGAAGAAATCAAACGTTTTGAACCCATCCGTAAATCAATCTATTCAATCAGTAAGACAAGCGGTCGTGCTTAACAACTTACGCGCGAGAGGGTGCTCGTGGGCTGATCGTCATTGTAACGTCGGCGGGAGGACATGCCATCAACTTGTGAAATATTAATAGTTCTTTGTATTTTCCAAGCCGGATGCTGTTAAGAATATTACAATAAGTGGCCGGTCAGCGCTAAGACGGACGTGCGACGAGTTTTTCCGTGTGGAGGTATTGTTCGAACGAACACCCTTCATTTTAAGGAAAGTACGTACCAGTGTATTCGAAGAATGCAGCCAGCGACGTTGACACACTGGAATTCAGGAAATTAAAGACGAATTCTACGAAGAAATGAATGAAGTACGAAAAGGGTGTTTGCGAAGCGCCTAGGTGACGCTCATGGCGATTCGTTCTCTACGGCGCAACCTCTGCATTCCGAGAAGCCAAAGGGGTGACACAAAAAGAGTGCTTGCACGGTGGTGGCGAATGCGTGGTTATTTTCTGATCACGTGACGTCTGGTACAGTATATATTGGGAGGAGTGAAGCTCCTCAGGGATGCTTTACAAAGGAACGTAGAGATCCGTCAGCACGGACATGTGACTGAGCTAAGTAGGTTTGGCTGCTGCGGTAGACTTAACGAACTCATTACTAGGTGCGAGGGTCGTAACTAGTATCAGTTAGTTGTTGGGGAAAACAACTTATATTTTCAAAGGAGCAGATAACCCGAGGGTTTTTACAATTTAGTTGTCTTCAACTATATTTAACCAATGCTCTCTGACAGCATTATTTGTGTAATAACAGATTATTAGATGTATTAATGATTTTGGGAGTTTGTCTCTGTTGTAAACTCAGATTTATAGTTAATTTGTAATAAATCATTATTTATTGTTATTACACGTGTGTTTGGTTGCTCGGGAAACCGAGCTGGTGGCAGCGACAAAAACTACCATAGGGATTTTGGTATTTATGTGGATCCTGCTTCTACCAAAGAAATAATAACATCACATCAGGGTTTGAGGTGTGATGTTACAGTCATTTACGGAATCCAATTTGTTGGATACCTGACGTCGGACCACGTGTTACCACAAGTTCGCGTAGGAGGCTGGGGTGCTAGGAGGTGGGACACGTGGGACTAATCGTCACACGGTATCCAGATGGGTGGGTATGTGACGTCAGACCACATGTTTACCACAAGGGTTTACCTCAAGGGTGGGGGATATGTTATACTACGTTGTAACATAACCGTGTTCTTATCAAACCTAACCTCACTTTTAATAAAACTATTATAAAAATGTATACTCTTTGATAGAACACTCTTATTCTTTTCTGCTACCCATCAATCAAAATTCCTGCAGCTTTCTATTTAAGAATGTCAACTTGAGCGAGTATAGGAATCATATGGGAATGGATGAAGTTTTACGCATATTTAAGGCGACATAAAACTGTCAAAGATGTTTCGGTGCACAGAAGTACACTTAAGCGAGGAAGGATTCACACAAGGTAAGGATATATACTGAAAGTGGAGGGGACACACGATTATTCTTGTCGAAGAGAGGTCAAATATTGTAGAAGAGTAGGATCACACATGATAGATATCGTGGGGAGCGGTCATGATTCATGTATCCGTGTATTTTCTACGAACACTGCGTAATTNGAAGAGAGGTCAAATATTGTAGAAGAGTAGGATCACACATGATAGATATCGTGGGGAGCGGTCATGATTCATGTATCCGTGTATTTTCGCAATAAGACACTCTACGAACACTGCGTAATAATTTATATTGCGCTCAGGGAATTCTTGTTAGTACATTCATTCACCTTGTATGTGTTTACACTCTCAACGGTTTAACATCGAGCTGCTCTTTCTTTTTTTCTCGTTAACTTAATCATTATAGTATGCACCCTGTCTATATCAATACCTTGCCCATTGAAGGGCGGTGACTAAATTTTTTTAAATTTTGAGTTATTAATTGGTAATTTTGTTTTGGTGGTAAAGGAATTAGAGGAACAATGTATACATAAGCGTATCTGCACTTATTGGTGGATCTAGACTTTTATCAGACTGGGGAAGGAGTCTAGCAGCATTTCTGTTTGAAAATTATGGTTTTACAACACAAATTTTACAAATATTATCTTTAAAAAATGCATCAACTCATCAAATAGAGAATTAACAATATTAAATAGTGACCAAATTTGTTAATTGTCTTAAATTGCAAATACATAGTTGGATGTCGGTGAGGTGATACTAGTATTCATTTATTCTTGGCTAAACATATTGAAGGGTGAGGACTTCGTGTAAAATCAGAATTGTATAAAGAAAGAATTTGAATAATGTACGAAAATATATTTTAATGCAGACATAATGAACAAACAACAAAAATATATGTATGATATAAAATAAAATCCCAATCATGAAATTTTTGGGATATATTCGCTAAAACAACTTTGTCTATGAGTTGTTATCTTTAATCCGATTAGCAATAAAGAAGGGACCTGCTAGTGAGGTAACAAGCAGCTTACAATGTAGATAGGAACTACAAAACGTATGGAACAAAAAACGGCATTCCGTATATGAATTGAAATTCAAATGCCTTCCATAGATGGCGTGAAGCATGTTAAAAAGAAAAATTTCGAACGTCTCAAGACCATCCCATCATCTGTGAAGCAAGTAAGCGTCCCGTAAAGAAAGACGTCGCCCACTGGCTCCTCACAACGCGTTAATAACATGGAGGCTAGCGGTGAGTTGTGCTGTCGGCAATGCAGTTGTGCTATATCGCAGAGTTTAGCCAAAGTTTAGCATAGATCCGTCACTGTCTGCACATTTATATGCAACGGTAAACATGGTGGCAGATCTATTATACATCATTTTTTCGTTAATAGTGAATGATATAGGAATTATTGAGCTTTATACTTTATACTTTTTCGTAATGCGGTCGAGTTTGAACCCATTTTTTATTAAATTTGCATTATCTTCCAAACTCCTTTGTGTTATTATTTTTTTAAATCTCCATTGAAAAATTGTAATATATTGTTTGGCATGTTTTGATCAGCCTATGAACGTTTGTGCTCATATTGAGAATGTGAAACATTGTGACTTGTGTGTGGCGTGATATTTCCAACAGACTGGAAAATCATCATTTTCCAAATATAAGGTGGCATGTCACGAGCTGTCTCAAACTCGCAACACCAGCTCCTCCTTTTCTGATGAGTTTGTATTCTAATGTACATATACGGATAAGTTAACTAAACGGGATAATATTTATAATCAATGGATAAATTCGACTCATTCGCATTTTAATCAAAATTATCTCCTAATTTTGGTGTATGCTTATGTAACCGAATAATTTCGTGTTCGTGTAAACTTATTTGAAGAAAGTGACGTTATTCAAGTTGTGTAATCATTCAAAATACGAAAATTACGTAGGTGTAGAAGTGTGGGTGCTTTCTCTTCGTCGTTACTTTCAGGAAGGACCCGTATTTCTGGAATGCGTAAGACCCGCACGGATGAACCATTCTCTTGCATGGTACCCAACCGCCCTCTCCAATCTCCCACTATCCTTCTGGGCGTATACGAGATGCGCCCCGCACTTCGGTAAAGTGGGTGAGGGAAATTCTTTCCCTGTTTTCTTACCTACTCAAAGGTGTAGTTGCTTCCAAAAAATTTGATTCTATCTCCAGCCAGGGAACTCTCTACTGATAAGCAATTACGTTTGAAATTTCAATTTTAAAGGAATGAGCTAAAGTGGAATGTATTTTTTTAGAATTGTTTCCCCAAGATCACGACCTAATGTAAGATGTCGCCAGGGTTTTTTTACTCTAAACGTGTAATTTAAATGGACCCTGTATTATAGGAATGGTTACTCTGCATCACTCCACCAAATACTCCCATGCGAAACTGCGCAGTCACGGAAGAAGGATTAACGAACGCTTGAATTATATTCGTTATTTATGCTAACTAGTGTCAATTGGTCGGAAATTCACGAGAGAACCACACATACCACTATATTTACTCTGTGGCCTTAGACTTTTACGTAATGCTTAAAAATTAACTCCAACAGCGCTTAAGGTATTTGGTCGGTTTACTGTACACAGTTCCAGATTTTTTTAGTTTTTCGATATTTTCGATATGATTGAATGGAAGCAAATTGTCCTATAATTTGAGGAGTTTGATGAGTTTTCAGAGGTTTTAATGTTGAAATAATTGTAGAATGTTTCTATGCTGCGAGGAAACAACATAATCGTAAATTGAGTTCAATATTTTGGTTATAAAATACTGTTGTTCTTGGCCTTTCTCTAGTAACTCGAAGTTATTCACATGCTTCTTCTCTTGACACCATTGTGTTCGAAGATTGATTGTGATCTTTGCACTAATTATCACGCGATGGCAGTTTTTTTAGTAGTTAAAACTTGGCACCTACCTTATAGTGGTGTTAGTCGATTCTTCTGCGTTACTGGACATAGTCTATCGAGTTTCAATTTGTCTTCTATATTGCGATCAGGGTTTAACTCAACTGCCACGACAGGAATTGTTTTATTGTTCTTGTGAAGACGAGTGACTATATTCTACTGTTCATATGATAAAGTTGGTTGCAATTCGTTTGCTACTCCTCCTCGGATATTATAATGGTGAATGGCGTGAGAAGAGTATTCTCAATGACGTCAACTCCCCACTATTTCACTACAAACTTGAAGGGGAAATTGAGCGCTTGACTTGAAACCAAGACTTACTCTATCTGACTAATTACGTTCTGTCTAATGTCTTGTCTAGTCGGTTCCCAATCAATTTCCCTTCACATCGTTTAGTTCCTCAGCCCCGTACAGAAGGCAGCGATTCGCATAGAAGGCCATTGAAAATTCCCTATTAAAACCCATTGTCTGTTTATTTTCAAGGTTATCGTAAGGGTGAAAGAACTTACGGTTTTCCGTGATCGATCGACGTTAGATTCATTTCTATCTCTATTCGGTTGAAAATGCACTAAATCCAAATGTAAGCTATTGAATAAGAAGTGAGAAAGTTGTGGAAGTGTTCACGTCGGGAATTGTAGCGTATCCTTGTCTTAATTTTCTGACAGGTAGGCCAGGACCAAGAAGCGATTTGTGTTGGAATGGTCTTCGTTACTGATAAGGCTTCATTGGTTCACCATTTGACACAACCTTTTCATTGATGAGGTAAATTAATAATGAGGCATTTGAGACTAGGCTCCCGATAATTGTGGCCCATTCGTTCTGTTGTTGCTTCCCTATGGGCGAAACGACATTCGCAATTTCGACGTTCCATCTTTCACTGCCATCTGGTAGTGGAAGTCGGAACTCTACTTGGGTGCATGTTTCTCCGAGGATTAACTTTACCGAGAACATCCTATGACGCTCAAGGGACACCGAGAACATGCTAGGATCCTATGATGTTTTACAAGCAATGTGATCATATTACATGTCGTTATTTTTCGCACCAGAAAAATCAACTGATGCAGGAGAAGCCGAGGTGTGCAGCGCTTGTATACGTCGTGAGTAAATTTTCTTCCATGTTCCAGGAGATATGTTGAACTAGTTGTGTTGATAGACAAACTTATTTTATGAACTTCTTATTCTCTATTATTTTCATGTAATAGAGCATAATTGATGATACCCCGTGCACTAGGGCCCTCACCCAGGACGGCTACCGGCAAAGAGCGAATCTCTGGTCACTAGTTGTTACCCATCGGTGATCCATGCTCTTACTGTGGTCCACGAGAAATTTTGGTGACCCAATGAATTGGCATAAATTGAAAATTCAATTTTCCAATGAAAATAATACATAAATTATGAAAAAGAAATTCTTCTTTTGATTTCCGTGGAAGAAACAGGTTTGCTTTGTTATAAATCTATGAATTTTAAACTAATTAGAATCATATTTGAGACACTAGAAATAAATAGAAACCAGAAAAAAGTGATTTCTCTAATGTCCAATCACGTTGGACAAGACACATCTTTGAGACGGTTCAGTTTCATTTCTTGAGATTTTATTATTATTATTACAATTATTAAACAAGAATTTACAATATGTGTATTAATTAAAACGCATTTAATCTTTTGTTTTATTAATTAGGTGTATTTCATATTAATAAGATGAAATTCCTCTGGCCATTATTCGACAAATCTGATCATAATATGCATCTTCATTTCGAGACGAAATAAAACATACGTCTCCTATATAGTTATCATTTAATGTTCTTATCGTTTAAAAAATCATTTAATGGTCCGTGGGACTCAAAATTATGAATTTGAGGTTTATTAGACCCAACGGGTTGGCGACCACTGCTCTGAATTGTCATTCCCCAATTGGCTTTATGAAGTTATTAAATAAAGCGGGGATCGCGCAATTGTTGCTCGTTGATGAGATTACGTCCTCAATAACGTTATTGGTCGCGAAAAACATAATCCTCATCTAGTGTTGTGGACCAGCGACATCAATTTCGAATTTACTTTTATCTCAACTTCTGAACGTTTTTACTCATAGTAACTGGCCTCAATTAATAATTTTACGTCTCTACCCGGTACACTTAATCCATTTTGAGTTTTAACTGACCATTAAGTCTCTACATAACATAATTAACAATTAATAAGTTTTGTTGTTATTTGCGGGGGGGGGGGGCTGTGTACTTGCTCCAATGTAAGTATGAAGCCAAGTGGGGTAAATTTTACATCATCCAAACAGTGATATATTTTGCATGGTCTAAATTAGTATATTTATATTATTATTATACGTTTAAACGGAAGCGTTACGAAAACACAGAATGTGAAAGAATGCGAGGAAAAAGACAATAGGCGTTACAAGAGATGGCATAATGTCATACATTATAATTGACATTTCAAATCAAGAGTACTATTTTTGTTTTTGTAGGGCATTCTCTAAGAAGGCAGAAGTACATGGATGATATTAATTCTGAGATTAACTGTCAGTCCTCACGAGTATTTCTCATTATACCCTGTTCTAGAATAAAACCAAACTTTTCTAACTTACAACCTAACTCCTATGGTGACTCGATACATACTGGCTCTGACCTTGCGCCAAATGCAACCATTACAAACACCTGTCATTCATTAGCAGGTACGGGCGATGTTTGCGAGTAGGAATTTTGCACCCACACACGCTAAGAGTGGTTGTTTCGTAATTACAAGACGTATTATCGTCGGAGTCTAATGGTAGCATGGCCAGAATCTGAAAATGTCTGAAAAATCTGAAAAAGTCGGGAAAAGTTTGCAGATCGTAGAAATATCTGAAAAAATTGAACAAAGTCAGTGAAATATAAAAAAGGTTCCATTTGTCTAAATAATATCCAAATTTTATAGATGTTTTTATTTTATAGTATTCAAAAATTACCAGTCTATCAAGCCAAAGAACTGATTTTTTTCGAAATATTGGAGATAATTTGTCTATCTTTGACTAATTTGTAATGTAATGTGTAACAGACATACTTCATGCTTTCCGAAAAGCATGTGTTTTTCATAAATAAAATAGCAATCGGAGACGCAGAAACAAAAGAAAAAGCCAGAAAGCGCCAACATACAGAATAATTTAAGAATTTGCTCGAAAGAGAACGAAGATTTTGGACGTAACGTCACAAAGAAATAGAACTATACTGAGAAATAAAGCGACTCAAATAAATCTAACACTACGGAGATTTTAAGCGATTGTGATATCTTAATAATTTGAGCATTTTATTATTTATGTTATAAGAATGTTTTAACAATTACTTGACGCTAATGAGAATTTGTTTTATTCAAGATTTGTGAGTTTGAACTGTACGTTTAATTGATGTTTAGGCTGATAAACGAACATAAATAAATAATCTTGTTCTTTTGTACTTTTTGTATTATATTTGTTCCAATTTTGAAAATTGTTACAATTAGTTACCAACCATGGTTATTGTCAACATACAGTATGAAGTGCTCCACAAATAATCTTGAAAACTAATATTCAGTAATACGCAAATCAATCAGAGAAAAATTTAAAATATTTTCTGGAAACCTAGAAAAATTCGGGAAATTTGTTAGAGAAAAGTACTGGCCATCCTGAATGGTCCTCTTAGATGTAACTCACACAAAAAGTAGATACCCAAAATTTACGTGCAACTACATGTAATTTACGAATCACACAGATGTGAATCTCAGCAGAGTTTGGAAATCATTCACCCCCTAAGCTGCCTTTATGTTTTTCCCAAGGGTTAGCCTCTCATGAGATTATCACCGTACATACTGCAAACAAGCATGGATTTTCTGTTGCAACAACATATTTTGACCATTGTTGGGAGCTATCCTAAAATTAAAAAAATAATCTAAGAAAATCTTCCATAAATTAATGTGAGTAGGAATTAATAGACATAATATAGAGAATAAAGATGATATTCTGTTGTATTAAGGAGCAATCCGGCAAAAATTAACCTATGGTTGTAATGTGTGATTTATATATTCATATTATGTGTGAACTATATGTTGAAAGATAGTTTATAAGTGTACGAAGGTACATACTACTAAGTTTAGGTGAAGCTTACAGAACAGTTTCTGCAGATGTCATTAGTATTAGTCACTCCCTTTTTGATATCATAAAAAAATCAAATACCGCAGAATATTACAGCAGGCAGGCGAAATACAGCTAAAGAGAAAAATAATTCGAAGAGGAGGAGAGATCGAGGAAGCAGTTAGTGAATAGTCCGATGATAGGATTGCAAACCAAATTGAATAATTCAATAAAAGGAAGATTGACGTACCATTATTACGAAAGTGGGGTTTGCAAATAAAAATAGACGTTGGTTTACGTTAAATAGAAATGTGATGGCGTTGTTAACGGGAGATGAGAATTTTGAGAAATAACTGAAGGAAAGGATGATTAAAGAAAATAGTAACTGTATGAGCGAAGACATGACTGAGGACACACAACATGTTCTGTGGGACTGCAGTCTATATGGTGCAGTAAGAGCAAGTTACCTTAAATACATATTGCGAGAAGGGATTATAGACTCGGGAAACAATAATAATCTCATATCTCACGGAGGAGAGATATGAGAAATTTGGGGAATATTTCGCACAGCTGGAAGTTCTTAGAAATATTCTTAGGAAGGAGACAGAAATGAAGAGAAAACGCAGAACAAGGAATGTGAGACAACTAATAAGCGAGACGCATTGAAAGAAGACAGACGTATGAGAGACAAACATTCGACATTAATGACAAAAGGATGTAGCAAAGAGGTAGGAAAAATGCGCCCACCTGCCCGTGATGGGGATGGAAGCAGGTGCGGAAGCAAACTAACTAAGACGCACTGACTGGCAGAGGAAAATGAGAAAGAAAAAGAAAATTAAGGTACTCTGTAATGACTTAGTTAGCAGGCAGATGGGTTACTTTGTAAGGTGATCAAAAAAGTAAATAAATAGTAATCGTCCAATCCTAAAAACCTTTACGTGACTCAAGAATGACCTCCAGCTTGAAGATGTACTAGACTGCCCAAAAGACCAACGACAAACGAACTTATGCGAGCATTCGACGACATATTCGTAGAACGAATTCGACAATCCGTTGACGTTCAAAAGCTTCTGATCATTCCTCGACTCTCGCATTAGCAAAACGTCTGCTGTTGCCATCTAACGCCACAAGAATGACAAACATCGACAAAATTTTTCTGGTCTTGATTTGATCTATTTTCAGGACCGAAACCACCCTTCATAGCCTGAGTGAGTGCAGGGTATTAGGACTAGTTGTCAAGCATCAAGAGGCGACACTCCTCGAACTCATCCGCTACGCACAATAAAAATTGTTCATATAAGTAATACTAAAAACCTTTTTAAAATAAATTTATTTAATATAAATAATTATACGTACGCTATTACTATTTACATTCCTTCGTTGGTATCCTTTTTGAGGAGCGATCGTAGTACGTTCTACGCTGATATACAGATAAGACGTACGTTTTGCAAACCGTTACTCTTAAGGCGTATGAAGAGGTGCATTACATTACAGGGTACGCTTCCTGGGAATGAAGTAATGTCGCTAAAATTTATGAGTAAAAAACCTTCAAAAAATATTTTATTTGCGATAGACATCATAATATTGCATTGTCAGCGGGATTACACATATGTCCTCAGCCTTTTATCGAATAATCGGAAGAGACTAAAATTTTTATTACAAGATTTTCTCGGTTATGGGTTAATTTCACATTTGAAAAGTCCACTAACACAAAATGCAGGTTTTCATCGACGAAACTTCCTAAGTATTAACCGTACCTAATTTTGTCATAAAAATGGTGAAATTCTGTTCAGCAAGAGCACTTAAACACATTTTGTAATTGATGTGCACTTCAAGGGGAAAAATAAATCAAATATATAAAATGTCGGAGCAAGTAATATCGAAAGAGCGACGATAAACCCGCGCGGGGGGTACATTTTCCCCGCACTCTGAGGGTTCCGGGCGATGCGTAGGCGGGGGAACATATAAGACCTGCCGCTGCCGCCTGCATCTCCATTGTCTCCACAATGGCTTCAACAAGGATCACTACGCTCCTCGCGGTTCTCCTGCTCTGCACCTTGGGTTGGGTAAGTGGATAGTTGCTCTTTTGTATTATGATCATTCGCATTTTTTCTGTTTATAGCCTCTCTCATGTGAAACAAGTTCAGTCGCCACCGTTTGGTGAATATGAACAGTTCTATGTGAAACGAATGGAACTCAACGTGCAGTTGTGTTCTTCTCTATTCCGTGTTTTACACTGATAGTTACTGCAAATATTTTATTCGATCCATATTCATTTTCCTGTTTCTTTTCCATTTAGCTTTATCGTTCCGAGATAAAAATTGAACTTCCCAAATACGTTAGTTGAAGGAAAACCTTGTATTAATCCATTTCCTCGAACCTACTGGTCACTCCCACAGCTTACTGCCCCTTAGCTAACACACATTATGCGACTCCGAAACCAAAGTATATTTTCCTCTTTGGATGTATAGGATTGCATTTGAATTAGTAATTGAAACATTTTATTACATAATCCGATTTTCTGTTTGTTCGTTAGGGTTTGTTGGATCTCAAAGATAAGAGTACAATAATTCTTCCTTATACTTTTTCTGTACATTAATTTCAAATTGCATTTGATTCCCTACCATATTCTTGATTTTTCCTTTTAAAATTTTCACATAAAAGAGCAAATACATTCTTGCATAATGTACACCAATTGTGAAGAAACGTCAATGATTTTTAATATCCTTTTTTATAAGATCAAACCATAAGTCACATAAAACATTATTGCAAAGGAAAACTTCTAAGTTAAAAATTGTTTTTCAACAAGTTGAATTTTCGCGATTTTTCTTGGTTGATAGGTTGGAGCCGCGTCATTAATTTGAAACACGGTTTAAACCAGAGAATTAAGAATCACATGACACCGGACCTTCAAGACTACGTCTCAAATTTTTGTAATCATTTAAAGAAGGTAATAAAGTAATTGAAACTTCTGAAGCATTATGTGATATTTTCGCTTGACATCTTAAAAATGTAGGAGTATTTCTGAATCATTCTGAGAATTCCCCCTGTTATATCTAACCTTGGGAAGAACTGCGTCATGAGTCAAAAGTGTAATCTGCGACCATTTATCATCTTATCCAGTCCAGATGTCACACAACTGTACCATGTTTTTGCAAATGTTTTTTACTAATCGCATGACGATTGGTTTGCCCGCCATTCTCCACGTTTCTTCGTCAGCCCCAATGCGTCTGTCATAGACGCAAGTGAAATTCTCGAATTATTAATTCTTGGAAGAATTCTTGGAAAAATCATAGCAACTGCAATTTTTTTTAAACTCTGTCTAAAGCATCGAGAATTAAAATGAAAGGCAGTTTTCCACGTTAAATCTCCACGCCAGTATTTTCTATCAATTGTACATTCTTTCATGAAAGTTATTATAAATATTTTTATTGTTACGTAATTATTATTCTGGGACGGTGATATATACTCGGTAATGGGGATCGGTTAGAAGGGAGTGAGTAAGGTTATGCTATGTTTACTGTCATGTATCTAAAGACATGTTGTCAAATTGGTCAACATGGTACAGTTTGGAGGATTGGATTAATGAAATGGATGAAATTTCACTCACTAACACCCAACCCGATACGATATAAGAACTTGATGTTTCGTAACTGCATTCTTACACCATCGGAAGCGCGAACTGAAATACGGGCGCCATCACCTAACAACAGATAATGTGAGATGACGCCCTTACTGGTTCGTCTATGACAGTTTAACGAAATTCTCGCATAACATCCCATATACCTTCATTGTATTAAAAAATCATTGAATAAGCTGTTGCTTGTTCATAAATGTAAATTTTATAAATTGTTAATTGTATATGACAAATTATTGAGGAATGTGACAAGGAATGACCTCATCTTATAGTAATATGGGTTTTTAGGTGGAATGTTTTCCGAAGAAATGATTTTTGGAACCTTAATGTTTTTAAGGATTGCTGAACACGAATGCGAGGCTTGCCAACAAAAATGTTGAATAGACAACCCTTTTTTGACAAAAGTAACGAAAATTTTCGATATTTACGAAGTTTTTCGAAATAGACATTTTTCGGCAATTTACTACTGCAACTTCGATGGAATACTCGAAACTAGAAAAAAAACTTTAAAAAATGATTCCATTCAATTTTTGGAAGTGGAACAGATGATTAGAAAAATTAAGTGAGAAAATTCTTCTAATATCGTCACGTCACCGCTCATACTATGATCATTGCGTCCTTGGTTCCTTCCCTTCTACGAATTCCTCTCGAGCTTGTGAGCTGGATACTATACGTTTTCTTCGTGTTGTTATTATTATTATTAATTATTATTATTATTATTATTATCAAAATGTGCGTTAAGCCATTATAAAAATGTAGCACGAGATAATATATTTTTTGATACAACATTCATTTTTATGTTCAAGGTTATATATCCTTTTTTATCTTACGTACGTTTTTATGTTTATATATTTTGCATAGTTTATATAACTTAAGTCGAATTCGAAGTTGTTTGGTAAATGTTTATGCATCAGTTCTTTTTTCTGTTTAAAGAAAAAGTAACCATTGTATACACATTTTAACCCTCCACCTTTACGGTTTCTCGGACTGCACTATCTTATTACCTGTTGTATCGCACCTTCCCGACCACTGCGGTGCATAATTCAACAATTCATATTAAATTGAATCTAGAATATCTCGTGACATAAACAACGAAGCAAGTAAACATACTTTTAATTTTTATCAGCTCAAACCAAATTCTAATATTATCCTTTTTCTTCTAATGTTTTCACTCATATTTATACAAACGGTTATCATACATTACACGCCTATATTCATTGGCGATCATAGAGACGCATGTTCGCTTTTCAATCTGAGCACTAAATATTTGCTGAAACATGTATGACATCACAGTGTCTGAGTGACGATGTCTATCCCAGCATCACATAGTTAAGGATGAATTCCCACTTATAACACTGTGATCAGAGGAATAAGGTGCAGTTAATATTAAAACAGCTTTTATATATTTCTCTATTTTCAATTACATTGGCATTCTTCATTCAAAATTTATTTTTATCAGACGAAAGAAACTCTAAAACTGATTTTGTTTGTATTAGTGTGTATAGAACGTGTTTGCACCATACAACTGTAACTATGGAATGCTGAGTCCGTGCAGTGCGAGCGAGCCGGCCGCTCAGATGCCCCCACCACCAGCCAATGGTCAGGTCGGCCCAGCTCCGCGTAACACAAGGGCCACTGACGTTCTGTTTTACGTCTGTTTTACGTCTGTTTGTCTTTAATACGAATTATTATTTATTGTAAAATAGTACTTACGACTAAAAAGGGTAATTGTTTTAATGAATGAAATAATGCCTATATTCATTAATAATATTTATTTTTTAATAGATTGTTCACACACATGGCAAGATATATATTTTTCTAAAGCCATAACATTTTTAATTACGTATTTTGAAACAAAATAAATTTGTTGAGTTTTTGGCGTATGCCTTGCTTATTGAAGTCTTTTCTTTTGCATGAGAAAAAGTGCTCGAAGGATTAAATCCTTTTCTTTTTGTAGCTATAATTCATCGTTGACAAAGTTCCGGGTCTTTGGGAAACCTATAAAACTTACTCAATTAATATAATATAAATTCCTATGAATGTGAATATTATTACTTATTCACACGATTCTAAAGATAATTTACTATCCAATCTATTCCATTGGGATCTGACATTTAAGTCATGAAGGACATTAAGGATTAAGTGACCAATAATTTAAATAATTACTAAAAGGAAGCGTCCAATGTAAAAATGTTCTAATTAACGAGAAAAGCGATAAATGATATTTAAATTTTAAGTTAACATTTAGATTTGAAATTAAATAATGATGTGTCAAGTCAAAAACATTACTATAATTTATTTTATCTTGAATTTTAGTGCTACCGTTAACAAATAGTACACTTCAATTATCTCATACTAACAAAGAAAATTAGTAATCTTTATTGTACTTACTTATGAGCAAATAAACCAGATTTCTTATCTATACAATTCGTGCAGTTATAGGCTACACAATAGGCGGGCATTTCACTTCTGTACCAACATAAACTGTATAAACATATAATCGCTTAAACGAAGCACAATCGTCGACCACATTGACTGGTAGCACGGGCATATACTGGTGCCATAGAACACAGAACTGTGCTGGTGCGGAAGTTGTTTACACTGGCTAGTGGTGGGGGGCGCCGAATACAGCCGGCTCGCTAGTCGACACCCAAACCGCATGAGAGTTCCATAGTTAGAGTTCTACGATTTGCACAGAATCACAAAATGACAGTTTTTTAAACGTAACCATATGTATAAGATCAAACTCAAAGTAAACTAATGTAAAATCAAAATTATGAAACAAATTTTTCAACACCTAATGGAAAGTCATTACCATTTATTACTATTTATTTGTTTGGTAATTTCTTCGTTTCAAGTTCAATGTGAACAATGTTCTGTAAATTAAAACAACGAAATGGACAATGCCAAATATTTTACGTATGATAGTGCGTTCAAAATATTGTAAATAGAGCTCACTTTGAATTCCATTGTTTACTAATCCTCACTCTGTATTTTTTCCCCGGGAAGCACTATTAATATTGCTACAAAGCGGAAGCATGAAAACTTACATTACTGAGTTGTGTGTATGATACAAGATACAAGTAACATGACATCCGAATATACTTTCAGTTGAGATTTCGATTGAGTAGTCTTTAACCAGAGATTTACGCGCGAGGTAGGAAATAAGAGCGTTCAAGCACACCCTCCTCCCGCCAATCACAATCACTGATATATTTATAGTTAAGAAAGTTATGCAACTCCCTGAAAATAAAAGGCCTCCAAATACGTCTGAAACATTAACTGTCGTATATACTATATTGTATAAGTTATAAAATGAGAATGAAATGTATGGAGAGCTACAGAGTCCAAACCCTACCTACCATTCTCCCAATGTTATATTTACTTACTGTCCCTGGAACAAACGCGAGGGGAGAAACTCTTACGTCAGGAATAACAAACATTTTCACGCTGTTTGTCTAGGAAATAAGAAATTTGTGTGTAACATTAAAAATCTTTAATCGAATTAAGTCTTTTTAATGGAACATTTTAATTGTTTCTTAGATGAGAGAGGTGAGTGCCGCTCCTACAAACACCACTGAATTGTCTACTTTTCCACCACCTCCACCGATAACAAAAGCTCCGTGGTCGTTACTCGGCAACAAGAATGAAAACCAACAAAAGCATCTCAACCCGCAGGTAAAGTCAAATGAAAATTTTGATGACATTTCTCTCAACCTCTAATTAGAATCACATGACTGGATTGATCGAATATTTTTCAAATTGATTTCGATTTTTTAAAGAAATTATACCATTTGCTTGTTTATATATGTTAAGATCGAGTCCATTTCTGCTATACATATTCAATAATGATGTATTGATCCAGTTTTTAAACTGCATTGCAATCCTATTCGATATTCATATATTTTTGTTCCGTGTTCTAATTTTACTATTTACGTCCATTACATAAAAATAAATAAATTATGACTTACGACTAACATATCGTCTAAAAAAGGTCGTGAGTCATTATTGATTTATTTCTTCTGTGTTCTTAACCGTGGAGAAAATATATGATTTTTAAGGTCAGGTGAACATTCCCCGATAATCGCTATGTGCATCATGCCTCTCACTATTCGTCATCTATTCGATATTAATGAAACATTTTCGTAATATTTGTCACTATTTTGATCTTAGTCGGGATTTTATATATAAGTGTCTTTGTGATCAGGTACCAGGTGCAGAAGAGTATAAATAAAATTAAAAAGACATACTGGAGCAGTAGAATTTCTCAAGTTTGAGAAAATGAGTAAAAACTACATTACATAATTGCAGCAACAACATACTAACAATTCTTTCTATTGTATCACAGCTGGTGGCGTACTTCCTTCGCCCACTCACCAACTACTTGGTATCTCTGTCCAACTCTGCGGGGGTGAGCGGCTTGGCGGCCGCGTCACCCAGCTACGATGACTACGGCGCTGCGTCCACATACGCATTACCACCAGTGCCCACCAAGCTGTCACTCCTTGCGTCTCTGTTCGGTTGGGGTGCTCCAGTCGGCGGGGGTGTGGTGAACCCCAGCTATGGATACAGTCGTTCAGGGTCCGAAGAGCCACGGAAGGCGTAGAACCTTCATCTGACTATGACATCGACAAGAGACTTGGTTTGGAACAAAGCAAGGGCGAAGCTGGAGTGGGGGGTGGGGGGTGATATCTTGAACGATTAGGGGGTAATTTTTTTTTCCATTTACTTTATCTCTTGTCGTGTCTCAATCGTAAGACATTCCACGACAAAATCTATGTTACATCAAATTTAAATGAAATCAATTACATTTTCATCAATCAATAAAATATCAAATTTCCAACTCCGTCTCTCTGCCACCCTTCTAGTGCTCGCCCTAACCACGTATAGCTATTAGAGGGCAAAGAAGATACATCATCTCATATTTGCAAAGAGTCCGCAGAAATGTGTCACAAACTCCTATGAAGATTCTACTGCTCGAGGAGTTCGCCAAATATTCATCAACCAGCGTGGATGACATATGGTAATACCACAAAATGTGGGAGTAATGGCGATATCCCACCACATAATTTACTTTCAGCTAGATATTACGAATTAATAAAAGATATGTTAGATTCGCGTGTCAATTTATTGCCCACATGGGTGATTTACACCAGTAAAATGGCATTCAAGTATATTTTTTACTTACATTATGTTTTATGGAGTTTTCAAGAAGGGAGGTGAGATAAGAGAATTCTTCTTGGTTCAATGAATTCCTAATGGATTGAGTACATTAACCATAACAATTGCGAACCCGCAAATGCGTATTTGGTTGGTGTACTCAGTTCATCCAACATGCCGGTTGGATTTGAAATCTTAACGTACTACATGGCCTTCTTACTCTACCAGTTTCACTGCTGGCCTAATCGAGTATTTCACTATATGGAAATATCTTAACTTATTTTGTAAAGTCATTAAACTCAAACTTCAGAACCAATTATTTAAAAAACAATATATTAATTTATTCATTAACATTTCACTAATTAGACTGAAAATTTCAACAATTTTATCATAGCCAATATAAAATAAGTAAAAAAATATAGGCTAGATATTTTCTTTTCCTTTAAAATGATAATGTATATAATTTTCAACAGAATTGAATGATATCGAAGGTTTTAGATTAAATCACATTTTGTACTTAACTGGAGTGAAAACTGATTTAGCAATCAACCACCTAAGTCTAGTCAAACATTCCAAGGACTGACTTACGGGAGTTATGAAAAATGTTTTTATTTTACTTAATATTCAAACTACATTTTAAAAACCATGAAAGCGTATGAGTGTTCAAAATATATATTAATTTCTTGCCTACAAAAATGTTTGTATTTGTTAATGTATGCAACAAAAATTTTGTGTTACAACATTATACTATTAATTTTTAAAAATAAATGACTATGAATAAAAGAAAGTTTTTCGCTTGTTAAGAATGATTGCTTAACATTGTATCTACTGGAAATCTAGAATTCACCTACATCCTCCTGAGTATAAAGAGTTAAATTAGTGGGACTTCATATTTTATTTTCCGTATTTATATGGGAAATGAATTGTTTTTGAACTTGTCTCGCTAATTGTTGTCCTTTGAAAACACTTTATTGTGTGTGTGTGCTTGTAAGTTAGGGGGATGAGTTAGGACTAGGTTACCTTATTCTCGTGACTTTTTCCGTCTCAAAATATTCTCTTCATCCCCGTTACATTAGTGCTTCTCTTATTGCCTAGAGGTGCATCAATTAACAAAAACCTGTGACACAAATTTACACATTTTATAAGTTAGTTCGCAGTTTAAAGGTGATTATTAAAGTTTGAGGTATCATTAAACAACTTTATTTAATTTATTGGATATATTCAGGCGAAGGACAAGTGAACTTCCCCACGTATTCTTCGACCACATTAATCAGTCTCTCTTACAAGTATTGCATAGAGGTGCATGAGCGAAAGTGGATCTTGAATACAAATTTACTCGTTTTATAACATAGTTCGCAGTTTAAAGGTGATTATTAAAATTAAAGTTATCATTACTTTATTCAATTTATTCGAAATATTTAGGTGTGAAACAAGTGAACTACACATCAGACAATCCCACGTATTCCAGATTAAGCAAGACGACACACNTTCGAAATATTTAGGTGTGAAACAAGTGAACTACACATCAGACAATCCCACGTATTCCAGATTAAGCAAGACGACACACTCAATGCAGTTTGTTCCTTCCTTTAATACCTCTCTTCCCCCTTCCCCCTCTCCCTTTACATATTTAAATCAATTATTCACCGAGCGATTATTCCTATATTCATACTTCCACGAAACTATTTTGCAAAGACTAACATATCTTTTTATTCATATATTGCATGTTCCAATGTACTGATTCAGTCCCAACAAATATCTTCTTGATCTTTCATAATTGAAATGATACATTTCGTGTTGCTTTAGAGCTGAATGTATCATTGCCCCTCATTTACAAACTGTCACATGCACTCTGTGGAATACGAGAGAACAAAATTGACAGGTCTCATTATATGGCATTCAAAACATGAGTTCGTCTTTCTCATTATGTATATCACTCTTGTGTCATTCCTGTCACTTTATGTTCAGGCCTGCACTCTTGTGCTTTTCCTGATAATTATACATAAGTGTGGTTATGTTCACCGCTCCTCTTCTTCCTTCTTCAGTCGTCTCAGGTCCGCCGGGACTTATGGGCGCTGGGGTGTTAGGGGTTGGTGAAGAATGGAGTTTGGTCAGGGTCATTTTTTTCATTATATTATTGATGAAATTTAATTGGGAAATTTAGCGGACTATCGAAGCTTATCTACATGAAGCGATAGGAAGTCAGAGTTAGGTGGTAGGCTATTATTAATAGGTGGGTCAGTTAGCTGGGTTTACAACTTGGCCCCCGTGGAGGTGTTAGTGGGAGTAATTATTAATAGTAAGAGTTATTGATACTAGGAGTAGTAGTAGGTGGATAGAACAAAGTGTGTTCGCTTTTCAGTAGTCACAGCTATATGAACTGGGACATTCATGTGAAGAGCTACAATTTTTTTCTGACCCCAGCGGGAATTGAACACTGGATGACTTGGTGAAGATCAGGTTCATTATGTATAACATAACTACGTCTCTCTATAACGGCAAAATATTAGATTACCTAGAATTAACCTGCGACATAATACTAGGTTTATATGATTCGTTTTCTCGTCGCACAGAGGAAGTAATTAAGTTGAATATTTTTTAAACTTATAATGAGGCAAATGTCCTGTTTAATGTGATGAAGACCAATTGCTGGTGGAGGATTAATGCTGGTGGATTATTCTAGAATATATTTTTCCTTTNCCCCCCCCCCAAATGTTTGACTATTAATAATAATAGTCGTCGGTAAAGTCTGTAAGATTTCAGAAATATCGATTTCATAGAGTTCAAGCTTTCGTGATAAAACTACGAGAGGATCTACTTGGTTTAGCCCTCAAGCGTTCCAAATTAATTTATTCCATCCCTCTAATGTCATTTACAAACCAAAGGTTTTCCACCTCGCTCCTTTGTGTCTCCAAAACGTATTTGACGCTATCCATTCAGACAACGCTGGACACCAAAGTGCTATCGTTTCAACAGTGTTGCGACGCGCATTGCGAAGCTGCCCACGGACAGCGTTAACAACGTAACTTTGGGAGTTCGAAAGTGAATTTGTTCGCTGGTTTATTCAAGGTGCAATATCACTGTACAGCCACTAAACAGTCGTTAAATTATCAAACTTCCTGTTCCTTACAAACATACTCGTATATTTTAACATATCATTTTTGTATCCCCAATATTGTACCAAGGTTCGTTGTTAGCAAAGAAATAGGAAAAGTCTTCACTTGGGTATATGGAAGTCTAAGGGATATTCAGTCCACCCACTGGTTATGGTGGAACAATAGAATGAAATATGCTGACGGGTTGCGGGTATCTGGTCCTTTAGTCGTCTCTTTTAATCCACAGAATTCTCGTGTTCGTTTCAGGCCACGAGGACGTTTAAGACGAAAAAAGTACGATAATAACGGAAAGGTGAATAGCACATAGCCAAGAATATTATTTGATAAATTATTTACATAAAAAATTATCTTCTCCACACATCAAATGTGATTTAACAAGAAACGGTGGTAAAATTACAAATGATATGTACACAAAGAAACAATATATTTATTGATAAAAATACATTTGTACTGTAAAATCAAATTGCCGTTTTTTCTACTATTAAAAATAAATACTTTAGTGTTTTAATGTAAATATGTTCAAATTGCCGTGAGATAGATCTTCGACGCTCTAATTTAACACTTGAACAGTCAGAAGACAAAGTGAAAATAATCATGAATTGTAACTTTTACGATCAAAAATGATTGTATACAATAATTATTTTTTCTTATAAAATCACTGAAGGCAAAATATTTTGGGTAATTATTAAACCACATTTCTCCTATCAACCTCTCTCAAATGAAATGCACAACAAAAAACAAACAAATTATTGAATTTTACCTTATCCAGGAATTAATAATTCAAATTTTTCTTTCAAATTAATTTACATATATCAGCTAATGCAACTTTGTGAAACAAAATTACAATTGTTGTTAGCGCACGACCACATAAATATGTTAGTTTCTTCTTTTTTTTCATGGAATATGGTTAGATTTTCATTTTTTAATAATTCTCACAGCTTTCATGGAAAGCTGTAGTAAATACAATTTCAAACAGTAGCGGCGATTGGAAATTCAAAGTGTATGTCCGGGGAGGAGGAGGAGGCAAAACCAAAATATCAGGGGGCAGGGTAGACAAAATATAAACTGTCGCTACCCCTTCCTACACCGTATACAACATGTCGCTGTACGATTCCCCACATTATGATTTGGCGTTGTACGTATCTGCTAGATNTATATATATATATTAAAGGAAATATACTCGGGTGATACCAGATTTGTATGAATTGTTTTATTTAATTTTAGTTTAAAATGAAATAAGAATTTGTAATTCCAAAAAAACAAGAAAAAAAGTGATGGAGGAAATGGAGTGGGCGCCATTTCTCCGTCTCTCCCATTTCACCTTAAGAAAAGTATAAACAGAAGATTGCCTTCGTTCACGTGGACTTGATTGAAATAGTTGATAGGTAGTTCACATGATCCTGACTGGACGAGATAAAGATGTTAGTCAACAACCACTGAGTGCAACATTGGATTTCATTAGAGAGGGGTTACAGCAACATCTGATGGACGGAGAGCACTCGGTACTTGCTCAGGAGACCATATATTGTATAAAGAACATTTTGATCTTATCTGCCGTGGAAGATTCTAAAGAGTCTCGATAGCTATCTATACCTAGGATGATGGCTATTGCCTAAAAAATATGAACATTTGCTTGTTTTAATTTTTGCAGTTGTTTTACACTGAAAGGGTGTAGTCAGAGTCGATGTTTTTAAAAAGGGGCATTGTCCTGNATATATATATATATATATATATATATATATATATATATATATATATATATATATATATATTTGTGTGGGGCTTTAGGGCGGCAGTGTATAGAACGGTTGGGGAGCAAAGACATATTTACTTCGAACTGGATGCAGAAAATGGACAATTTGCTACTATGGATTGCATTTGAAAGTGGAATGGAAGAAAAATATGAAAGAATGAAGCAACAAAATGCAAAACAGAATATTGAAAATAAAATGTCTGTAAGAAACTGAGAAAGAAAATAATTATTTCCCTCAATAGTTTTACGTCAACAGAGGAGAAAATAGTCGCAAATGACAGCGTTGATGATGAGTTGCTAAAAAATTGTGAAGAAATGTATCCTATGACTAGAGAATATGGCTTGTTCAAACATATCACTCCGATTACTCTCAGTTTTAATTCATCTACCTTGACTTATAATTAACAAACAATTTGACTAGTTTGAAACTTACTCTTTGACAATAAATATCACTCATAAATTTCAAATACTTAAATATTTGCAAGTGCTGCAAACTATGCAGACATTGCCGACTGTTTAACACAGAGAGAGAGAGATTACGGCGAATTACAGTGATAGACATAAATAGCACTAATAATTATTGTAATCTAACATATCCGTCATCTTCAGTGGCGGACCTAGGTCATAGTCAAGGGGGCGGGGGCTCACCGGGGAGGGATCTGGGGAGCAATTCTGTTTGAAAATAATGATTTTAAAAAACAAATGTTACAAATATTATATTTTAAATAAAACAAATTATCAATAAATAACAATATTCATAGTAACAAAATTTATTCCTTGTTAAAGTGGCAAAAATGCCTTTAAACGTTGAGAGTTCAGGTCCAATGGGGGGGGGGGTTATAGACCCCTTAGCCCTCACCATAGATCCGCTACATGTCATCTTCAAAATGCTTGCTAAGAGATTTGATTTAGTGAATTTTGACCCCATTGTCAAAAACACCACTGCTGAAATGCTGCGGCTATGTTTTTGAAAGCTACTTTGAATATTTGGAATCCAAACACAATAATCTCGTGATTTTATAAATATATATTAGGTACCCACTTCATTGAAAACATTACATGTCTTCTAAAAGCATCGGCAAAATGTTTTGTTAACCTGCCAACCACATGGAGTAAACCCCCCACGAGAGTCCAACCAGCGTGGCAGCCAGTTCCAGAAACAGATTGGCGAGTGAAGTTGGTGTGATGTCCAGGTCGTCGGTCCATCCGTCCCGGGTTCCCGTCTTAGAAGGCAACGGTCTGGAGATCCGAAACGCCATGGTCGTAGTAGCAGGCAGTCGACCACTTAATCTCACTCGAAGACCACGAGCACCATCGACACTCAAATCCTCCTCCACGGACTCTAGATGAACCTGAGACGAAATTATATTTTCATTTGAAAAATAACTACTGCTGTTTTTATATTTTACCTCTTGACCAAGACTAAGTGAATGACGTAATGTATGGATGCACCCAATCAATAAAGTAGCAATAAATAAGTTCATATTATCAATTGTGTGGTATCAGCTAGGTGCTTGTAAGTTCTTAACATGAGAACTATGATGTGAAGGAGTAATGTGATTGACCGAAAGAGTTACCGATTCATTATAATAAACCGACATTTAGCGCGTTTCTGCATCAACCATTAGGGTTATTTCTTTTGAACGGTGCATTATATTAAGTTTGGTAGCTGGTGAAACAGGTATCACCCATTACAAATTCAATTTACGATCCATTGGTTTACCCACATCTCTTCTTTACGAGCACAATAGACAAAAACGTGGGGTGCTGCATAGTGGTTGGCAAGTTCGAGAATGTACTACATGAACGGATATTATTTCACTTGTTCTACCAATATATCTATCACTTAACGATCCGAAAATGCTTGTTCATTGCAAGGGACAAGTAGTAAGCTCTTCAAAACTAATGTTCTTTTATAAAATTATTCTGAAATCTTAGAATTTTAGAATCGCCGAGAGATAGATGTAGAATTATGAGTTTTCGTTAGCGGACATCGGATCAATCCAGTTGTCTTAACATATTCACTTCACAAAGGAGGGCCTTCTTACTTCAAAGCTGGCGACGGTTCAATACTAAACAAGTACCTGGTTTAATTTATTGTTTGATAAAGTATTAGTTGTTTGATAAATGTTAGTTGTTACTAAATCCTCCAAAGATTGTTTTACCTCAAAGCGTTCGCGAGCGCCTGCAAGCGAGTCGTTTATCGCCGCAGCCATTGCCTCTAGAGTACCAACTGTTAAGGTGTCCATTTCCATTGATTCCACTGGCATCTCCTCGCCAGTTCTTAAACTAACGGCTCCTTCCGCTGAATGAGGAGGAGTCGACACTGACAGCGCTAGCGTCAACGTGAATGGCAGCAAGTTGTCAGCCGCTGGGGGCACATCAGTCGCTCTTGCCTCCTAGGATTATCGTAAAGAATTCGATAAGACATACGGAAACCCTCGCGATAGAGAGATCCCGCCACGAAAGTTTTGAAAACTCAATGAATTTGGCAATTGGCTTGAGAAATTTTGTACAATTTTTCCATTCCAATTAACTTTTTTAAACATAATGTATACTCCCGAAGAAAAATACCATTAAAATTTATTGTTCCCTACATAACGATATAATGTACAGTAAATACCATCCAAGTTTTTAAAAAAATTATAATTTATTTATTCATTTTTATAACAATGTGTATATTATAATATGAATGAGACTACAAGGGTAGAAAATCTACCTCAGTTGGTAAATTCAGTCTCGATCACTCAAACATTTTTCCTTTACGAAGATGAAACATATTGGATCTCAAATGGAATGATCTGACCTGTAGCTGAAGGAAATGTCTAGAAATCCGAAGAGAAACACTATTCCATTAACCTTTAATTTGCAGGCTGGAAATCCCCAGAGTTGATGTTTGGCTAGGCCTGATGCATCTGAATTTGTTGAAATTTCATTTGAAGGTACTAATCATTATTTCACTATGTATATTTATGTAATAACTAATATTAAAGTGGATGTCACTTAACAACAATGCTATGTTCATAGTCAGTTAATTAAACCATGTTGAAACGTCTTACCGTACGTAGTGGTCAACTAACAATTTTACTACGGGGCGGGGCTCAGATCTCCAGGATCAGGGATTACGTTTTGGAAAGATTGGTGCAAAATAGATACATTTAAGGCAATCAGCGAGTCTAAAGAACATGGTTTTACTATATTCCAAAGACAAGTAAGTCCGGGGCGTGTCCGGGAGGAGTTTTCTACACCGTCCGGGTTTTTTTAACATGCCGTGCGGCGAAGGCTAATCGTCGAAATTCGTACATGCCTCCGTCTCCGATTTTTATCGATCCTGTCTTTAAGGATACAAACGAAGCGTACACTAAGAAAACACTATGGATGTAAGAACCCTACGTTTGGATGTGAGATCCAAATCCGAAGGGAGGAAAGGATTTTTCCAAACCTTTGGATATAACTTCCCAACCTTATAGTTCGGATACACATCTTAAGGTTGAGATACCTCGTCCAAAAGTTGGGATGTCACATCCAAAAGTTGCCGTGCCAGAAAGACGTTTCTTTTCGCACGCCGAAGTGACATTTTTGTGGGTCATGTAGAGCCCTGAACTAGTTCGCGGACAAGCAACGACTGGCAAATCGCGTGAGTGAGCTTTCATTCGTTCCGACTTCTAGGTATCTCACCATTCAAGTAAGAAAAGTAAATGCGAACAAACAATACGGTTTCCCGCGTATTAGCAAAAGAAAAATTGGTCTAGCGAAGTAAAATAATGAAATTAATATAATGAAGTTCCCTTGTTAGTTCAAATAATTTCAGATAAGACGTAATTTTTACTAAAGTATGTAATAATTTTATGCGGATTTTCGAAGTTCTCAGAGTCGATCAGCCAGTAGCGCGACGATTCTCTTTGATTGCATGATCACTATCGGTCATTCGACTAGAGTAATCCTATTACAGATAATAAAGGTCCACTCCGTCTTATAGCCTCTCGTTTCAGAAGTTGAGCAACGGCTGTCCTCGTTCACAAAGTAGGATTTAGTCATCAATGTCTCGGTCCACAATTAATTTACTCCGAGAAAAATCGAATTTGTAAGTATAGAAAAAGATTTTGTTTCAAAACTTTCCAACATGACTTTCCAGCTCTGTGACATTGGTATGTTTTGAAGGTTTAGTTTAATTAATGATTCAGAATTCTCATCTGATTACAGCATGCGGGCAATACAGGAAAGAAGCACAAAAAAATAGAACAAACCACGAATAATTGGGGAAATGTGTGTTACATTAATTCTTGAAGGTTTTCAGGTCAAGTCAAAAAGATGGTGGTTGTGCTGAAATAAGCTAAATAGCGTGGAGCAATAATGTATGTTTCCAATTACCACTGATAAAGATTGATTGCTAATATATTTTCAAGAAAAATATTCAACAATAAACGTTAAAATATAATAAAATTATATTTTTTACTTATCTAATAAGAACCGTTTTGCAACCGTTCACCGACAGCGGTGGCCTAGTGGTAGCCTCTTTGCTTCCACAAACTCGCCGAGCGGTCAAAACCTGTTCTGCCGAACTAGGAGTCATTTTCATCTGGGGTTTCTCTCACCTACTCTAGACAAATGTCGATTCGGTATCGTTAGTCTCCCGGTAACCCAAAATCTGTCCTTCCCAATTCTTTCTAAGTCCAACGATTAGGTGGAAGAGCAAGCCACATGGCTTGAAAATCGTCAAAAGACATCAATAAAATCGTTTTGCAACACTTCCTGCAACATTTATACATGATTTGCCCACGGATGGCCTACAATCTGGAAAGAAGTGAAAATGGGAAAAACTACATCTCTTTATTCTATTTTTAGTTAATCGACACAAAATACCACATAAAATTATATTTAGCAAACATGTTTAACGAGGAGCAGCTGAGAAATTGAGATAATTGTAGAAAGTTATTACTTGGGATAAATCATTTTACCAAAGCTAACTTCGAATTTCTCGAATTTTGAGAAATTAAGCAAAACATACGTATGTTTCAATGTTCAGAGTCAATATGTAATGGGCACATCTTAATCCAGAGCTAAGTCAATTATAAATAGGACTGGGATCCAGAACTATGTCAATTAGACTGGGAATTAGGTCTATTCGGGGATATAGCCCTGAGGAAGAACATAGCAGGATGGCTGAAAAGTCTGTGGTTCTACTACGCCAGGATGTGTCCCGAAAAGTCTAATGAAGCCAGCCAGGTATATCAATGAATACTATCACGAACTTACAAGTCCAATTGCGCTTTTTTGTTTCCTCAATCTATTACAGAACCCTCAAATGGTGTAAGTGGAGCGGGAGCGCATCAGATTCAAACGAGTAGGAAAGTAATTTCTTTTGAAGTCACCCTTCATAATATAAACCAACTGATAACTTTTTAGTAAAGCAATATAACTACGTTGGCTTATGATTATTCATCTAGGGTTAAACAACGTTTTTCTTCATCCGAATGAAACAATACACCAAACTTATATCTAATGTAGTCTTTACACACCATTGTACACTTCAAATCTCTCGAAACGCGGTTGCCGAATTACGTTTGCTACTGTATGCTAACTGCTCCGACATGAGAACTCCCCCTCAACAACGCCCAACCCTACAAAAAATTTCCATGTATGGAAAATATTATATCTTAATTTTTCCATACTAACAAATTTTCATGTTATAGAAACGTTCTTTTTTCATAACAACTAATTATATATTTACTAATTAATATATATTTTTAAAAAAAGTATTCAAACAGGAATTTAATGTTACGGAGTCATACTTTCCGTAACCTTTTGTAACGCCACATAACGCAAGATCAGACCCCACCCCCTTTATTCAATGTATTGTACCTTCACCTTCATTAAAATGTTGGTTAGAATTGATTCATGAGCCGAGTGGCTCCGTTTCATGAAATCCACTTATATTAGCAACATCGACTTACATAGTGAAGGTAACGCCCAGTGAATCCACACAACAGCAACAACAACGCCAAAGTCATGTCGGTAGCTGGACAGGTGATGACAGGGATCTACCGCAGTGTAACGGCTTTTATCCGACGCAAGCCCGCATGCCTACAAGGTCGCCGTCAAGGTGAGGGTCGTGCAAGGGCTGATACTCAATACACGTGCGTGCGCCCTCAAGGGCGATATGTTTTTCACACTTACCCCTTTACTTACTGTTTTAAAAAAAAACACACTTGACTGTATACACTACACCATCTCGCGGGAGCCACGTCGGTTGAAGTTTCGCTTCCGAAGTATGACGTGGCTGCGCCATTTCAGTAAAATTCTTGTAAAATCTAAAATATTCGTCGAAATTTTACGATTTAAAACCTTTTTTATATTTGTTATATGCACAAAACAAATATTACATTAAATTTGACGATGGTTTCGTCGTATAAGGTTAATCCTTCAAACTGAGCCTACATCTAAAATTAAAGTAACAGCCATCAACACTCTGGCAGTCCCTGATGTAGAATATAATTTTGGCTTGTTGGAATGGGCTGCATAAGAGGTAAGGAATATTGATCGCACTACTCGGAGAATGTTCACAATGTACAATTTGAAGCACCCTATAGCTTTTATGTATCCCGCAAGGAAGGTGGAAGAGGGTTAAGGCAAATAGAAGCGGTGTACACAAACTCTTACCAGATTGGCTAAATATGTAGCCAGAAATCAGCGCGACCCATTAATGAAGTTGCTAATCAAATTTGACAAGAACACTAAGTGCGGGATTGTGGGCCATGTAAAAAATATCGTTATGAAGAAGAGGACAAACTTACAGATGTTGAATTAATGGAACAATACTAGAGTAAAATTGAAACTTCGGAAGAACTAAGTGAAATGTGGCATAAGAAGAAACTTCATGGCCAGGATGTAAAAAGAATACAAAGGGTGGAAGTGGGTCGTAAGAGAAAGGCAATATAAAGCCAAAAACTGAGGATATGGTGGCGGCTCAGAATACATGACACTACGAGAAGATCATTCTTAAGATCACCCAAGATGATAAACATTTTTGTCAATTACAATATAAATAATTGACCCCACGATTTCAGTTTGCTCAGTGATAGCCAAACACAAGTATATGGAACGATATAATAAAGTGTGTAATACACTGGCATACGCATAAAGCCATAAATGCACCTGAGACCTATAACAAATGGTATGTTTTTTTTCTTGGAGCTTTAGGGCTCGTCAACGTCAAGATCATTAGAGCCCTTACAAATGGTATGAAGATTCACCAATACCAGCCACATCTCAAGATCAGTTTACGTTATTGTATGACCAACAGATACGTACAAGTAGAACTGTTACTGCCAACAAACCAGATATAGTGATGAATGACCCACAAAAGAAGGATTTCTACTGATGTTAGCATCCCATGCGACAGAAATGAGGTTCTTAAAAGTGCTAAGAAGAAATTCAAATATAAAAACTTATCAATTGAAATTGATCGAATGTGGAATGTTAAAACGGAAAAAGTGCCAATTTTAACTAGTAACAAAAACACACAAATAATGAATACAAATACCTAAACATTGGTCTTAATCCATATCTTTAATTTCTCCTTTATTGTTAATATAAATAATAATAATTATTATTATTATAGAATGGCAAGATAAAGCAATATACGGGAACTACCCCAACCAACTGAACAGCAGCAAAATAAATAAAATAGGATCAGTTAAATGGTTAATGAACGGTAAATTATTCCCAGAAGCTTCATAGTATCAATGCAAAACGGCGCGACATCACACCGACCACGAACTACAGGAAAAAATCCTACAAGAAACCGGAATTACAGATTCACGTCACCGATGTGAAAGACTCGAGCCAAACCAAAGAAACGCTCGAGTATTGGAGGTTGTACACGGTTAGCCCAAAATGATTACAAAAACTGGACACGACAACATGTGGAAAATAATCCATTCGGAAATTGGCAAAACACTAAACTGCATTAAGAACCCCATACCACCAGATCACCAGTATAAACCCCAACCAATCCGGCAAGATAATTTGAAGTCAAATATTTTGTACTGGGACAGAAGCATCCTCACAGACAATACAACAATTTACATCAGACCTGATGTCCTCTGAAAAGTAAAAGAATTAAAAGTGTATCTCATCGATTAAATTATCGTAAACTAAAACAATCTATAGACAACGAACAAAGAAACTCGACAAAATATCGAATTATCAACAACTAGCCATTGAAATAAAAAAACTCTGGAATGTTCAAGAAGTAATCATAATACCTATCATTCTATCTACCCTAGGACTAGTACCCCAGTTCCTAGTTGATTCCATTAAAAAACTCGAAATCAATACCAATATAATTAGGAGACTACAACACTGCGTCCTCCTGTCCTCAGTCCACATTACCAGAAAGTTCTTGGACTTGTAACAGGTTCTACCTCCCAGCAGAACTTGATTTTATAATCCACTGCTGAGAGAAGAACCAACGCAAGTTGAATTATGGAGAGAAAATAATAATAATAAAAAGGAAGCATATTTCGAAATCCCGATTTCAAAGGGGTGATTCAGGATGATGTGTGTTTTAATGTGCTTTTCGAGTTTTCTGCAAATATCGTGAAATAATTAAGGTGTAATTACAATTTTTGTACGTATATCTGGTTTCTACAATCTTTTATACAATAAGGAATAAAGAAGAGGTAAACCGTATATCAACAATAAAAATTCCCGTGCGATATCTGGCAGGGTCGGTCAGTCTTTTGATAAGAGGAATCTCAATTAAAACCACGAAGGAAACAAAATTCTTATGTCTTTACATTAATGGTCAAAGATTCATGTTAACGTTTATGTGGGGAATGAAATATTATAATAATAATAAATTTATTGTCAAAAAACAGTACAGACTGCGTATGACCACGTGGAGGACAATAAACTAATTTACTCTCCGGAAGCAAGCAAGGGACCATCCCATCAATTCCGATCAAGGGCCCTAAGGCAGAGGCGGATTTAACATTTCAACACACTTAATAAAAATAGTTCGCTATTTTTTTGAATATTGACATATTAACAAATTTGTATTTAATAAAACAAAAAATATATTTCAGGAGTATGTAATATCGAACTATAGATTATTCTGAGTATAGTGTTTAAAAATCATAAGAATTGAAATAACACTAAATTCACGATTTCTTATTACAATAAACACGCCCCTAGACAAAACTTAGAGAACCTGTATAAAAAAATCCGCCTCTACCCGATCATAGGTGCTTGGGAAACCAAACACATTTGGCATGATTGAGTTATTAGCTGGTTGAGTCCATGTGTGGATGGCATATTCCCAATACATCAAATATTTGGCTAAATACAGTGATAACTTTATAGAAATACGCAACGGTAAGTTAAGGGTAACAACCATTAGGAATGGTCCCAGTATTAGGTATTCTCAATATTTTCTGTTTTTTCCTTCTTGTAGATTGATGTAAGTTTTCTACTACTTGTTTAATGATTGTGATTTGCAAAAACGTCGAAAATACCCAAGTTTACCCACTAGTATAGAGAAATGCAGTTAGGGCTCTAATGACCTAGATGTTCGAAAGTCCTAAAGCCCGTTCCCCCGAAAAGAAAGGAATGCAGTTGTCTGTCTTTTAGTCGTAATAATGTGAGAATAATATTATTGTAGTCCCTTGTCCAATAAATCGAAATTTAGGAGTCCGTGAAATTACGTTTCGTCAGGAGACTTGACTTTTTTCCTTCTTTTCAACGCCTACAAGTAAATTATAAATGCGCTCCATTGGATTCGTAGGTTCTACCCTTAAAACAATATGAATTCATTCACAAAGATAGGATCGCAGTATACAGCAAGAATATTGGTAACACCAAATGTTTTTCAACATACACAGTTCTGCTACGGACAACCGGTTAACTTATTACCGAAGCACATTACTTATCGCTAGAGCATTTCCAGATAATACCTGTATGATTGGCGTACCAATAATGTGAAGCTTCATTCCGGAAAACTCAGGTCAGACTACCGAAATATCAATTTTTAACGACAATTCATATTTCTGTAGCCCTTTCCTTTAATATTTCGACATCCCGAACGAACAACATTGTGTAGAAGCGCAGTGATCTGAATCGTTGAATATAGTACGGTTCTGTGCTAATAAACAAATGAAAATTTGATGTGAATATTGTAAACAGCAAGAGAATAAATTTTTTGTCGTGACATTCAAAATATTTACGCCTTTTTATAATTAAATACAGTGAATGTCAATCGCGATTGTAATTATCAATAGAAAAGTTTTTCAAAGGATAATGCGGGAAAATGATATCTAATACATAAACAAATCAACTACAAGAAAGAAATAATGGGATCCAAGTGAAACAGGAATAATTCAAATAGAACATGATTCTGATAAAGACCAAAAAACACATACAGCCAGTTAATGTGAAATATATCCCTTCAATGTCTAAAAATACTGAAGAATGCAGGAAGGGAAAAAAATAGGTAATGTAGCTGCAGATTACCTACAATATATTCAAAAATGCATCAAGGAAGTACACCCAAGAAAAACATAAATATAAGTTGAAATAGTTTTATAAACATATGGATATTACTTTTTTGAACATTCTCTGAGCTGATAAAATGGATTTCCCTAAATATGTTGATACTGCATCATCTACAGTATCAGGATCAGCAGATAAAAGTTTTATTTCCAAACACTCACAACAATCATCAGAGATCATAATAGAAGGAGATGTGCGAATTGTCACTAGTATGTAAGTTACATGTTAAAGTATTAAGATTAATTAAATGTTTAATTATTGCTTCCATCTTCTCACAAATCTTATTTGTTTTTTATGCCAGTGAAACAGAGTCAGATGTTCTGAGTGTGAAATATACACCTGGGCATCAGTATTTAGCAGTGGGAATGAGCAATGGGGAAGTGAATTTGTATAGTATGCCCAGTGGAACACTAGTGCGTACCCTAGTTCAAGCAGATTCTGCGGCAAGTCCTGTAACTTGTATGAAGCATGGAAATACAGAGCTTCATCAAAACACTGTTACAGTTTCATGTTAGTCCAAGTACTCAATCCAGCACTCACATGATCTTACATTTTGTAATATTTATGTTTCTATTTAACAAATTCATCAAATTTATTGTCAGATGCTGATGGAACTATTACATGTTGGGATATTCATGGGGGTATCCCCAAATATTCAATTAAAGAAAAGAGACAAATCCTGGGTCTAGCATACCATCCACAATCACCGAAACTAATAACATTTGGTGAAGATGCAAGAATATTCTTGTATGATGAAGAAAGTTCCATGCTTGAAGCTGTGTTTGAATCAACGTGAGTGATACTGTTCCAATTAGTAACTCCTCTAGGAAGTGTGTGTAAGTTAGCTTTGTGGGTAGAGCATTAAGCTGCTGACTGGACTGTGAGGTCATGATGGATTTTATTTCATGCCTCAATGTCCAGACTGACTCCTAGACTAGTGTTAAATGGGTACAGCCATTTAACAACAGTAATCAGCCTGGTGTTAAATCAGTACACGGCATATCCTCATTGTCAAAACAGTTTGAGCATGATCCTCAAGAAAATAACATAGGGTCAATAGTGGGACTGATGGACCTTTTCTTGTAAAATATTTCAGAGATGTGCCAGAACAAATGGATGGTCATGTGTCACGTATTTTTGCTGGTTGCTTTAACCCTGCTATTCCTCATGAATTCATAACTGGAGGATGGGATAATACAATTCAAATATGGGATATAAGATCAAATCAATCTTTAAGACATATGTCGGGAGTTCACATGTGTGGAGATGGTTTGGATATTAATAAAAATGGCAAACAGGTATGGAAAAACAGAGAGAGAGAAAAAAAAAATTTTAAGAAAGAAAAATTGTTCATATTTTTTTACTGTCTCAGATTGCAAGCTTTGCATGGCAGAAAACCAATTCACACCAATTATGGGACTATTCAACAGGGAAAATTCTCATGAATTTTGAAGTGGATAATTTCCCTTCAATGGTAAAAGGTTTTAAATTATTGAAGAATAAAAAAGGAAGTAAAATCACCTTGAATAAATTTTAAGGCTCATAATTTAACTTAAAATTTTGTTTTAGTTGTACTGTGGCAAATTTCTTCCTAAAGATGTAATGGTAATGGGAGGAACAGACCAAAATCTCATTAGAGTTGTGGACAAATCAACATTGACTGTAAGGTCATTAAATTATTATGTTTCTAAAATACATTACTCAGTTTTGTATGTCCTATCATTTACAATTCTTCTTCTTTCCAGGCAGTTTGCAGAATTAGGGGTTTACCCAATGGTATCTATAGTCTGGACAGTGGACTTGCCTCACGAAGTAAATTACAACAAAAAAAGGCTGATACTAATTCAAACATTATGCCCAATGTGTGTTTCAGTAGTGGAAGAAAAGTATTTGAATTTGAATTTAATGGATAAATATTTTAGTTATAATAAAATATTGTAATTTTAAAACAAAAAATAATAATTTTGTTTCATCAGCAAAGTATTTCCTGAAATGTTTTCTCGATATATATTATTGGTTGCATTTATAACGTTAACTGTATAAAATTACTTTTTAAAAGATAAAAATGCAGATGAGTTTGATTCACTCAGTAATCAAACTAATATCTTACATCAGAGGGAGGAAAAGGATGAATCATTTCTTTCTGATAAAAACTTGTAAAAATTCAACTCAAGCAATAAACAATATATATAATATACTTGTTTCATACAAACTATGGTACAAAAATTTTACACACTGATCACAATACATACAAAAGCAAGAGAAAAGAAAGAAAACATTAAGATAGGGGCACAACTAGGTATTAACATCTGTGCTGTATCTATAATTTTTGCCCAATTCATTTTGAAAAAGACTTCACGCTCAATATAATATCACTTGTTCTACTGCCACAACACATACACACACACTCCTTATTCTTCACATAAAAGGTTCAGATTCTTAGCTGCTTTGTTTTTCACAAGCAATATTAAGACTAGATTTCTTGATATACATTTCTCTATTCATTCTCAAATACATCATTCATAGGTATACATTAGGGTAGTTAAGAAATATTACAATATAACACAGCAGGCACAATAGGAAGAAAATTAAAAATAAAATAAAAACACAGTCTTTCCTGTTATCATCATGAACATTAAAAAGCCGTGACACAATAAGCTAACAGAAAAGTGTGATATGTTTCAACTCGCTCCACACAGTATTCATTCTGTAAAATACAAATGTAAATTGAAAGTTGCTTTTACACGGTTGAAACTTGAAGCATTGTTCTCAAGATCGTTTCTACTAAAAGAAAGTTTGAAATACAAGTCTTACAGGATATGAAGTCTACTTGTCAGAAATGTAATCACTATATGAAAACTGTACAATTGAGCATATACTCTGCAATCTAAACATTTATAAATCAAGAGAAGAAATTTAATAAAATAGATCCTCTGTTCATGATCAGCGTACTGCACATATTAAACAAGTTTTTGTCAAAATAATGATAACATTCAAAACTAATTTTTTCATTTAAGTTAGTTTAAACACAAATTAAATGAGATGTACACATTCACTTCACAGATAACACAATGAAATGAAGGGAAATAAGGAAACAACTGCTGCATATTCAATATTCTTGTCAAAATACAAAATTTGTTATTTAGAAAACTATTTTTATTTTATCAACAAACATTTAATTTGCACAGGAAAGACAAGTAATGAAAACATTCACGCAAGTCACAAATTCAAAGAAAATTCTTTTAGAATCTGTGATAACCTCTCTAAAAAAATATAAATTACTAGCATTAATGAACAACTCATTTGCTCAGAAGCAGGTTTACGGTTTTCACAGCCAGGCCTGCTGAAAATGTCACATAGTATTATAAACAGGATTATTGTGCCGAGGCTTGTTAATAGAAAGCCGAGATAGAGGATGAGTACTGCCATGTTGTTGCTTCTTGGTAGCAGCCATTGCCATAACGCTCGCTACAACTGCTGAAGGAGTAGTAGAACCAACAGATACAGGTGCTTGCGATCTATGGAACTCATCTCCACTTTCCCTTCGCTCACATCCTCCATTGGTACTATTTTTTATGTTGTGTATGTACAAAGAGTTTTTGCTAAGATGTGTGTTGTTTTGGTGATGGATACCGCCAATGTCTAAACTGGATTTTCTCAGAGGAACACAAGGTTGACTCACTGCATTATGGTTTTTACGAGGAATGTTTTCATTTTCCGAAATAAATCTCATCCTATTCCCTGATGGGGGGGATGGAATTTTGTTTCTGCTAATCTCGTATCGACCCACAAGTTTCTTCACAGAGAGATCTTCCGTTGTGCTTGCTGGACTGAGACTATTTGGAGGTGACTTGCAGTCAGGATGGACACTAACCGGTGATGAAGGTAAACTGCGAACTTTAATGCTGTCTGACCTTCTTGACTTTGATTCACAACCCAAGTCAATGTCACAAGAGTTGATGTCTCCAGTCACTGCAGGTTTTTCAGTCTTAGTCACCAACTTGGCTTCAAACTCTTTCTTCAAATTTTGCACGAGTCCAGAAACACTTTTTTGGGCGTCTTTCTCGGAGAATCTAGAAGACAGTATACAGTCTTTGGTTACATTTACAGAAGTGGTATCATCATTAGATAAGTTTTTGTTAGATATGTTTGTTAAATTTTCTAAAACTTTTTTCTGTTCCTTAACTGAAGCACATTGAGACTTATAAACAATGCTAGGACTAGTAGTTGAACTATCAGAATTTAGAGGAAGAGATGTCAAGACACTAACTGGGTTCACACATACTGTTGTCAGAGATGCTACCAAACTGGGTGCAGTTGACAACAAAACACTGTCTGTAATATTAGGAGCAGTAGTCAATGAGACACTAGCAAAAACAGGGGATGCACATTCAGAAATACCTGGAGATGATTTAAGAGGATACATAATTTCACTTTCTGGTACATTACAATCTCTACTTATGGCACTTGTTTCAGGATTCTCTTCTCTCAACACCGAAGAATCTAGAATGGTAATATTAGGTTGTGATGTGGTAATTTTGTCTGCAGGGGGAGTATTCAATGCTTCACTATGTGAACAGAGTGTAGGTGAACTTGCGTAATGAATTAAGGCAGAATTATGTCCATCAAAGGGAGGGGCCAATGTAACGGATGTTTTTTCAACAGTACTGTTATCTTGACGTTGATCTGAAAGAGGGAAGGGAAAGCCAGAGCTGGGAAGCAATCTATCGGCAGAAGGGCTTTGATAGGGTCGTGGCCCGTGAATCTTCATATTCATGCCAGCAGGCATCTCCACTGACCGGCTAGGCGAGTGAGACACACCGGGACCAGTGGACGGAGAGGAACTGCTATCTGAACACACCCGCTTCACAGCGCTCGTGCCTTCTTCCAGTTTCTGTTTCGTCCTCTTCACTGTTCCTTGATACCAGGGAATATCCTGCCGATCGTAAGGAAACATGCCACTGCTGCTCACCAACTCCTCCAAGGGAGGGTGCTCCTTCTCTCCTTGCTCTGTTACATACTGCATGGTAGGAGGTCGCATATCATATGAACCCCACGAACTATTTCTTGAAGGTAACGTGCCCCCACATGTCCACCGAGTGTCTCCAGAACCCCAGGAGCTCTGCCTTGATGGAGCATTTCGAGGCTCGCCCTGGTACCCCAGAACAACCGCACTGTCGTAAGAGCTCCACGAACTTTGTCGTGAAGGGCACTCTCTTGAAGATAAGTCCGACACTATTTCTGCCAGGTAAGGGGGAGTCAGAGGCACAGTGGCTGTGCTAGTAACAGGGACTGTGACTACCGAGGCTCGCTGTTGCTTTCTCTCCTCTCTGTCAAACACTCTGTCCACTTGTGCTGAGAATGGATCACCTTCTTTTCTCACACCTGCCCGCACACCACTTTCCAGCTTGCTGGGTTGAGAAGACTCTTTTTCTTCACAAATGTCATTGTCTAACAACTTCACCTCAGAAATATATACAGGGGTGTCATATTTGACTTGTTCAGGCACACTCTTCTCTGTAAGATCTGTAATTGAAGTCCAGACTAGGTTGTCTGTGCTAGGCACAAATGAAGACACAGAAGTGAATGGCCTCACTTGTTCCACAGCACATGTGGTAGGAGACTCCTTTTCTCCAGGGTCCCAAATCTCCTTTTTGACTAGCACGGCTGTAAGCATCTGAGGAGCAAGTTTTGTCTGAGACAACACAGGCTCCTCTTCATCTTTCTCTTTCTGTGAGCCCTCATTATGCACACAATTTCCGCCCTCCCCTACGTCCTCCTGATCTGTTGGAGAACCTGGTTTTGATCCATTTGATTCAAACTGTGAGGTTAGATTCAATACCATTCCTTTCCTATCCACCAAGGACTTTTTACAGGTACTTGATGCCCCCAGCCCATTCTGTGATTCCAGTTCATTGACACGGTGCTTCACAGATGGGACCACGCCACCAGGAGATGCAGGTAAATGCACAACCTTGTTGGGGCTCACGCTGTATGCCTCTCCGTTCTTACAAGGCATGAGGTAGTTGCGGGCTTCCTGCTCTGGTACCAATTTGCAAGAGGGGCATGACAGTTCAGCAACAATAGTTACAGGGACAGGGACTTGTGCCAGAGGGCATAGCTGCAGTGATGGGGTAATCTCCTCCATTGGGACAACAGGAAGTGGCTGGTCTTTTGTGGCTTGAGATGTGTCGACTGGAAGTTGCTCCAGTGAGATCGAGGCTGGACCTGTACACAATGATTCAATTAGTAAATTCATTTAAAATGAGCTCTGTACTATTCCACATACAAAATATTTTTTTGTAAATAATGGCGTAATAGCTTTAATATTTCATAGGTTTAATACTGATTTATAGTTTTATATATACTTTCAAGTATTAAAACATGTGATAACTTAAAAACTATTTTAAATGAAAGAAAATCTTTATCTATGAAAAATTCATATTTACTAATATGGCCCAAGTGGTACAAAATTTTCAGTAATGAAATACACGAAAGAATAGTCGTAGAGTATACAAGTCATACTAAACAATGAAGAAAATATATAATAAAACCCAAAACAAAATGCAGTGAAGTTAGAATCTGGCATCAGTTATTATAGAGAAATGAATAGTAAGTATTTAAAAGGAGACTAGTGGGAGTCTAAAGACCATTGTTGTCACACATTAGTTTAATTTTAACAGTAAATTTACAGCAAAGAACATAGGATTACTTGGAATTCCATGGCATGAATGAATAAGAGGAGCATAGAGATGAATTAATTTTGCTGTCGAGTTTGAGATTTCCGATGTAAAGATTGTCACACTACAGATATAGAAAATACATTGAATATGTTAAGAATCCATGGTACTCAAAACAAATGTACATATTCATGCCACTAGTTCATTACCATTCCAGGATCTCCAAAATACATTACATACAAATTTGTCTTAAATTGTTGTGAAGGAATGGATTTAGTTGTTTCTTGAAATAACAAAGTAGAAAAACTTTCTTTTGAGCAAGTTTTCTAATTCTCCTTGAAAACTAGTTTTGGCTCACCTGCCAAGAGTAAATAATCACTCAAAGTATTTCCATGTCTAGTCTTTTGTTTGAACACAAACCCTTTTGGAATTCCAGTAATTACTTATCACAATTCTGGTGCAAGGTAATCTCTCATGTCATAGAAAATAAGACTTTGTGGTTGCACAAAATAAATAAATATCTGTTCATTTTACATACCTGGAGCAACATTTCCAGTTAGGAGAGCATTTGCTGATTTGTTGTCTGGAGACCAAGATTTGGGACGTCCTCCTTGTTTTCCAAGTTCCGCTCCTGATACTCTAAGATTCCAGGAAGGGTCTGCCAGCAAGTGAGAGCCATCAGGCTCTGTGCGTGATTCACAAGAGGCGCCAGTCATTGAACTTGCCTCTCCCACACTCCTACTACTTCCAGTCTGTTCAGACTTTGCAGACAAACTGGGAGATTTAAGGTTTGTCTCTGATTTAGATCGCTGCAGCTTTTCCCGGTTTTTCATGGCATCAAGGATACCCTGATAAGTTTCCAACTGAGACACAAAACTAGTGTTGGGTTTTATACAGTTTCTTTTTTGTTTAACATAATCAAAAGCTCGCTTGTAATCCCAGTTGTATGCCTTCATTGCATAAGCAATCACAACAGATGCAGAGCGGCTCACTCCCATTTTGCAATGGACCAGGACTTTCGACCCTTCTTTCCTAATAAGAAAAGAAGAACAAAAATTCACAATGACACAGAATAAATATTAAATCAATTAATAAAGTGAAAACTTTTTTGAGAATCTAATTACAACAAAACGTTAAGTAAAGCAATACTTACTTTGCATTTGTTATATACTTAAATGTGTTATCCCAATGTTTAAGTAGATCTGTTTTCTCATCATCATACACTCTTATATTCTGGTAATTAAACATCCCTGGGAAGAAGTTGTCAATTTCTCTGGTTACATTCAGGATGTGTCGCACCCTGAAAAAAAACAGCAAAAGAATTACTTTTCAGAAAATTTATTTAATGAATGTGGTCACTTATGACACTAAAAGAAAATAGTTGATGAATAACAGAAATGAAGCACACAATAATATGTACATATTGCAAAGATTTTTTACACAATGTGATTTTATTAATATCTTAGCAAGAGACATTATTTAACTTACCCATTTTTTTGAAGTTCTTCCAGATTTGATGCATTCCACTCAGAACCTAAATAAACATGCTCAAATACTTCAGTTGCTGCATCCATCTGGCCAAGAATAATGAGCATTTCTTGATCAATAAAAGATTTGTACTCCCCCAAATCCATATCAAGGTCCTCTTCTAACCGAGACCTGATGTATTTGGAAGTCACTTCATCCAAATCCACAGACATCATTATTTCCTTCAATGTGCTTCTTATCACACGTTCAGTCTCTTCTCGTTCTCTTGGTCTAAAAAATGAAAATATTATATTACCCGATTCACAGCCTTCTACCAAAAAGAAAATATTTAAAAAATCATAACAAAAAAAGTATTTTAATAATTAAAATATATTAGAATAGTATGATAGTAATGTATAATAAATTTATTGTCAAAACACAGTACAAACTGCGTATGACCACTTGGAGGACTATAAACTAATTTACTCTCCAGAAGCAAGCAAGGGACCATCCCATCAATACCAATCAAGGGCCCTAAGGCAGAGGCAGATTCAAAATTTCAGCAAAAGTACCTAGATAAGATGAAAAGTTAGCTGCGAGTTATAATACTAATAGAATGTCGATATGTTTGTATTTTAATGCAAAAAATTTACATGTACAAATTATTATCGAACTATATATCATTCTGAGTATAGTGTTTAAAAATCATAAGAATAACACTAAATTCACGATTTATCGTTACAATAAACACGCCCCTAGACAAAGCCTAGAGAACCTGTATAAGAAATCTGCCTCTACCCGAAGAAAAACCGGAGCAAAACCCGGGCCAGGATGGAGCTACAGAATTAATGTACACAACCGTGCCAAAGCTGAGTACACATTAAACTAAATTAATATGAGTTATTACACAACACAATCATGCAAGAAAAGAGTTTTTGAAATTGTTATAAGTTATTTAAAAACTACTATAGCAATGGTGTGATAAAGTACAAGACGGATTTAACTTTTATTAAAATCAATAAATTCTTTTACAGTGTACAAGCACTGGTGCAGGATGTATTTTTTAACAGCGGATTTGAAGATATTCAATTTCATAAGCTTTTATATTCTTGGGCAGGGAATCATATAGAACGATTGCCGAATGATGCGGTCCTTTTTGGCAAAGAGTGGTTGACACTCTAGGCCGATGAATATTATTACTATTGCGAGTATTGTGTTCGTGAACGAGACTGTTTCGTATGAAGCAAGGGCGGCACTTCAGTAATTCGGTCTTAACAAACACGACTGTTTCATAAATATAAATGCAGGGAAGTGTTAAGATATTTAATTCCTTGAATAAAGGTTTACAAGAGTTTCGGGGGCGAGATTGACAAATTATCCGAACTATCCTCTTCTGAATTCTGAAAGCTTGAATACTCTGATCGGAATTGCCCCAGAAGGTAATACCGTAACGTAAAAGGGAGTAAACGTTTGCAAAATATACGTAATCGTGGACTAACTGCGTTAACTAAGATTCGGAATGCGTAACACAATTTGCTTAATTGGGAATTAAGATTGTCAATGTGACAATTCCTTTTGAGGTTGTCTTGAATATGGAGACCTAAAAATGTTGTATTCGTAACAGTTTTTAATTGTATTCCGTTTAAAGAAAGAGAAACCTGGGGTAAAGATGTTGTGTTGATTTGGATATATTGAGTTCATTATTTTACCAACTTCTGAGAAGTAAGAATTAAACAAATTTGCGATGTCCTGAGGATTTGATACGATTTTGCCATCGTTTAGCAAAGAAACATTTTCTTCGCGATTTTCAGAAGTTGACGTGTAATTTTTAACAATATTCCACATGGCTTTCATCCGGTTGTTCGATTTTAGTATATGCCTGTCGTTTTCCATTACTTTAGCTACATAGACTACTTTTCGAAGAATAGTCTTATATTTACGAAAATAATTATGGAATTCGTGTGGTTGGTTATAGCGTTTGGAAAGATAATACAAACGGCGTTTGTTTTTTGAAGAAATTCTTATCCCTTGGGTGATCCATCTATTGTATTTCTTTGTGTTAATTAACTTGCGTTTTATGGGAAAACTAGAGTTGTAATGTTTTAGGAATATTGAGATAAATACATTGCATTTGTCATCGGTGTTTTGGCAATTGTAAACATCTTTCCATGTTTCTTCACGCAAATAATTTATAAATATGGATTGATTTTTGTCATTAAACTCTCTTGTAAACTTGTAAAAGATTTTAAGTGGTTTTAATTTATTATTAATTGTCAATACTTGAGCAAGGTGATCGCAGTACCCGGCGATTAACACTTCAGACGAGATTCCATTGTTGACGATAATTTGATCTAGCAATGTTTGAGATGAGCCGGAGAGGCGAGTGGGGTCGTTTATCGTATTAATAAGGTTGAAGGAATCGATAAGATTCTTGAATCGATTAACTGGTGAATGTGCAGAGTCAGATGTACTCAGGAAATCGATGTTGAAATCGTCACACATAACGATAGATTTAGTAGATTTATCTGTGATATGTTTTAAAACAATTTCGAAGTTTCAAAAAAATATGTCAAGATCTGATTGAGGAGGTCTATAAATACACAAAACAACAATACCGGGGTCGGCCAGATTAACTGCAGAAAATTCGAACACACTATCTACGCAGAAGTTCTCGTAGCCTGGCAGCGGAGAAGATAAAGTATCAATTATATTTTTGAACTCATCTTCAAGATTATACAATTTCAATGAAGATTCCCACCTTTCATAATTAGTATAATTTATGCTACAAAAAACAAAGTATTTTTACACAATTTTTTTTATTTAGTACATTGATAATGTTTCAGAATTTTACATGACAAATTCTTTGTTTTTTTAATTCCATATTCGTAATAGAATTATTTGGGTGATGTGTAACATAAAAAAAGACGAAGTTAATTGAACTCCTGTTCTATATGAGGCAATGGGTAAATTTATTACCAATAATATTGTCAGATTCTACCAAGAATTGATTCTTGATCAATTTTAGTAACAGAGGTTTTGGATTCAGAAAAGTAAATTCCTTAGCTGAATACTACCCCTCAATACACAAGTGGATGGTGGGATGTAGCTCCTTTCAGGGGACACTTATTGCAAAGAATGGGAATAAAATAGTTTCCATTCAATTAAATTCCATAAAAAAACGTATGTTCAGGCGATTAGAGTACATATACAAATTTAACATGAAGATCGCCACCACATGGAGAAGAATGTGGAAATTTGACATAAAAATTCCACTGAAGAACGACAGAGTAATGAAGCTACATATATTCGTTTAATAATTAAAGTAAATTCTTAATATAATAAAAGTAAATTCTTAATAATAAAAAATTAAATTCTTAATATACCCTTGAAAATCTTCCCCTTAAAAATAATTTTGTTTCTTATAAAAAATGTTACATTATCAAAATAATTTGGCAGGGAAGAAGAAGTAGGCGAGGATTGTAATTCCCAAACCGTTTCACAAATCCCCATCTTAAAGCCACTGAAGCAGAAACCGAGAAAAACGTCAGTAAGCGGAAACTACGAGAACCACTTAAGTGACGAAAAGTCCCACACTCTTGGACCCAAGGACTACAATTTGTACTTACTTTGTGCGAACGGAGTCGGGCGACGGGGGTCGACGCGACTCCAAACTATCCATCGCATGCCATTCATTGAGGCAGCTGCGATCAGACTCGATACGCTGCTCATAGTAGCTCACCCAGTCGTGGGTCAGCCCGCCTTGGAAGTAGTTCTGTTCACGAGCCTTACTGCTCACTTTATGGAGCGTTTGCAATGCGGACCTGCAACAAACACACAAAGACATTAGCACTACAAAAAGCTCTGAAGAAAACATCAGTTACATCGTGGACAACAAAGGAAGTTTACTCAGTAAACGTATCAAACAAATGCGAACGAGTTGCAGTCTTATACCGCTATTATAATCGGTCTCGTGGGAAAGAGACCACAAATGAAAATGTTTATAAGTTCAATAAAACATCACCTATAGAAATAAGAAGCAATAGCGAAACAAGAAAGATTCTTGCCTAAGAAAGTATCACTAATGAAATCCTCTACTCAACAATAAGAAAATTGTATAAATAATCTGCACCTATCAATATTTAATATCTCATTTTTAAACCAATCGTCTGGCCCCATGAAATATTTCCAAATGAGGTTTACATCCCCAAATAAGGTAGAAGTAGCCACATCAATCCACCCAGCAGCCAAAATCAGCCAATCGTATATAAATCTGTCGGGGCAGTCGGAAATAATGGTGTGTGTTGAAATTTTTACTTCTCCGCGCCGCGGATAGATGGCAGCAAATGCTTCTTCGAGTTCTTCGGGCACAAACGACGAGAGCCCAACAGCCAGGATGAAGCAGGTGGCATACAGACGGCGGGAAGGGAGAGGAGGAACGATCAAGCAAGCAGTATCCTGTAACCAGGGCATCTCCCGGCAAGGTCACGCACCCGCACATTCGAGTTCCCCGTCAGCCGTCTCTCTCTCTCTCTCTCTCCGTAGCGACCCTGCGAGACACCCACATCTCAATTGTCACGACGATCTATCAATCGGAGGGTGTAAGAATGCGTTAAAATGCCTGCATATACATTTCCTTCAACTCTTTACTACATACCATGTGTTATAACTATTATAACTTGAAACAGTTTAATTTGAGTAGGCTTCGTTTTCAAAAGTCAAACTATCCCTGAACAGACTCCGAAAGTGCCCAAGGGGTTCGTAGACGGTACAGCTCCGACCGGTTTGACCCCCAGGATAGACCCTGGTACTCATTTTACAGCCCCACCTCACCGGGGTACGAACCCCAACCATCCAACCAGCAACTTAGCGCTCTACCACGCTGACTCCCAGGCTTCGCTTTCAACATGAAAATTTCCTGGAAACTATTCAGCATCCCGCTATTAATAATTTAGACGAAGAAACTCAAATATTAAGTAGAAGCAAGCAACATTTGACATTTTGGAACTCGGCGCAATCTTGTAAGTCAATGGGAATAAAATCAATTAATTATACTTTTTTTTTTTCGCAAAATGAAATAATGAAGAATTCAACTGTTTCCTAAGTTTTTAAAAAGTAGCAGTCCTTAACAATTTCACTAGACATACATGAAAGAAAGACTTCACCCAAGTACGAAAATTTTAAAATTATCTCGATAGCCGACTCCGTAATTTGAGTAAAACGCATGAACAAGGTGCTTGGTATTTTTTTCATCCCAAGTTCCAAATTTGCCAAATCTTGCAGTCCAAATAAAATATATTACTTCGAAAAAAGTTCAATCAATAAATTCCTGATATCGAGATTGGTAAAGACAATATAGTCAGCGGGAGGGCTATAATAATTCTCAAGTCTACATTCCGTTGGTCCAGCTTACAGTCATAGTCCCAGAAACATTTCAATTAAAGCCTCTTCAGCAAAGGTCGAGTGTCAGTTTGCAGAGAGGGAACATTGTCGCAAGGAGGACGTCATCGATAAATAGCGGAACCACGCCCACTTTACATGCCGCTCTTACAGCTCGACCTCGTGGTCAGTCAGCCTTCCTTATACGCTGCCAGGTACAGTCGCCTACTCCGTATGTCATGAACACGAAGAGTCAAGTAGAGAGAACAAACTTTCCTTTGTAGCGATTTTTTTTTTGCAATAACGCGGATTTGATTCTCCGCACGACCTAACTAGTTGAGGATTTCCGTTTCCACACCAGTTTCAAACAAACCACCGAGGGAAGAGCGGGCCTTATGACCCGAACCTCGCCGTATTAAAATATAAAATGAATTTAATTTATTTTCCATCATACAGGATGTCTGTGAAATTAAAAAAATTGTTTAAAGGAATCGTCTTGTTAACAAGTGGCAACACGGCAATAATGTCCTCCATTTTTTTTAGTACATATACTTCCAGACCAGTCAATGAAACCATTATTTCCCATCATGTCTTTATTTGGTTAGCATGTACTAGACAGCGAAGAAGGGAAATCGTAGATTATTACGAATATTACATAACTCCAAATACAGATCTTACCATACAACTAATTTCTCCGATTTTCCCTCTTTCCCTGCGTACAGAGAAAGTGCCCATGGAGTATCCGCTTTTCACGCGCCCGCGTATGACTCGTGGGCCACTTAGAAATAGGTGAAAACTATCCTTTTTTAAAGGAACATTAACCAATAAGAACACAAATCTATGAACGGATAATATTGGTGATCAATTGACTTTATCTACATTTAACGATCAACTAATTTATCTACCATAGTAACGAGAAATTGTTGCCAAAGAATTATCTTATCAAATAAACTCAGCAAACCTTGGAAATCGTTATATCTTACTTCTGAAATGTAACTGTTTTTAAATATTTTTAGTCATTCTTAAGCAATTGTCATAAACGAGGTCCCATTGCAAATACTGTTTCGAACAATTGTAACCTATACTCTAATTAGGTATACTTTATAACATGCTTTAAGTACAAAATGAATTCGAATTGTGACAAGTATCTAAACTGTCTCCCAAGTGCCGCTTCATACCGCCCTATGATCAATGTAAGCAACACAGAATGTAATTCCATTCCCTGCCTCACATGTGACGCTAATCACAAAACTATAACTTTGATACACTTAGAGGTCCCCTTTTATTATTCATTTATTACGATCATCCACCATCAATAAAATACAGTATCTGCTGTTTACTGATCGATAACAAGTCCACTAATTGGTACCCACTGATCACTGATCGCGAAATCTTCTCACGGGCCCACTAATACGAGCGAAGTTGTTGAACATCGTGTTATTTCCACACGTTCAGATTATATTCAAATGTTTTTTTATTCTCAAATATGTTTAAGAAATACAGCACAGGGTAGTAACTGAACACACTCCCTTCGGAGACATTCATTGCCAAAATGCCTATTTTTTTAAGAAATAACTATTTTTTAATCATGAACATATTAAAAACTCCCTCATTATTATTTAAACCTGTGTAATGAATACGTTCCCACCAAGAATTGGCGAAAAGAAATGGAACCAGATGAAATGAACACCTTAACGCGTTTTCGGACTCTGCTACTCACCTTACATGACTTAAATCTCATGAGTGAAGTGACCATAAATGGAATAAATACGATATGTTCGCTGCATCAATTAATACAAATTAACTGATCTTCCTGACTTTCAATACAACATGAAATTGCATTTTCAACAACGTCCAGCTTTTAATTTATTTATGAAGGAAATTATTAAGGGATGAGAGGGAAAGCGTGGCATATGGCTTTTTGGATGCACAGCACACTTTCTCGCAAATAATTGTAATTGATTTGTACGCTCATAAAAATAAATAACTTTTTTCTTTTCTAGAGATCACCCATTTCCAAAATAGTACGGACATTTGCTTTTGAAATTTTACTTGACCCATCTGCACTTCTCGCGGAAGCGTGATTCCTCCATTTGTGTGTTTGTTCATTAAAACCAATAAAATTATCAAGAAACAAATACCGATTTCGGACGCGTAGTGGTAGCGTTTTCGCGGGAGAATACGTGCTCCATTCTCTGCTCGGCAGAACTGACCGAGGTTTCTGAGTTCTCTCACATCTATTTTACAAGAGGGTCGGCTTGATTTCTTTTGTACATTTGACGTTTAGTGGGGGAATTTCCGTCATGGCCTAAACCACGCCAAATAAAAAAAAATCATAGAACCTAGAATTTTTCTGAGGTTTTGCGAGATGACATAAACAAACAGTCTCGTTGCTGTTCGCACACGGAACTGCAGTCGGCCGCGGTGGATCTACGCCAAACGCGCGAGCGAGCGCCGCCATCAGACGCTTCCTAACATGGCCACGCGGTCGGGCGACCGCTTTCATCTGTTGCCTTGCTCAACGGAGGAGGACCTACGCCTTTCTGCACCTCACTTGCGGGTCGCGGTATGAGAAACTAAGCGCCCCATTCACATTATTCAACCAAAATATCACCCATCACAAGTACTTAAGAAATTGAGTGTATTACAGTTAATACGTCGCAGTACTCTAACATCCCCGAAACATTACATAATATGTGCCTTGTACCAACAACCCAACATTTCTCCTTCCCCTATGACAGACCTAATGGCGTAAAACTAAAGTACGTTATAAAAAAGATACTTAATTAGTTAAAACTACAAAATAACGCATAACCACATAATCTAAAATAATTTTATTGTAAAATAACCTACAATTTAAACAAATTTAGACTTCAAAAAAATTAATGAAAAGTAAACAATGAATTCGCAATTCTTGATATGTGTGAAAATCGTACCAATTCACAAAGTAATGTGTTTCGTTTTGAACGGGCGATCTCTAATTTTCTCATCTCGATCGCGTTCTGGGTGCAGAATGGCGCTACATGAGCGCCCGACGGCAAGTGCGGAGGAGAAAGGTACAGAGGCAGTGGCGCGCTCACTTAATGAGACCGGCCCATTTATGGTGCAAGTGGAAGAACAGCGGCGCCTGGAGGCTGCGCTTCACCCAAGGAGAACGAGCGATTTTTACCTTGAGGCGCTCGCTCGCTCATCGTCAAGAAAATGTTGCAAGAAAACAACTTCCACATAAAAAATATTTTGTTTTGAAATACTTATATCTTGTTGTAAAATGTATAGGAAAAAACATCTTAATAAAACAATACCATGCAACTTCCACGATCTACATAATTTGCGAAACACCCCAGTTCATAAAATTTCTATATTAACGTATCGATACACATAGCTAACTGACTTAGACCATTTTAGAACAACTCCGAACTACTAAACAAAAACAATTCTCTTGAAATTTTGAAGCACTTTTCTCGAATAAAATTCATCACACAAATGAGATGTGATTATTCTTGAGAAAACTTCATTTACCAGCCAAATCAAAAATTTAGTTCAAGTCATTTGTCCGCAACAATTCAAAATTTACAAAGGGTACAACAGCACGACAACACAATCGTCACGTGTGCAAAAGTAAACAACATTCGTATGATTCAACTACTTCGTACAGTCCCATTCCCTAGACTAACGAGGCGCTGTTCTAAATGCGACACAGTGTAATTAATCATTCAAAAGAAACAGTGATTTCCGCATTATTTTTGGTTTCTCCATTTATACATTAGCAAGAATAAGGTTAAGAAATGGGCATAAAACGCGAAAATATAATCAACTGAAACGATGATAATCACGAATCGGAATATTTCATCTAAGTAATGTAGCCAATATTACTATGTTCTGTAAAATTGCAATTTAAAAATGTTGTCAACACATATTCACTTTCTCGCGTTATTTCATAAATATTATTCACAATTGTAATGAAATTCAAATTAACTTGTTCACTCGACACAAGGTAAATTACCATAGAAATACATTTTCTTATAAGAAGAATTGAATTAGATAAATAAGAGACAAAAACAAACTCAGCCAACATGGGACCTACGTTAGAAAAGTTTTCTGATGGTAGGATCCCTTTTACCTGTCCTCCAGAGTATAAGGAAAACTTGTCTACTGAGTCAGACAACTCCCCCCATACCTTCACCACCCTTCCCATCCCCAATGAGAAGCTGAGGCGCAACGGACTCGTTCACCCCTACACGAGTTGCATTGCAAGTGAGGACCCAACACTAGTACTATCCAATGCAATCTCTACATAGCTCTCCGCGTAGCATGGTGCAAATCCAGATTAATGTTGATCAACGAAAACGAAAATACACCCTATATTATTTTTCTTAGACAACTGTCTAACATCTGGAATCAAAAATACACCGGCGTCGGTTAGACACAGCACATAATTCAAAGAAGCATCTTTTCGGAGAATTTGTAAGAAATATTTCTCTAATGTTTTTCTTCTGCAAGATGAACGATTTCCTCATCATCTCGTTACCAACCGAAATAATCGGTGAGAACAAAGAGTAGATCACTAATCACTGCATCCGCATCCAACGAAAGTGATAGAGAACACAAACGATTTTTTTAATCAAATAATATCATTCGGGTAATTAGTGGTCACCTGAAACAGGGACCAAATATATATATATAGAAGAAGGCAAGTAAAGACGACAGAAAAAGATAAATCGAAAGACATCAGACTAAATACGCTGATAGATTTAGCAAGACCTGCAAATAATTGCATAACATAATTTTGACTGACTTCTAAAACAAACGTAAGAACGAGAGCAAGAAATTCAGTACGTATATCCGAATTATTATAAACAATTTTTACTTTTATTACACATTCGAAGATCCGGTCTCATGAAACACATAGGTAACTTTGACTCACATTTGATTCTTTCATCTGATGCAAGATCCTAGTTCGTTATGTAAGAAATACAAGAGGATAGTAAGAGCATCCTAAGCTTTATTCCGCGTGTTTAGTCAAAATAATTTTATTCCCCTCAAATAACACTACATCGTAATTGGGGAGTTATTTCCTATACTTTACTGTGGTACATTACGATGAGTTTTGTAGGAGCAAATAAGTGCGTTATTAAAATAATCAATCAATATTGATTTGCAATGAAACACTAATATCCAGAATTCATAAAAATATAAATATCGAAAGTATTTCGGCTCCGATCTCGGAACCAGGACAGAAAATTCTCGACATCAACAAATAATAATGATGGATCCCAAAACAAATAATCCACGAGATATATTCCCAAACGTCCTTCACTAGTATTGGATAGTACACCGGTGGCACCACAAATGGACACACAGCAATCACAAATTCGGTTGGAAGTAAACAAACTTTAAACACAAAACATCTTGACATCCAGCAACACCACATCGATCACTGAACACAACACAACGTTGAGAGAGAAGATCGTCGATACACACCCCGAGTATCGCCCCATGCTGCTCCCATGCGGCGTGGCAGCGGCGGCGATAACGGCGGGGACGACGCACGGACAGCGACGAATCGTGGCGGGAACGGAAGCGCCGGCACGCGGCGCACCGACGGCGAGCGGACGCGGCGACGGACACCGAGTATCGCGAGCGAGTGACGACAGAGAACTGAGTGCACGGCTGTCCGCCGGAGCAGCGGGAGCGCTGGCGCCGCGCCGACGCAGCAAGCTCGCCCCACACACGGTGCCTCGGGTGGGGAAGGGGTAGGAGAGAGGGAGGGAACGAGACCCAAGTCCGCACCCGAGTTTGGAGCGAGTATGAGAAATTCAGAGGGCAAATCTCAAACACGACCGTGGATGCTCTTCACGATTCTCTCTTGCGCAACATCATTTTTATGAACAAACTAACCACGTACAACGATGAACTCGAGATGGAAGGTCAAGACATGCTACGATATTTGTTATAATGAAAATTAATTTTTAATTTTTTAAATTTAAATTTAACTCGAATAAAACTGATTTATTATTTTGGCTCATGGCGCTTAAGTTTTGCTAAAAGTATAACAACAAATTATGTACTAAGTAGAGAAAGCACAAATGAACATTATTTTGAATTCTGCTAAGCGAAAAGAAATTAGTTAAGAAAATTCATTACAATAAATGAAGCTAAATAGGGAGATGGTCACAAATGTATTGCGGGATAGGGCAAAATGTCTCACCAAAAATTATTTATATTAAATTAAAAGTTATAAGTCGTTAACGAATATACATCTATTCAATGACTTATTTCAGGATAATTCGTTAAAAATTGGTAAATTTCTGGAGGGGGAGGGGGTTTCTCCCGAATTTCGGCTGCTACTCGCTTAGATATCATACGTTTCAATGTAAAAACTTTTTCCATAACCGCTTTCAGGTGTCGCTACATCATATGAACTTCCTGCATATGAAGACAACAATAAAACGTCCTTCAATACACTTCATAGTACACAATTTACACCTACTCTTATCGATATATAAAATCAAAGGGTACATTCAAATTAAACGCATTAACATATAGCTGATGACAAAAAATAACTTATCACGGTTAACGGTTAACATATCTTCAATTGTTTGCAAGATTCTGAAGTATATTTTAACATAAGGTAAATGTGTCTCTTTCACACTTCTGACATGTGACATAACTGAATTTCTCATCCCGTCCACAACCTGGGTAAGATTTGGTTCGGAAGACGATGACAACTTTGGGTGCTGGGTGGCATGGAGGGGGGCGGGTAACACTTCGCGCCTCACGGCCAAGGCACGAGGAAGGGAGGAGGGGGGCAGCGCCCGCCCGCCTTATTTAGCCATCCTCCTCGTGTGGGCCGCTTCAGGAGGGGATATACGAAAGGGGCTGATGGCTCCAAAAGTATATTTCAGAAAAGAGAATTATTCAGTTAGTGTCAATTAGGTGCGATAGAGGGACGCTGAAAAGCAACACATTGTATCTCCTCTTGTTCATTTACATTCATTGTATACTCTGACTAAAGTACGCGCATCTAACCATCGTTATGATACTAAAAACTATGAATTGCTCTTACATTTTGACACAATATATTCCATTTTTATTTGAAGTAAAATATAATAATCTGCTCTGGTTACTATTTTTTAATAATTATTTCACATCAGTTGAAATCACGTCAAGATGTTTCTCATGAGCTCCAATATATTTATGGGGGATTTACAAGTTAACTTTATTTTGGAAAAACATTTATTAATTTTTTTTACGAAATTAAGTCAACTTTAGCTCTGAAACATTGGTATTATTTTAATATTTACAATTTCATCCAACAAATTTCCTCGCATCTTGTTTGCTTGTAGCGTATTATTTCTCTGATACGGACAGGACCACAAATGAGGATTACGCATAGAGCTAACAAACTGTGATCGATTGATTTTCAATAGCATCAGTATCTCTCTAGTTCCATTTGAATCACTTGCGCAGGATTGTCCACCTGCATCCCCCTCTCCCACTCGCATTCCTAAGTGAACCTGTACTAACAAAACCAAGCCTCGCTTCTTATTGGTGTCTGCGGTGCGTGACTGCTCCGTACGCCTAATCATTCTGCTCTTCCTTTCGAGTTGTGACCACAGTGTACACTTGTCCAAACCATGTTCACAATGGACAAAATTGACACGTTCTAAGAATATAAAGATTTTTCACACAAAATTCAAAGTGGCTCTGAACAATAATTCAATACTCGCAATCCGCCAAGACAGTATTCAAAAACGCATCCACGTTCGCTGATTTAAAATAATTTCTACATCCCGCAATTCCGCTATTATGTCGGGAAATAAATGAGAAAGTCAAGAAAATGTTGCAAGAAAACTGACGAAAAAACTTTGTAACTTTGATGAATAGACTGAGCAAATAAGAACAGGTATACGAAATTATTTTTGCGAAGGAAGCTCCAATATTTGCCTCAAACAATAAGTCAGACATAAAAATTAATAAAGAGAAATTTGTTTCTATTAAAGAAACAGCTCATTATTTTTGTGATTTACAGCAAAGCTTAATATACTAAGATAAGTAACCTTTCGATCAATAAAGCCTACGTGAATAATGAGGGTGACGTGTTACCCAACCAAAGTTCGGTAAATTGTCCCTCAGCAGGTAAACATAATCCCAGACGAGATCAGAAATTGCGTTAACTGAATTCCTCGTTTTGGTACATCAGTACCTGCGATGAAATAATAAAAGAGCGGGGTTGCTGGATAATTGACATAACGAGTGGACATAAACTTAACTTAGATGAAAGCAATATCCAGTTCGGTCGAATGGGGGTCGGCAGTGCATTTAGAGTAAAATACAAAATCAAATTCAGTATACTTGCCTAGTATAATAAAATAATAAAAAATGGCACGTACGCATCAGTAACAGGTCTGTCAATAGTAAACAATTCGTAGCAGTATTTAGAACAATTCTTGAATGTCCCATGTACGTAAATAAAATGAACAATATTGATGAACATAAATCTCTTATATTGATGTTGATCTTGACCAATATATTAATTAACTGAAGTTTCTTCGAGGATTGGTCAACAATAAAAAAAATTCTTTCTTTTACAACGCCAACGTTTCGGCAATTTATTTTGCCTTCATCAGGGCTACAATGAACATACACAATTTCCATTATTTATAGTACACTTTGAAACATTTTTAACATAGTATATCGATGATAATTCCCTATCTAACTCTGAAAACAGTTACTAACACATACCGAAAACAAACTTATTATACAAAACCACATACCTGTATGCTATGGAACACCATCATCACTAACCTGACGGCTAGTGGTGGTAGGTTGTGACTGATTATGGTGTTCCATAGCATATTGCCTGCTCCCTTACCCATTTCTCCCAAGAGACCGGGAACTCCGTTTACCGCCTCAAAAGGAACACCCGAAATTGCATTTACCTAACAGATAAGCTATCAGGACTCAGTTTGCCACACACCATCCCACCGGCGTCCAAGCCCTATAATCCTCGGAGCTTGTGTAAGTAAGCAGTTTCTTTCGTCAGTCGCAGTTCTCTGCGAAGCCTTCTGGTTTTATTGTGTAACAGGGAGTGTCCTTATTTTGGGCCAACTAATGAATTTTATTTTTCCTTCAACAGAAATGAGTCTTGTAAACGAACAAAAGAAAAGAAAATTTAAATTATACGTACAATGAATACTGAAGAACTTTCAAGATACATCGAGAAATTGAATAATAAAGACAAATTATTTATATTTTCAATGATTTAGATACACGACAGTTGAAAATTTCACGTATCCTTTCACTTGAAACGGAAATCTGTCTTACGACCACTTTTTCTCATCGAGACACTGTGAAATGGTAAAAGAGGTAGGGAGGTTGGCAACGTCGGTGGCGCGGCAGTGTAAACGGCAAGCGCCGGCGCCTCGCGATGCTTTGGTGCGTTACGCGCGTGCGTGCAAGTAGAAACGCGGCCAAATAAGGTAAACGCCAATGTCCATGGCGGGAGCCAACACTATCTCCAACTCCTCCTCCGTTGCCAACGCCACGACGCCGTCTATCTGTGTTCCACAGCCGAAACAAGGTTGAGACAAGGACGTGCACCACGCAGCGGCGCACGGTGGAACACACACATTACAATACATACGCTTCCGCGATTACCACTTCGCATAATACACCAACACATACCACGCGTTTACCTTCCTTCTCTATTTCAAAACGGTTGTTTTCGTTATTAGTAAGACAGCCCGAGATTACGGTACGTGAAACGGATGTTTCGGTGTTATCCACTCTTTCAGAATTTAAAAGAGAAAGATTCGGGTAATATGTAAATATCAAGCATGATTCGTGAAAGACATTAAGGGAGTTGAATGTTCTAACTTTTCCCCGTCATTTCATCTATATAACTTATTTGAGAAACTTTTCATTTCAATGGTTGTGTTTTATTTAAAGGTGAATCCAATGGTATACAGAGAAATACCAGCTACATTTCTTCATAAGATTAGAGAAATACGGATTAGAGAAGAAAACAATTATATTCTCTCATGACCTCATGTGCCATTGATATTAGATTCCTTAAATATTAGGACGGCAACTTTACGGAAATAATCATTCATGGAACGGCGTTAATCAACTGAACTTTTTAAGTGCCAACCTAGTTCGATAAGATACACTCTCATCCATTAGCATATCAGTCGAATAACGAAAATATTCATCGCTCTAGCTCTTTTAACTTCCTTTTACCAAACAACGCTACATCAATCAAAAATCCTCCAGAATAACTGCTTATCATTAATTTAATGATTGCTTGTAATTTATATTGAACTTGGTTCAATTGAATATATCTCTGAAGCCCCACCCGCAACCGTTTCTTGCTTGTTTATTGTACAATTGTTTCTTGCTTGTTTCTTAATTTAGTTAGTTATCTTCTAGATGTTTAAAGTGGTTTTTGACTACACTTAATAGCACAAATATCGATGCTGCAAATATGCACGAGTCCCTCAGCACACACAAATATCTCAAAATTCAAATGTGAAAAAAATATTGGGTCGTTGTGTATATAATAATAATAATAATAATAATAAGTTTATTTATTCCATTTCATATTTACAATGAATATATACATAAATTTATAGGAATAATTCTAGATTCCTTATGTAGTGGGAACTAGTACAAAATAATAATATTTAAACTTGGTAGTTGTGAAGTTCTGATGTAATAAGGTATACTGAACAATAACAGGTGACACTGCAGAATTAATCAACAAAAATTAACAAACACATTAAAATTTTCTAACCCTCAACGATCATAAATTGTTAAATAGCTAAAGAAATGAATATCAGGTAAATATTTTTGTCTCTAAATGCGACCAATGTTAATATTTATGAACCAGATATTATTATTGGTGCGGAGTCATGGCTACCGGAGGACGTGAAAGATGAAGAAACCTTTCGTTCAGATATTTCGGTTTTCAGACTGGATCGCGTGAGTCGTGGAGGTGGAGTTTTTATTTGTGTGAAAAACAGCTTATTGTGTTCTGTAAGCGTGGTAGATGATGTTCATGAATTAATCTGTTGAAATTGAAGGATATTCAGGGAAAACCAGAAATTACAGGAATACATACAGCTCCAAGTGATATAAAATTTAGTTAATAAAATGGGTCTCAATTCAAATATAACACGAAATATCATTATCGACGGGGATCTTAACTTACAGCATGTTGACTGGGATGGTGACTCAGATAATATTAGCAATGCGCAATCATTAGTAAACAATCTTGATTGGGATTGTGGCTACTGTCAGGTAGTGAAGCAACCAACAAGAGGGGATGCAATACTCGACGTTTTCCTCGTGCGACCGGAGGATGAGCTTATCTCTTGCGACACTGTAGACGGTAAAAGTGACCACCGCGCGGTTATCTTAGAAGTCCACTGGGCTACTTTCCAAATTTCTAGACCACAGGAAAGAATAGTTTATCAATATAATGAAACAAATATGCCAGATTTCCAGTCTTTTCTACGTCAAAATTACGCGAGACGGGCCGGTACGGGAAGCTCCGTGGAAGAAATTTGGTTGAACTTTAAGAAAACAATATTTAAAAGCATTGAAAAAATTGTTCCCCATAAAAAATTAAAAAACAATCCCGACCCTGAATAATATAATAGTTACATTAGACGTTTGAAAGCGAAAGTTAGAAAAGCGTATAAAAATCGAAAAAAAGGGACTGTATCAAAATAATTATAAATTTATCTCTGAACAGTTATTAATAGCGAAGAAAAATGCTCAAGAGAGTTTTTTTTACAGAAAATTTTCCAAAATAAAGACAACAGTTGGTCACAATTTTATAAGTACCTGAAAAGGCGGAAAGAGAATAAAGAAAGAACACCAGCGATTAAATATAACGGTGGATTCTACACAGAACCTCAGGTTAAGGTTAATGTTTTTAACATATATTATTCGTCGGTTGGCTATTCCTCTAGCAACGGCAGTCTAAATTTGACAAATAATTCCCATGTAAATAATTTTGTTCTAAATACTAGGATGCTGTGTCATCGAATTTCTAATATTAAGAATAAAAAATCTATCGGTCACGATAAACTTCCAGGGGATTTACTTAAACACGGTGGGGAAGCCACGATTACGTACCTAGCCAGGCTTTTTGGTATTACATTAAATAATTCTTCATTACCATGCGACTGGAAAAACGCAATCACAAAGGAGGTGATCACTCATTAGTTAGTAATTATCCACCAATTAGCTTAACCTCCGTAGTATGTAAACAGATGGAACACATCATTGCAGATTATTTGAAGACCAGGACTTAGCTGAATCACAAGACGCGGGAGGGAGAACTGATGCAATAGTTATTGATCTATCAAAAGCATTTGATTTAGTGCCACATGATCGACTTCTTGCAAAAATCGCGAAGTCAGAAATTGATTCGCGTGTTGTCAAATGGATTAGTGAATTTCTCCGGAATCGGTCACAAGAAGTTAGAAGAGATGGGTGCTTCTCTAAAGAAACCGCGGTGACGTCGGGAGTACCTCAGGGAAGTGTTTTGGATCCACTTTATTTCTTGCATATTAACGACATATCAGAGCATATCAATTCGGTAGTGCGCTTATTTGCAGATAACTGTATTATATATCGGAATATTAAAGATAAAAACCATTATATGTTACACTGCGATCTAAATGAATTGTGGAAATGGACTGAGACGAATAAAATGAAAATAAACGCTCTTTGTTTTTCTAGATCAAAAACAAATCTTGCTCTGAGTTATACATTAAATTATCAGACAATTCCTGAAGTTTCAAGTTGTAAATGCTTAGGTGTTATAATTTCTCGTGACTTAAACTCGACAGAACATGTAAAATACACAACAAACAAAGCTTGGAGAGAGCTGAACTTCGTGACACGCATACTTACAAAAAGGAAACTCGAAATCTAAAAGCTTGGCGTACACTTCATTAGTCCGACCTATACTAGAGTGCGGTGCCGCTTGCTGGGATCCGTATAGAGAGGGTCAGGTCAATGAATTAGATCGGATACAAAGAAAGGCTGCAAAATTTGTTAGGGACAACACAAGTAATATTAATTTAGAGTGGGGCACACTTTCCAATCGAAGGAAGTTCGGGCGTCTTTGTGCTTTCTTGAAAGCCTACATGGAAATCAATGAACGCTAGGTTCCACCAACCGAACTACATTAGTCGCGGCGATCACAAGTGTAAAATAAAGTGTAGGAAACATAATACATATTGGGAAATACTCCTTTTTGAATAGAACTATTGTAGACTGGAATAACTTACATGCAACAACACTTACGAACTTACCAAAACGAGTAAAATGTTTCCGCAACTGTCTTCTTGCTTCTTCGAAATAGGAGCACATGTGAAGTGAAGTGTAGTGAAGTGAATGGAGACAAAGGGTATTGAAAATGCACAGAGCGAATGGAATTGCAGCGCTATGTAGTGTAGTGATGTGAAGTGTGCGTGACTGTTCACAGCAATCCTGTTTTGGCGTTATATTTATAGTTATTAATTTCTTTTAATTACATTATAGCAATTATTATTACATTAAGGTTATAGGAGGAATAATGGTATATGTTTGCATATTGAACCGTGCTTGTACGTATGAGTGTGTGTGTCTGTATCTGTTTGTAAGTGAAAATGTGTTTCTCTACGTATGTAATATACACATATTGACCTTTTTTTAATTTCTTAGGTATATTATCCTTCTCGCTTATTGTGTACTAACTTTCTAAGCATTTTATTCCGTGTGTGTGTATTTTATAGATATTTGGGCGAAGATTTTTTAAATTTCTCATTATCTTATTATGTCTATTATGTATATTCTTATTATGTCTATTATGTTTCCCATCTGTCATCGAGCATTGCTCACTTGCAGATTAATAAATTATTATTATTATTATTAAATCAATTTTTTTCGAAAAATACGTTCCCCATATGATTGATGACTTTACATACACACGAGTCCTCCATTCATCAACGTAGAAATCACCTCAACCTCTCATTTAGTAACCAAGCACTCGAACTGTTGCGCTTCGTGTAAAATACACGTGTCGAGGAAACTAACGATTCCAGAGATGTTTTCTCTCCTCCCAACCATTTTACAGCCTCAACGGGCTCCTTTAGAACGGAGGGGCGAGCGCTAAGTAATCTCTCGCGAGTAAAGAGAGCGTGACAAAACATTCACGACAAGCTAACACGTTCGCTTAGTTTTCATTATTGATGTCCAATTCGGTTGGCGTCCACAACGGCAGAATGAGTTACTCCTTTATCCAAGAAGCGGAAATAGGATGTGGGGACGAACGGACGCCAAGTACGTTTCCGCGAGACACGCCAACGAAAAACTGATAAAGCGTCAGAAAATAAGGCAAAACAAAAAAATACTAGCGAGTAATTAGATGTAAGACTCGTGACATACATTAGCTACTAATAAACCCTCATTCAACAATTTTGGAAAAACAACAACGATACATCGTTTAAAACTAATACGACTAGTAACTATGAAAAAATTCTCTGTCCACGACGCCTTCTCGATGTGTAATAAATGCGTCATTTTTTGTAGTATTTGTAAATGGGAAATGTAGCGTGCTATTGAAGCTTATCTATATGAAGCGATAGGAGGTAGGAGTTAGGTGATAGACTATTGTTAGTAGGTGGGTTTACCAACAACTTTGCCCACGTGGCTTCATGAACTGGACATTCGTGAGAATAGCTAACGGGAATTGAACCTGGGATGACTTGGTGATGAGCTAGAGCGCTACCACCTGAGCCACCGAGGGGAGTCACATTCGTATGATCGCGAACTTAAAAGGGGTAAAAAAATACATTTCGTATAATACTTCTAACAACAGACGAGTGCATCCCAAGTTGATTCTGAAGCTGAAAAAACAGACATAGCTATTCGATATATATTATCGCTATTTCAGAGATTAGTCGTATAATGGTTTCCTAAAGGGAAACAATAAATCGTGAAAAGCAGTTTTCTTAATAGTACTAAAGCAGAGAGTTCAATTTTCAGATTCATTTCGTATGAAAGCAACATCTGAAATTTTTTAATGATACAATGTTGCAAAGAGCATAAAGAAACACGAGCAAGGAAATTCTTTTCCTCTCAAAATTGTATGACACATTTATTTCTTATTTTCATAAGCTGTAATGCATGTTCTTTCGAAGGAGAAATATACTTATTCCAGAAAACACGTTTCCGTAATTTGGAGATATAAAGTCTTCTCCGACATCAAATATGCCGAATATACCCTGTCGGGACGTTAGATAGCTCGAAAGTTATTAAGATACTCGTATCACTCGACATTTAAATACTTTCATATCATGGGAGTTTTGTTTTGTCGTAAACTATGGTAACGGACACACGAGAGGCATAATAATTATGCAATCGAAGTTTCATAATGCACCATCAGATCACACACACCATGCCAGTTCCAGAAAATTGCTTTCAACTTCGCCAAAGACACGTTGAAGGAGGACTTATCTTCTCAAGCACATACTTGGATCTGAGAAGGCAGCTAGAGCAGTGGAACGCAGGGACCTGACAGGAACGGCGCACCATATACGCACAGTCCAGGCGACAGGGCGGCGCCTACAGACTATTGGATTGTGTTCTCAGGGGGAAGGACGATACAGTCTCAGGCATGGAGACTGCATATACTGACCAGTTTTTAAACACAGTAAAAATCCAATTATTCGAATCAATTGGGTTAAGCGATTCGTATGATTGGATCGTAGATAGAGGATTAAGAAAAAACACGTAAGAAAGAAAATTCACTTCTTTTATTGATAAAATGGAATTTATGAAATGAATGTATACGTATGTCCATGTAGGGTTAGCATACCTGGAAGCGTGAAGATCGACTAGAATTTTTGCGATGTAATATTTTTTCGTTGTACATATTTCTTCACCAAAATCGATTTGGATTTGGAATTTGGAGCAATGGATTTCTACAGTACTAATGAACATTATATTAATGAATTGTAATTACAACAAAATATTGAAATTATCAATTTCACGTTTACCCTGAAAATGAAGACAGTACTGTGTGTTCCATTAACGAACTGTGAACACCCGCAAGGGATCAAACCAACTACATACGTTTAATTTAAGCCAGCTATACATTATTAATACTTTGTATATTCGGTTCTTGGTGGAGGCAGTGGCGAGAGAAAGCGAAGACATGCGCCATTAAAAAGATAGTAAATAGGTTTAAGAAAGAGGGAGAATCTGGGGCGGTTGTAATTAACTTTGGAAAGCACCAAATATAGAATAGGAACGGTTGAGTAAAGATAATGGCGAAAATAGGGTAGACGGTGAAAGAGGGAGAAGAAAATCGATCATATAAGCGCCCAAGTCGATCTCCGTTGCTGCTACCGCCTCTGCAGTCGTGGCAAATCCTAATCCCGCTTGTAAGGAAAGGCATGCGGGCAAATGAAATCACAAGACAGGTTTCATGATCATACAACCAATGGGAAGAAGTCGTCTCTTGCAACCAAGAAAATTTTTGTTGGACGCACAATAAATGTTTTGCTTTAGGAAAGACACGTATATAGCAAGATAATGGGTTAGCTCAATTTTCGATAGTAAATCTTTCCATTTAAGACATACTAATGCTATTAGACATAGTTCCGATTCTAGTTATTTTCAGATTTTCTAATCTCTTCAGACATGAGATAACTTTACCGTAGTGTCGTCAAGTGATCAATTTAATTATTCTTTTTTAGTGGAACACCATACCTTTTATCGTGAACGCGTAGGCAAAAATATTTCAACGATTCCAATTGCTTCATACCGACATCTTAACAAGAACAATGTTTTTGTCGAAATTCCTGAGGAAAGAGTATGACGAAGACTACAGAGTTATTCACAGTGGCGGATCTAGACCGTAGTCAAGGGGGAGGGATCGGGGGAGCATTTGTATTTGAAAATCATGGTTTTACAACAAACATTTTGTAAATATTATCTTTCAAATAAAACACATCAACTCATCAAATAAATAATCAACAATTTTAAATAGTAACCAAATTTATTAGTTGTTTAAATTGACAAAAAATGCCTTTATCTGTTGAGAGTTCAGATCCAATGGGGGAGGAGGGTTATAGCCCACTGGTTAGTTAACTAATAATTATGTCCTGATACAATATGGGGTATTATTATTATACTATATACGAGGAAAGGGAGTTGAAGAAAACCCTAAAGTCTTTCCTGATGGCCAATACCGTGTAAAGCACGTCCAACTTTTTCTATGGCTCGAACTCTCTTCGTTATTGTAATTACTAACGGAACCCACGAGCCGCAGGCAGGTGATCAGAATTGTAATTAATGTGGGAACAGGTGTGAGAGCTGCCAAATGACTGTGGTAACAATAATTCATGCACTAGGTGGGTACTTAAATGGAATATGTTATGCAATGTGGAAATGAAAATAATGATGCGTTTTCCAATTTCAATGAACTCCAACAATTCAAATAACAAAAAAAAAAAAAAAAAAAAAAAAAAAAAAAAAACTAACGCATTTTTTATTTGAAATAATCACAGACATGCGATTTTGAGAAACAGTTTGTACATATTTCCGACGTGAAGAACGCAGACACAAACAACCATTATGGTCTGACACTGTTAAAACATTGGCGAATGGTACAAACACGCACTGAACACTAAAACAAGACAATATTTAAGTGTCAATTCGATAAAGAGCGCGAATTAAAATATTTGCAGGAATCAAACGACAAATGGAATCGGTAAGTCAATGTTGCTAGATATTACTGAATTATCAGGGCACTCTACCACTCTGCCAATAGATTGGGCACGAGAATATGACTAAATCATTCAAATTGTAATACTGTCACATTGGTAAAGCAAAGGAATCTCAAAAATAAATTCCTCAACAACACATTTTTATCCAAGAAAAAAAAATTCCCGTTTGTAAGAAATATTCCATACCTTGGTTTTCAAACATATCCATTCTCGCGAAACAACACATCGTGTTTGCATCCTCAGTTAACAGAAAACCCATCTCAGACAAAAACCGCCATATGACTGCGATATCCAAACACGTGACGGGAAATGTGTCACACATCCAAAAGAGGAATGAAGATATGAACACCATGCAGAGTTTGTTCTCCCCGTTCGAGGTCCAAGCACACATTTCCTTCGTCATAAGAGTAAAGGGAGTCTTCAAAGGATCGACGCTTGTCCTTCCGCTCAAATGGAGGAGGCTCTGCCGGAGACGACGATGCCCGGCGCCATTATCACTTTCTCCAACTTCGCCGCGACGGGTAATGCGACGGCGGCGGCGTTCGTTAAGATCATGATACTGTGTGAGAAACAACGGAGGAACTCACGCATCGGATCCTTTCATAACTTCACATGGAAACATGTTTTTTCACGGCATTACAATAATGTATCCAAAGGTTCATCGTAGATTCCGCAAGACATCGATATCTTGTTAACTAAGCGCTCTAAATTTACGACAAAAAATCTTAATACACGTTCCAGTTAATGCATAACGAAAAAGTGTGTGCCATCACCAAAAAGTTCCAAAGGTATTAAATATACCCATCCAACATTGCTCAAATTCATATGATATTGAGAGGGACCCACTACTACACACTAACTGCTTGATAGCAGGAGGAAGTAAGAGGAGCAAGAAGAACCAACATCGCACATGGAGGGTCGCGGATCAGCAGGTGTCCACCAACGAAAGCTCTGGGGTTACGACCTCAGACGACCCACACATAAAAACGAGGGCCTCTTTTTTACGAGCAGAGTCGTGCCTCGATGGAAATACGGAGATCAACTTCTTAGGGTTTCGAGCGCATGGGTAATAAAATCGATGAAATTCTAAACCATAATCCGACACGAAAAACCCTCTGCCACTCTCGGGAAGTGAACTAGGAACCACTTGTTTTCCTCCACTGAAGAAATGACTTCTACAAAAAATACGACGTAATTCCACTAAGCTAACCTAAGAGATTTATTATAATATTTATATTCTTTCTCTACAAATAAATAAATGTAATGAGCCGTAAATAAATACAAATAATCCCGACAAAGCTATCTTAATCGAAGGAATTAATTTGAGGGTCACTGGAAGAGGGCAATGAAGGTGCTATGAATTTGTCGAATTATAAGAATATTACTAAAAACAAAATGTGCATGTGCATCAATGCCTGATTTGCTTCAAAATTATAAAGCATATGAGTGAGTATTTGAGGAATATGTTCATCATATGCAGAATAACTCGAAAAGATCCACTTTCACGTCGACCCATACGTCGAAGAAGTGAAATAATTTTCGCCATGTAAAAATGGTCCGTAGATCTTTTCCGAAAGCGCGATCACACGTCTGTCCTACGTTAGCGATTCCTGGTTCTATTTTCGATAGGCCGAACAATTCCGTCCACTACCAAGGACGTTTATTGTAAAAAAAGTCATTTCTGGTGAAAAAAATGAGGGACATGAAAAAAGGGGAGAAGATGTCATATACACGAAACTGGATATACGATAGAGACAAGCTGAGACACAGTTGGAAATAAACAGTGCGATACTATAATATTACCTGTAAATGAAGTGAAATAGTAGTTAAGTACACATTCAGCATCTCAATCCACGATCTCTAATTGTGTTTTGACTTTGACTTTGCCACCATTTGACAGCAAATCGGACACATAATCTCCTCTGCATAATGTTCGTTGAGAAACGTGTGCCATGACCTTTGTAAGCGATAGACCTGCCAGTGAGGTCGTCACCTATCTCTTTCCCCGCTCCAAAAGAAGCGTCGTCGAAACGACTATCTCCTCTTCGCAGCCGCTGTTAATAGCCTCTTTCCTTTGCATCGCATCTGCTAGGATGCGGCCGCCGCCAGCCAACAATGCAGCCGATCCTAGTGCCCGCTTGTCATCGGAGAGACTATTCGCGCTTGGCATGCACCGGGCATCGACAGGATGACGGAGGCATCTCTATTTACGACCCACCACTCGATCGGACGATTCAGCAAGCTGTAACCAGCCGCGATGCTCGCACATCGATGTGAAACATCTGCGCTCGTAATGAAACGTTGATTAGTGCGAACAGACTGCTTGGCACGAGGATAAAATTCTTTTTTATCACTTCTATGAAACACTCGACAAGTCTTTAAATATTCCATCACATGTGACATAACGACCAGCCAAAAAGCATGAAACACGCAAATTAACACCACAAATCTTGAAAAATGTGTTATGTATTATTTCTTGTTACACAAAATGCGTGATACATAAAAAGGTAGTGCTTACGAATGAAATCAAACCACCTCACATTAAAATCTGCGTGATTCAAACACGGTAAAGTCTTTCTTACCAAATAGTGACCCCTCACTTGACATGCATCGACATATTTAAATAATACACTGTTGGTGTGGGTTGATTGACAAATATGGACTGTCATTTATATGCATTTATTCCTTATAAAATTTTCCCGCTAATTCTCAGCACAAGTAATTCGCGTGCTTTGAAAAAAAAAATCGTTACGAATAAAGCGAAGACATTCTATACGTCGCCTTTTATTGTTCCTTGAAAATCAGATAATGGCTTGGCACTGTTTGTAAATACATCTCAGATCGTGGAATTATTATTTACTTTAAGAATGAGAGAAGTTAAGGTAAATCTCGAATTATGAAGAAAACTTCTAGATTCCAGGGTTTTCTCTCATACTATATTGAGAACTCAGACGTCGTGGCGACTTTCCTCCTGCGTCAACGTTAGTCTCCGCGTTTTCTTCGCAGAGCAATTTCCACGAAAGCGTTATGTAAGTGCTACGACGTACAGGTTGGGATCGCCACCTGTTGGATGTCTGGTGACGCTGAGCTATTGGACGACCCAAGGTCAAAATATGCACAACATTTGCGCATTTCGAGAAGGTCAAGAATCTCGTGGCATCATGTTTGTTTGGGCACAAGCGTGGAATTCGAGGTAACCTCGTCGGCATAAAGCATTCCTAATCAAGGAGGAAAAGAACTATTAGAAGCGAATAAAAAACATTTCTTTATAGCTCCGCAAGATTTCAATATATCACATAATTGTACATTTGGCGAACAGTGCCGATACCGTTGCTGATTTGTCGGTGGTCTTTCTTAGTAACGAAAAAGCGATTTTCTTTTAACTTAATTTATGCACAATTTTACTATTTATACTCAATATATGAACTTTGCATGTGAACAATAATATTTATAATGTTCTTTACATTTTCTTAAAGAGGTGTACGTCAACTTCGAATACTTAATTTAAAATAAAATAAGACAATCACGATTATATATTTTTATGAACAAGTCCGTTTACAACATTTATCTGTTTCTTATGCATGGAGACAATATTTCGTTTTGACAAAAGGGATATTGGATAACGTTGGATTGTGTATTTACAACTTAAGATTTAAATTCGAATAAGCGTACAAGAAGCCGAAAAAATAATTATGAACCTCTGAAGTAGTCAACGTTGTGTAACAATATTAAATACAATACAATAAACTATTAGGTGATAGAAAGGCAACGACATGAAACACTAGTGATTTGCCCGATAAACCTTTCTAGGAAGAAACTTGCCGTCAATTAAATGTTCCCTGCAGGATTCACAGGAGTGACTCAGAAAACAGAACACAGTTGACTCACAAAGCGTACAACGAAAACAGTGTGTTCATAGCAGGGGGAGGAGAGTAGAGGGGTGATGAATGTGTAAAGATTGTTACGGAAGAATATTAGAAATATAGGAGGTGAACTTCTACGTGTGTAGATTTCCTGTCACTGGAAACAGTACTAAGCAGGCGTATTAAGAGTAAATGCATCTGCTCAACATAAATTCCATTTTCAGTACAACAAAACAAAAGAAATCTATTATTTTTCACTAGAGCATGTCTATTTTGGAATAAATATATGAAATTAAAAAAATTAACTACACTAAGAGCAATATCTTATGCTTGAAATGTTTAATGCGTGAAGTATTATTGATCTTCAACAAAAATCAATTCTCCCCTTCGGTATACCACTAATTGAGGGTATATTGGAAAGTGTACATTTTCTTTCTGTCCAGTATTAGGTTCGAGAGGACGTTCCCTAAACTTCTGTTCGATCCATGTAAAATATGGACTCCTCAATGTTACATCAGCGATTAATCAATAATGGAGAAGATAGAATTTTTCGATTAGGATTGCAACATATAAGTATTGTAATCATCCGAGACTGGAAGGCAAAAATACTAAAGTATAACACACAAGCGATGTATTACAATGAGAGGTTGTTAACACAGATAAATTTGTTAGTAAAATACAGTGATAGTCTTCAAGAATCTTGAAGGGCTGGCGATAAAATAAACGTTTTTTTTAAACAAGCTTTTATTTTAAAAGGTTTAAGTATCAAGCGTTTTACTTGAAAAATTCTGAAAAAGAGCTTAAAGCTTTAAAAAATTATATTTTACTAAATATTATTTTTTAATTATTAGTTTATAACTTTTAAAATAAAAATTTGTTTTAAAAATGTTTTATGAAGTTTATTTTGTTATTATTTTTAGTATTAGAACATGTTTATTATTTCTCACATAAAGCTCAATGCAAGAAAATGAATGAGCCCAAACTCAACGGGATAACTATTTTGGATTCGGAAGTTGGAATGCCCACTCCAACCTCCATCATCAGATCAGCTTAATCATCTATTGTCACACACATACGTAAAATTTCAGCTCGGTCGAAAACATTGAAATGACCTAAACACAATGACAAATTCGAAACTAAAGGACAACACATACGAAAGTCGCGAATTAAATAAAAGCTTGTAATGGAATTCACTCGTGAATTTTGCTTCGAGATGTTGTCATATGGCGAACAACTTTCTACTCGTACATAAAACGAAACATTGAATAAGCAAAAAATTTTACACTTCTTGATTCAATTACCATATTTGGATGATGTATCGCTTTAAAATGCCCACTTTGGTACAAGGGACAACTCTCCATTTTGCACGCAGAATAAAATCCTAATTCCTGAGCTCGTAAGAGCGGTGTCACCACATGAGTTGTGACCATGACTAACGGAGAGGCGTATTTGGTGCAGACAGGGTGTGAGGCGAAGGCACACACTAAAGAGCTATAGTACTGACTCACTACTATTCGCGGAGCTTCGCTGGCACGCGAGGGATTTCCTCACAACGGAATACTCCGTTGAAGGAGATTCGTTTTTTCTCTTTCATCATCAACGTTTTACATCCCAAACATTACTATTTTCCTCGACCATATCAATCGCTTCATTTGTCGAGTGTAATAATTGAGATAGCTGTTATTTCGATACAGAATGAGATCAAAAAATCATCAATTCTTCCTTTGATAAGACTAGTCCTGTCTGGGCAATGTGAACGCCAAGTCGTCTTAGGAGGTACTTGGGCTGACACGTAGTCGATGTTTCTTTTTACTTGGGCTTTACGGTTCGCCGACATCGACGTCATTAGAGCCCCAACATTTTTGTACAGGTAGGGAAAATGCTGTTACGCACTGAGGAGAGCCAACATGACTCCCCCCGCGTATGGGACTCGCCGAATGACGCAATCATACCCACTAAAAACCCTCCTGAAATATAATATACCAAACGAAAAGGCGAAGAAAAAAAAGAAAGAAAAGTTCGCTAAAAAAATTATAAAAACCGAAAACAAATAAATGAGTAAATTTAGAGAGAGAAAATGTAAATTTAAAGAAAAGGGGGAAAAACTTTCAATCCAAACTCTCCCGAGAACTTGAGGGAGGAGCCCCGATTCGTTTATGGATTTGAGTAATGACATTCAAATAAGGTGCCAAAGGCCACATTCCTCGAGGAATTTAAAAAGGCGAATTAAAATCGTTTCTTTTTGCCCAAGCATAACGTCCAAACTGTTGGGTAGATTGTGTCGCCGTCGGTTGGTACTATATTTGAGACACTCCAAAAGAAAGTGTTACACGGTAAGTGTTGTGTTGAACGTTTCACAAATGGGGGAGGTTGACCGCGTAAGAGATGACCATGGGTATGATAGCAGTGGCCAATACGAAGACGGATCACTTCTTCTCGTCTGTTCGCACGGGATGATGACGACCAGGTCTTAACGGAGTGTTTTACCTTCGATGTGTCCTGGTATTACGACGGATGTAGAAACATAATGCTGATCAACGTTCGTTCGAACTACTAACAGTAAGGGGAATGGTTTGGAGGGATTCCATATTGACGAATGCTTTTGTTTTGATCTATTTGACGAATGCTATTTTTATCGCGTGTTATGCATTTTTAATGTGCTATGACGATGGTAGTCAACATAAATATATAATGGTGGGTTAAATAAATGGAGAAAAGATATGGAGGTAAAATGTACGGCAAGCTTGAAGGAAAGGTAAACAAACGGTTATATACCGAATACAGTTGAAGGAATTATCTGTTAATACCTGCTTCGGGGGCGGCATTACTTGACTCGCAATGAGGAAAAATTTCTTCCTTCCCATCTTACGCAAGTGCATCCCATACGGAGGCGAATGTAGCTTGTGAGAAATATTAAGAGGAAAACACTACTGCTGGCGCAGGTGATACGGGTGTTCCAACGAATCAGGGCCACCTCTTGAAATCCTGTGACCACAGGGTGCTAGTGGTGTGTCATCGATTGTGAAAGCATGTGACTTTCTATCTGTAAGTTTGGGGCAGCCCCTGCGCCCCTCCCTTTCACAAGACAAGGGACAAGGAAAATACATAATTTAAAGAAAAATACAACAAGATTGTTTTCCGGAAAAATTACATGATTTATCGCACTTTCAAACCCGTGAAACCAACGACGGAAAATACGTGTCACGAAGTTCACAGCTCTATTTGTGCAGAAATTCAAATGCATTCCGGTTCTCTTCCTCAGGTATTTATTGTTTGAAAATGTACGTTTATAAAAGTTACGCATGAAACTAATTAGAGGTTAAATACTACGTTAAATATGTTCGAACGTTATAATACCAAAACAGGATGCAATGGTTTATAAAGAAGAAACACATCAACTTTTTTCCGGAAGGCACATCTCCATCGAAGTTACACTCAAGTATAACGATAACAGCACAGAAATTTATTTCACAATGTATAATGATTGGTTTCAATACACGTTTTTTTCTGGTTCTCTAATTATTACTGATAAAATAGAACACAGTTCTTACTCCAATATTTATTTTCGTACATTCGCATCACTAGTGTTACAAGAAAAAGGTGGCTATGAGAGCACGTGAATGTACCCTCCTGATAAAATATTAAGAAAATAAAAACAGGCAAGAAACATAACTACTTCATTCAAACAAATATGGACTTTAGTAAAAGGCAACGTTAGAAAAAGAAATCAATAATACACCTTTGTGATAGACTTGCTCAGCACTTATCTGTGTGCCTTTCACAAAAATGAGTGAAAGTATGAAATAGATGGAGGAGGAAGAAGACATCTTAAGTAATAATTCTTTCAAGCGATAAAACAATACATCGCTTGGTACATTAGTTCTGTTTGATTTGTCCCCTACGAGATATCCTGCATTTATCACAACATTAGCATTAGAAATGGGCAACGTTCAAATACCATTAGTAAACAAAGAAAAGTTTCATTTGTCGAAGTACAAAGTTTCGCAAACATTCATGGTATAAAGCTACGCGCAATGACAATACGCAAGGGGCATTTGTATCAGCTTATCGCCACTTATCCATTATCAACACAGCCCTATTTTCAATCATAAGTTTGTATTGAGTAACTCAGAGATACATCCCAAGAATTTCCATTTACCTTCGCTCAAAGATTACATTTAAGTCACATATCATTAAAATTTGATAAGAGAAGCGATACTACCAGACTTTTTGTTAACTAGAAGTACAGTAAATAAAAGATTTTAAAAAATACTCTCACGAAATTGGAGAGTTTTTTCAATTGACCTTCCAGGGACTACAAATGACGGAAGAAATTGAGGAAAAGAAGAACCGAGGAAAAATATTACGGAATTTCTTGATTTCTCTTTTAGGTCGACGAAGACGTATGACGAAACGAAACAAAAATTTCAGTCAATTAGTTTTAAAACAAAGAACTTTGCCATCAAATTTTGTTCTCATAAATGTCACAAGGAAAATATTAATATGAACCACAGATTGGAATCAATTTACTAATTAAGTGCAGTGTTGGAATGAAATACTATTCACGTACCGTACCTTCTTATGGTACAATACATCTTGAACTGTTTAACAGCAGGTGTACGGTTTGTAATATAAACAATGCCATCCTCAATAAGATCAATAAAAAATTTAATTTAGAGAGTAAATTGTGTACCGAAAGTAAATCACGACACCATCAGTAGAATTTAAGCTCTAAAAGTTACCATTTTCTTTTTGCTCCATTTTTTTGAATTATTTAATATAATTGTAATTTTATTTTTCATCCACATTTTTTTGTTCACGAATAGAATGTTGAAAAAATGAGCGATACACATTCGGTTATAATTGCGAGCTTTTATGTTCTCCTGGAACCTCTACGCAAAGATCTGAAGAGATATGGAAGACCTTTACTAATCTGTGCGCAGTCAGGCATTAACATGTTATACACGAAATCTTATTCCTGTGGGAATTTAACATTTCAATCTTCACACCTACATCACCGATGGAAAGTACATTCAATAAAGCATGCATATGAACGAAACTCTTCTTTTGGACGATTACCGTACTTAACTTCGTGTATCTAATGTTTACTCGCAAGGTATGACGAAAGAATGTATGACATCAGGTCCAACGAATAATGAAAAATATTTCGATCGTCGCAACAGCGAATAGATTCCTAATTCACAGAGGGTTCGGTATCGTTCTCACAGTCGCGCGATTGGATCTCCTCCACTTTGGACAAAAGCTGTTGGACGCTAGAGCCAGTCTCCTGAAAAGGTTAGCTATTCGCCCTCAGCAGCGCACAGCACGTGGACTCCATATTTGCGGGGGACAGCTTTCCAGAAACAACGGTACAAAGCGGTCGGCGGAAACACGAGAGCGCACATACAAATATCGAAATAAGGAACCAGGTTTCCATTGGCTGCCGCGACTGGAAGGCTCACTCTCAAGAAAAAACGTTCAAGAATGGAGTCCAAAAGTGGAACTCTTCTGTTTCGAGTTCTCTACAAAACAACTAATTGTGGGACTATGAAATAAAACTAAACTACTTCGACGAGAGTTGCAAATACATTTAAAATAAACTACTATTTTATAAATTATTTCCCGAACAACGGAAATGTTACTGTATTTTAACTTCCATTACATCTAATTTTACTAAAAAAATCCAAAAGTACCATTTATTTTATACGACAAAATAAGTCAAAAATTTGGGTTGTTGAAGTGTATAACGTAAATTTAAATAAATTGGAGCTAATAATCGTCCACGTTCTTCACAATGAATCACATAAAAACTCGGAGGAAAATAGAGCAAAATTAAAAGAAAGAATGGAATCGGGAGAGCAGGGTGGGGGTGGCGCTCTCCGTGCTTCGCGTCTCGCCCCCTCCCACCCTGGGAGCAAGCACTTCCACCACCACCTCCGTCGACCACAGTCGCCTTATACGCCATCCCGCAGCGCCGACCATGAATGGGCAAACTGCGCGCGGACAGGACGAACAAGACAACTTCCAAGCGACGGTTTCGTTTTTCTCTCCACTGTCTCTCCGCGCACCGAAATACACGCACCGTTGGACGAACACTCCTCTTACTTTTTTCCCTTTCATCCCCTCCCTCCATCTCACGCATCCTGTTATCGGCCCGCCGAACATCCGTTGCAGCGTCCCCACTATACGTTATGGACACACCGAATACGGGAGTCGTTTTTTTCGGCTGTGCGCGGGAACAGTCAAAGACCAGGGAGAGCTCGACGACGCGACATGTGAGAGATAATTCAAGGACGACATACGCACGCACGAACAATAATTCATCACGAAACGACATACTAACGTTAATAGTTCTGGGAAGAAATTAAAAATTCAGATCAACATAGAGGTCAATGTGAGACAAATTCCTGATCAACCGGAAAACAAATTCCAAACACTGAACTTGTTAACCTTGCCATTGGCAGTATGGCAGGTGTCGTTGGAATACAATAAAGATTTAGTTGGAATAGGAGAAAATAGAAAACAAAAAACAACATTTCTTTCTGAAATCGCCCAAAATAATAATTTGTATAAGTCAAGTAGAGTAATAAAAACTAAATAGGTTAAAAAAATCGGAAATTGAACGCACGCGTAATCCAAGTGCCTGTCTCTCATGGGTGGAGAGGAGGGGGGAATGGGTGAAGTTGAAGGCGCACCGCCATACCACCCCCGAACAGTCGCTCACTGTCCCGTTTCCTTTTTCACGGTCTTGACCCTCAAAATCTGTATAAGGCGCGTCCTTTCTTGTCCTCTGCGCGCTGGGAGCAGAATCCCGCTCGTGTCGTATAAGGAAACGCGACATGTAAGATTCGAGAGCGACTCCGCAGCCACCCTCGTCGACAAAGAAGACACAGCCACAAGTCAACGATATGATCGGATCCTCTTCGCGCTCAAAGTACACGCAAAATCCCACTCTGTACTTCGATTACTTTCATTCGAAAGCTTCCACGCTCTCTGTTGAGCAGTTTCAATCCATAATGTTACGCTTTACTAAATCAAGCGTTACTTCTAAACTCAGTAGACAAAATTCAAATAATTTCTAAAAAGCATCAATAAAAATCAAGACAATCTAAGGGGAAATGATAGGAACTATTGTAAAAACAACAGACCAATAATGTACTTCCCAAATACATTTTTAAAGACCAAGTACTACAATTTTAATAAGCTATCAAGTTAAGTCTGAATTATTCAAAATGATTTTTGGCGCTTGCTCTAATAATGCGTAACACTATCAATGAAACTTATACAAAAGGAAAACAATTTAAACAAAGAACACTTTTCTCGACAGCTCGGAGCGATACTTTTTTATATACTTCCCAATTAAGAGAATATACCGCGTCCACGAATACTAATTTTTATTTTTCAAACGATACCAAAATTATCATTGAAACGATATGGTTTACGTAAAGGCTATCAATAATGACCCCTCACTTGAATACGCTGCTCTCTTCAAATCACTTCCTCTTAAGAAAAGAGTTGTATAACAAGCATATCGAAAATAGAAAAGAAACAAACCTTGTTACAATACCAAGTAAAACGTTGAGTTGTATAAATTATTCGATAAATCAATAATTACTTTCAACAGTGTCATCTCAAATTATTTATCCAAAACTCTGTGTTTCCAATATCTTCGCAAATACTTCAAAATATGCGATATAACTTGAAGAGAATGAGTACTCATTCCATATTTTCTAACACACAAATTAGAATGAACTTCACTGTCAATGTTATTTTCCGTACTCAAAGCTGCAACTAAATGCGACAGCAACTAAAATGCCGTTAGGGGCAACTCATTTGTTTGCAAACTAATAGAACGTTTTTCTCCTTCCTTTTAAGAATCGTCAATGGCTGACTGTTATTTCTGAATCAGGGTCAATTTAGAAACCAGTTTCGAACAGCAACTACCACATCCTTTGGGGGTCTAACGATACAACACTTATCTTTAAAATACCCAGCCTCACTTAACTGGATTCGTTCCACTACAGAAAAAACACCTACGATACGTCTCTCATCAAAGCAATAAAAATGATTCACACACAAAAAAAACAAAAACGATTTGGGCTATCCGATTTCGAGAAACTGAACAAATCGGTTACAGGTTATTAAGAGACCATTTATTATCGAAATATTAATCACATCAAATGTGACGGTTTTACAGCAAGCCTTTCCATTTTCGTAAACTGCCCTCAGATAAAATAAGTCTTAAAAATCAAAATAAATGCGAGACTTAAAAGCGACCGAGAAAGCAAAAGACACAATCAATTATTAGAAACTAAATCCAAATGGTGCTAATTTAGAGCAACATTTTCAACTCCTCGTTAAAACTTAACTTCCTTCTGAAACAGTCTTCCCGTGTCCTTCAAAGCGACAGTGCGACCGCCAACAGCAGTGGCCTCAGAACCTCTCCTCTTTGGAAGACTGCATCCAAATACGGAATGCTGGAACTGGCGGGTGGTCTAGGGCGAAAATACTCACTGCCACACACTGCATCCAAGCACACTCGCTCCCGCTGCAATAATAACTTTTTCACGAGTTTCACATTAGAACGTGGCAATATATATTCAAGAGGTAACTCCAACCGTCATCAAACGCTATAGCATCTAGACTTGTAGAGATTCTCTCTCCATCCAAAATTTTGGTGGAATTGACAAACAATAGCCACAGTGCTTGGATGAGTTCGACGGAGGACAGATCAACTACTCAAAAAAATGCGCATAAGAAATAATGCTTCCACACTTTTATCACTAGTACCATGACTTATATTACCCTACATGATGTAAAATGAAGGGACATATTTAATATACTTTTCTGATTATCAATTTTCGTGAATTTTGTGTTTTACTTATCTCTATAAATCATTTTTGGACGCTCTTCTGTGTCGCTTTGGCTCGGGAGCTAACCGTCGACGAAACCAATAACAATTTGACAAGCGTCTTCAACAGCCACTCTTCCTTAATGCCTCATTCATGAGTATATAGTAGTGTCGTTTTCTCGCGCTACCATCGGCCATTGTCGAAGGCTTGTTCCTCCGCGCCGTGACTCCGCGACGCGGCAACTTTCGATTTTGGTCGCTCGCGTCTCGCCTTCACCGCGCGCGTGTTGCCTTATATGGAAGAAATCGCGACGGTGACGGCGGCGGTGGGGTGGCAGGGGCGGCGTCGGCGGTGCTTAACGGCGCAGTGCCGCGGCGCTTCCCAGTCCAGGAAGGTTCCCGACGCGAGAAAAGTGCAAAGCGCTGGCTTCCTACCTCACAAAGTGGGAGAAGGGGATTAATTGTTCTGAGAATGCGACGTAGATACAAGAGCCACTTTTCGACACCTTTCTATGCTCTTCTCTTGAAAGAGATAGCGTCTCCCTACGCAAACGCGATTTCTCCCCTTCCACAACATATATAAAATGAAATTAACTTATTATTCCCTCAAAATAGGCCACATTTTGTTCATAATGAAAGAAAATATCAATTAATATTTTGAAGTTCACAATTTCTTATTATTTATAATAGACATATTTCATACTTTTCCTCAATATTGGCACGGCTATGAACATTTCTGTGCACTCGTGCCAACAAAGGTTTTCATCTTTCGACACGAATTGGAAACATCCCGTTGTGGCTTCTGGAGAGTAAAAAATATTTTACTAGTCGTATTCAAACACTTAGATGATCAATACATGATCTCTTAACTAAATTAATTTGTGTTCGAAATTCTGTAGCCGAGACAATCCACAATACAATTACACACTTCAGTTTTTTTAATACTCTTAAATATATGACGTATGGTGAACTTCTCTATAACGGACACACAATGGGAACATTGAGAAGTGAACATAGATGGAACAGAGTTTGAGAAAATAATTGTAGCTATGTATTTCTTTAATTTATTGACAAAATAGATTTTGAATGTTCACTCAAAAATAGGATGAAAAGGGTTCTTCGACCAAACCTAAATTTGAAGGAAAAATATATTATAAGTTGTGACTTTAATCACTAGATGTGGGACGGGAATGACAATAGCCCTCTGCAGAGAAATGTCCACTATTGCGAACTGTCCGTTAAGGAAAATTGACCTGAAATATCTCGTTAAGTGCACTGGTTAGATAGTTCAAAGGGATCGCGGGACAACGTAAACAATATATTAAACAATTAATCAATATATTAAACTTAAGCGACCTATCGCAAAAGTAACCACCAGCAAAGTAATTACATTGGAGAGAAATGAAATTGATGCATCTCGATCCTGCAACGATTTCAAATAAACTCTAAATAAGGGCAATAGAGCAGCTATTTACACTTTCTTATATGCGCAATAAGCCTTAGATCAATAAGCTAAATGAGCATTCTTAGACTTTGGAAGCATCTGAACCATGACTAGCTATTTTGAGTGCACTAAGAGTTAATCCTTTAACAACTTGGAGAAATACTAGAGATATAAATAAAAACCAGCACTAAAGGAAAACTTGTCCTCTACAACCCTGCTCACAAGATCCCGTTAGAAAGTTCGACACTTCTGGGATAGGTTAAGAACATCGCTGCAAGACATTTCTTTTCCATTAGCATGAATCTTCGGCAAATCATATTCCCAGGCAGTCACGCAGATCGTGGCGCAGACAAGGAATATTTGAGCGATATACCTTAGCTGCCGGACGAAAACAAACACAATCTTTAAAGCATGATAAAGCAAGTAACACGTTGATGTTGGCGAGCCATAAAGCCCCAAGGGGAAAAAAGTAACATGACAGCTTTCCTTGCTTTTATTTTCCAACACGAGTGGGTGGAAGTTAATGACTACATTGAGCAGACTCATTATTCTTAAAACCCAAACAAATCTGCGTTATTCTTAGATAGTCGAAACATCATTTCCATTCAGCAAAATACGGAAGAGATCTAGCATACGTAGAATGGTATTACACTTGTTCTGAAAAACTGAATAATCATATAAATAATTTCATTAAATAGCAGTATACTGGTTAACTTTATCTTCTATTCTAATTGTTTCACATTATTATGTATAACATTATTAGTATATTTATTATTATTACTTCATTAAACAACATTAGCCTTATATCCAGACATCCTTAAAACATAAACGAGTTTTTAATGTCTTTCCCATTTCTTCGATCAAATATTGAGATTGCACCTATATTCCAAATCATAAGGAATCGCATTACTTCCTACTTTAAACTAATTGAAACGCGAGAACACTATCCAGAATATTCCTTAACAGGCAATTTTGAACGATTTTTTATACTTTGAATAAGATTTCCTGTGTTATCGTCTCATCCTGTTTAGAAATTTCTACTAGAGTATTTTTTTAAGTAGATATACGATTATTTCCTGGAATTTAAGGATGTTTGTCTCACACTAATATTAATATATTGCACGTTTCTAAAATATTTGGAATTTTGTATCTACACAAACATCAGACTACTATATTTTATGCATTTACGTTAACCACATCCGGTCTGTAGGTAATTTTCCTTTCTTGTTTTCTTGGGGGGAAGGGAAAAGAAGTGGAGATATTAACAGTTATCCACATTAAAGATTGCGAATGTTTTAACAACTTTTGATACATATCACTACTTCAGAGATAAAATGTTTAATAGACTAAATGATATATTTATTTTTCTTTTGTAGAAGTTCTGAAGTCGTGTTGGAGGCTCACCGGAATTTTTTAAGTCATGTTTGTTAAGGCAACGTATTCAAAGATAACCTGAGGCAATTTTCTAGAGACAACGGCCACAGCGTAAGTTGCCAATCAATACGACACGTCTCGCTGCCTCCGCGGCATGAAACGAGGATCAAGTCGCGCATTGCCCGCAGCAACAAGAAACAAGGCATGCAGCCGTCCGCCACGCAGTCACAGAAAAACGCACTGCATTACATCGCCTCCAACCTGGGCAGAGTGGACGGCACGAGGACGCGTTGAAGACGACGCGCTTCAGTGTGCGGGTGGCCGGGGGGAGGAACGGGGCGCGGTTCGCTTTCACTAGAGCAACACCGCGGCGTCAAGGTGACGGAAGAGAGACAGCGACGCGATTGTGGGTGGAATGACGAGCAGCTCGTACGTCATAAATACGCTTCATTTCACAGAAAGTTTCGTCCTTCATTAAAAATTAATCACTGATCATTTCAAACAACAATATGATCATTTCTAACATATAACTAGATGAACTCCCGTGACTTCACTCGCGTCACGTTTGGAAATTCGTGCATAAATACTTTGATGAACTTCCATTGATATCAACTGAAAACAAATGTTGTATTCAATTGTGAATAAAACCACGGATGATAAACAAAAATAAAACTCAACAATAAATTGACACACCTGCTTATTAGTGCTAACAAGGTCAATCAAGAAAGTAGGTAATACTATCGCGGAGAATATAAAGAATGTTAAATTAATACTATTTTCGTAATATTAAAAAATATTGCCAATATTTCGGTACCAAAGTTCATTATAAACCTACCCCAATGTTTCCTACTGCCATATTCTTACATCGCCTCCACTTGTTTTCGGGAGCTTGAGGAAAATTCAAATTCCTCTTTTACATAGTACTATAATGATGGACGCTATCTATGTGATATACTATAATGATACACCCATGGTCAGAGATACTAATGGTTAGTGATGAAATTGCGAATGTTTTCAGAGGGAATTTATCGTGAAGCACGTGATGAGGATGAAGTTGCGGGGTGAGGGAGGCGGCGATGAAGGCGCGCGAGTCCCGGGTTCGCTTCTCAATGAAACAGGTCGCGGCAAGCGCTCGCTTTTCTTCCAGAGACGGACGCCGCTTCCCGTTAGGCGCTCGCGAGCGACCAAGAACCTATCGTGAAGGCTACGCAGGCAGCGCCCGATGCGCGTGTGCACAGTGGGCTCAATGCCGTTGCAAACTCGAAAAAAAGAACTTTGCGACTCTACGCGAGACTCAACACATTACATGCCATGGATACCTCGAAACGTACGTAAAAACAATTACAATAGTCTAATTATAAAAAAAGTAGTACTACAAAGATGAGAAATACGATACATAGCATTGAAATAAGTGGAATTACTCTTTCGTATACATGTGGTGAATAAACGTAAGACTGATTTTTCATACAGAGATTTTTCACAAAATTAAGAAATTATATTGTAAACTTGGTAAAAAAAATTTGATATGCAACAACACCAGAGATATTCTGTTATAATTCAATGTACATTTATTCAAACTCTCAGCATTCAAGGACGAGGTATGTAAAAATTGTAAAAAAAAATACTTCCATGCAAATGATACATCAGTACGATACAGTAGTTTCAAATACGTTATCATTGTATTTGAAACGATGCATTTTATCAAAAGAAACTTTTGTCCATCCTGAATCGAAATTCGTCTCAGTGTAAATCATAGATGATGGAGAAGGTGACGAAACCGGTGACAGAGCATGGTGGCATTGGTACATGGTGAAATCTTCATATACAAACTATGGGGATGGTGTGTAGTTAGAAATAAAGACGGTGTGGAGAAGAGAAAAACCGCACTGTGTGGAATCGTGGCACTGACGCTAATATTAAACGTTGCAGCGGAATGTTCATAAAAAGAGTTGCAATGGAGGAGACGGGTAACGAATGAAAGGAAAGCGGAAAAGAACCTTATAAGGTGGTGAAACATTGGCGGCGCCTGTCTCTTCACTGAAGCCGAGGGACAACAAGTCTTCTCCTCCTCCACCTGCAATTCTCGATTCATTTCTACATCGTGGGAGGGGGACACAAGGGAGGAAGCCAATGGACGCGAGAAGGGAGGTGGGGAGGAGGGAGCTACTACATGCAGCAGAAACAAAAGAGCATCAACCACACGACGACATTCCCTCATTGAACTCTCAAGATATCCAGAGCACTGGATGGTTGCTACTAAATACAAATTCCGGCAATAATCAAACTTTCGTGAAAATACTTCTCAATCCTTCTCATCTCAACGTAACAAATATTATGGAAACGCTTCGAGGTTTAGAATTATATTTATTGCTCACCACAAATAAAATTTAAAGCAATAAAAATACAGAAAAAAATCATACGGCGTATTAGAAAATGTCACAATAAAACGGCAAGTATCTCAATGACAGTATTCTGAAGTGCTGAATACTCTCAAACTATAATGAAAATTGAGTCAAAGGTGCACACAATCACAATTTTATTTATATCCAGCAAACGATAAAACGGTAAAATAGGAAATAACTCAGAGACAAACTGACGCCGATACCCGGGAGATATAACCTGACTATGTTGAAGTCCGGGGGAAAACTCTCAGAGCAAAGACATTACATAAAAATATCAAAAAACGAACTATAAAAAATATAATACCACAAAGAGCCAATGAAAGTTGGTTTTTAGTAATTTGTTTTCTCCAATTTTAACATGTTCTCAGATATTTTTATTGCTCTAGAAAAATTATGTTGGATTGAAGCTTTTTAGATTAAAAATCTGAAAAGGAAGTAATAAAAAAGTGGCACCCGAATCTCGAACGCAAGGCCATGCTCGTAAACAATAAATTACTCGTGCTGGTGGGTAAATATTTATGTTTCAGAAAACGCTATCAAGAAAATTATTACCTGACTACCTTGAAAATCACGATCTAATTTAAACATTCGTATACGGCTACTTCACCTGTTTTCTTTTTAGACTAGACTATCGGGATCAGCTGTTTCCATCATATGAACTAGTTTCTCCATTGCATTTGGTTGGCAAATTGAAAAAAAATATTATACGACTCATCTGATGATGTAGCCGCAGAGCTGAGTTCACGGCTCCACAGAGAGCGAGTGCGCGAATGGGAATCCCCACACATCTTTGAGGTTAATTTACGGAAAGGCGAGTGGATGAACACTACTCTCATGCGTCATCACAAGAGTCACCACGCCTCATGCTAGCGGATCACACATATATAGATACAACTATCCACATACAACTATCTTTCGCCAACTTCACACGATTTATCGCTTCAGAGCAGAGCATTTTAGTGTTAAGTTGGGCCGTTTTATAAATTGTATAAAACCTAAAAAATATACGATTCATGAATTTACTATTGAATCGAGTATAGGGAGATATTTAAAGGACATTAGTGGGAAGACATTAGGGGAGATAATTAAAGACTTACGACCTTAAACGAACGAACAGTACATATTTTAAATCTCACAACGTTTCGGCTTTATATTGAAGTCGTCGTCAGGTGGAACAGATTAATTAATTATTTAATTTGATTTTATAACGGACGTTAATTAAATAAATAAATACATTTATTCAATTGTAGTACAATTCTTCTTCAGTTGGCTCTACAGTCCCAAATGGACCTTCGCCTCCTCGACAAGCCGCCTCCATTTTTCCCTGTCTTTTGACGCCAACTTCCAGTTCATAATCCTTGCTGTCTTCAAATCTTCCTCCATACAATCCCACCATCTACTTCTTGGTCTTCCTCTTGTCCTTACTCCATCTAGTTGGCCATTTACCACCACNGTTGGCCATTTACCACCTTCTTTACAGTTCTGCTCTCATCCATCCTATTAACATGACCCAGCCATTTCAATCTACTTACTCTTATGTACGTGACGTCAGTATCTTGATACAACTGCGCTATTTCGTTATTATACCGTACTCTCGACTGACCATTCTCCTTAACTCCTCCATAGATTCTCCTGAGAATTTTCCTTTTAAAGATTTTCAATCTTTCACATACCCCCTTTGTTAATGTCCATGTCTCAGCACCGGTCTAATTAGTGTTTTGTATATCCGAATTTTGGTTTGGCGCGGCACGATATANCGCGGCACGATATGGTTTTTAATTAATGGAAGTAGAGCAAAATATGCTTTATTAGCATTTGTTATTCTTCTATCTATCTCCATATTTATTTCATTTCTCACTGTAAGCAAAGTTCCTAGATAAATAAATTCTTGTACAACATCAAATTTATGTTTACCAATGATAATTTTGGTATCTTTGATATTTTTCCTTCTTGAGACCGTCATAAATTTCGTTTTTGCTTCATTTTCCTTCAGACCAAGCCTAGAGGTATATTCTTCCAACTGGATGAATTTCTCCTTCACATCCTCCACTCTCCTCCCTGATATCACTATATCATCCGCAAACGCTAGTATTTGGTGTGTTCTATACAGAATGTTCCCACGGTAGTCTATTCCAGCCTTACGAAACGCTATTTCCAATGCTACGTTAAACAACATCGGGGCTACACTATCTCCTTATCTAAATCCTGTTTCAAGGCTTATTTCTTCCGATAGGTTTACACCTGTTTTAACTTTAGCTTGGTTCTCTTCATTCATTAGCCTGCACATCCCTACCAACTTTTTAGGTATTCCCATCTCGTGCATCTGATCCCACACTTCTTCTCTCCAAATACAGTCCTAGGCGGTCATAAAATCGAGATATAGATGGTGTGTAGTAATATTTATTTCCCAACATTTATCCAATGTCTGTCTCATGATACATATCTGGTCTATTGTTGATCTATCCGACCGAAATCCACACTGATACTCTCCAATCAACTCATCTACATATGGTTTGAGTTTATAACCCACTATTTTAGACAACACTTTGTAGCCTGTGCAGAGTAAGGTGATGGCTCTATAATTGTCACACAACGTTTCATCCCCTTTTTTGTGTATTGGATTAATAATTCCACATTTCCATTCCCTGGGTATTACTTCCATTTCCCAAACTTTCGTAATCAGTTGGTGCATAATTTTCATCATCGCATCCCCACCACATTTATATAATTCACTCTGAATTCCATCGCATCCTGGCGCTTTACCACTATTCAAGCTTGCTACTGCTTTTTTAATTTCTTGTACCGATGGTGGTCTGGTTCCGCTGTTTGGTATTCCACATGTTTCTCATATCCCCTCTTACTTCCATTCTCTTTGTACTGAAAATGATTCGCGTAGTACTCTGCCCATCTACTCGAAATTTTGTTTCCCTCCGTTAGAATTATTCCAGTAGTAGAAAGAGAGGAGATATTTAAAAAAATATTTCATTCCGGAGAAACCGATATTCCTCACAGTTACAAATAACTTATTTAAAAAAACAACAACATGATATTTCAAAGGAAGCGTCGGTAACTATGGTACATAACATAAAATGATCCTTGTTTAACTACACATGGGCATCTCGTTAAAGACGACACCAACATAATACTAAAATCAATATTTTGCGACTGTAGTTCCGCCGTATATCAAAAAGGTTGTAAAGTAGTTCAGCGAGATTAATGACAATTTAAACGTGTATGGTGTATTTCACAATTCACTCGTCTCATTCATTAAATACTTGTATAACTATTAGTTAATAAACCAGCAGAGTAAACGGTACGCATGAGCGTATATGAAAATCACATATGAATCTCACATATGAAAATATGTTACTTCAAGAGGTCCGGAAGAGATCACAAAAATACACNCCGGAAGAGATCACAAAAAAACACAGTTCATGGTTGAGAATAAAGTTACATATACCAATTACATTTCACAAGTATTGGGTTGAACGAAATAGCAATGACTCATCACTTACGTAATCTGGCTCTTCAGGAATCAGCCCTCGTTGCCGGTGGACAAAAAATTACTTCCTATTCGCATTAGAGTTGAGCAAAAAAGATACACGACGATAACACACGGGGCTCACCCAGACGGGAGAACAATAATTTCACTGGAAATATAAAATGAGAAAAACTAGAAAAGAAAACTCGATGCCTGTAAGATTTCTCAGTACGATAACTTCACACAAGGAACACGACGTCGTTGGCAAAGGTTTGGTGCGAGCGCATCGCAACAACTAGTCGCGGAGCCGGTGCCAACATCGCCCGGCGAGCCAGAGCTTGTCTGGAGTTGGCAAGTGCGGAGGCGGGCAGGGTCCTCCATTCATGGAACCTCGTCGCGTTGGTGGCAGCGGTTGCTGCGACGAGGAGCTCGAGGGCGACGGCGCGGCGCGACGCGGCAGCGGCGAGCAGCAGGACCAAACATCCAGTGGACGACCGCGCCCCACTTAACATTTCGCGGAGTGGAAACGAATTTATGCACGAGATCGCGTTTTGCATAAAATGTCGATCCATGAACTATCGCTCAGAAAATGACGCTGCAACCATTTTTGATAAATCAACGTTCTCTGAATCAACGATCAATTCATATAATGTGGTGCCAATGGATAGGAATTAGTGTGAAAAAAAAACATTAAATCGTTTTAGTGAGGTATACGGGTCACGTTACGAAAATTCGTATTGAATTTCTATGTTATCTGATGCATTTCATCTCATCATACAATCGGAGTCAAGAAGTATTGCCTTTCAACTGACCTCTATTGCCAAACAATTTTGGAATTCGATAGGAGTGTTTATTTGTAATACACACAATAAGCGGTTTCATGAGGATTGTAACTTTTTTTCTTCAATTTATTCATTTACTTAACAATAATGCAACGTTTACTTAACGGCATTGCAAAGTTTCTCCAGAGCCTCACTCGATGTGTTTTACAAACGCAATGCTACAGGCGGAACTTCCTGAAGGAAATAATATTCACTAATAAGTATTTCAAGATCTTCATGGATACGAAACATTTAACTGTAGCAATTTATGCTCGTGTAAAAGAAAGCAATGATATCAGCGTATGGACATTTGGAGGTTTAATCTCCGACAGCAAACAAATGTCTAGCTCGTCAATTTCAGCGATACATGAAAAAAAACTGAAGAAGCAAGGTAGGTATGGAATGAGGAAATTCTGTTAATGACAGTCATGCCTACGAACTAAAGGTGATCCATAGAACAATTACTTCCAAAACAATTTCAGCGAGATGATTTTAAAAAATGTTACAAACACACTAAGGGATTGGTTTACTAAATGAGATATTGAAAATGATGTAATGTAATAAGTTACCAAAGCGAGAATAGTATGAATAATAATAACAATAATAAAGCCAGCGTAAAATTTAGCCACTAAATGAAGCGGCTGAAAAGAGAGGAACATTGACTATTCATAAGAGATTAAAAAATATTTTATTTTGCCGCAAGCAAATGCGATTCGAGAGACAAGTTCTCACGATGATTATCAGAGTAATCAACCGATCAAAGGCAGCACCTGTCCTCAGATGCTTTACGACTGTCGCCAATGCTAGTACCGTGAGAACAGGAACAAAGAAAAGATGGAGTACAAAGAAGAATAAATCCAAAAAAGGACAAGCAAATCACAATAAAAAAGACAAACAATGGTTGAAATCATGAAAACAGTAGTTCCCAAAAGTACGTAAATTTCGAGAGAAGAAGAAGAACGAATTCTTGATTAGCCAATTCTCCTGCACCAATGTTTTAAGACCAAAATCCTTTTTGTATATTGGTATACTTTCCTCAGCCATATATAAATAAATAGGGAAATACAAACGTAAATTTGCTTTAATTTCAATTTATGATTTTCGAAATTCACAATATTAGGAAGAAACAAGGAGAAACATAAACGTAGAAAATATTAACATGAATATTATATGCTTTGAGATTTATATGTTCTTTATGAAATAAATAATTAAAAATTTAATTATTCTTAAGTCGTAAGTTTTTAATATTTATTTCATTAGATTATATAATGGACGTTAATTATAGTAGAATGTTCTTTATATTTGGGGAGGAATAGGAGGGAGAATTGTTTGACCTCCATACCCAAAAAATCTGGGTGCACTGGTACACATCCTACGCTCCAAAATCTACAAAGGACTTGGGAAACACGACGACAAGTTCACCTAACATACCGCGACATACACAAACAGACAAATGACATATAAAACATAACCCGACTTTTAGAGTAGCATGAATTAAATTGAATCATGCAACCAGCGTCAGCGCACGTTATTATCTGTTAGCGCATCCACGGCTGCTGCTTTCCTGGGTTACTGCGTCACAGGCTTATGACGTCACCGTGTCAAGAGATCAACTATACGTCCACATCTGCGCAGTATCTCAGAACTACGGTACTCCGTAGTTTTAGGTACGGAATGGTGTCTCCCTCAAATATTTCAATTTATGAATGTAAGGTTGTATTCTGAAGTAGGTTACTAATCTTTGACTCTCCCACCCAAGTCCCACATGTCCAACTATTCTCTACACAGAAATGTAAGGTAAAGACAAAGTCCATCATCTTTCGTGTGGCACTCAACAATAGGACACAAAAACCGTAAAAAATATGGAACTACTATCGGACTCACAATGAATAAAAAAATTACATACACTGAATGGAAAAATACAATGCAGCTGAAACCGTATGAGGAATGTAATATTTCTGCACGTTTGCTACGATTTTTAATATTCTTCAACGATACTTAAAGGATGAAAATCGGTTCGCAGAAAATCCAGAGTACGCCGCACTTTTTCATTCAAAAAAGAAAAAAATATAATTGAATTTTACTAGAAAGGAAAACATCATTAAAAAACAAATTTGCCAGGTTTTGAGGAAAGTTAAGTGAAAATAATACACAACGAATAAAACGTGGTATTTTGTGAAAAGAATTGTCCATCAAATCACAAATTCACTAAATTCGTTTCACAATCATTTATACAGTAAAATTTTGTCTAAACCTTCGAACAAGTGAAAACGAAGTTTTTAAACATGTAATTTTCCTGTACAATACTGTTCAATTCTTTACACGTGAAATATTTGTATATCAATTTTTGTGGGTTATTATGTTTGAGTTTTCTAGATTCACATCATCCGCGCTGTTTGTAATATGATAACGAGAAGTGAAATTTGCCTAGTGGAATATATTACTCAAGTCACGATCAAAAGTAAAGATATAGCTTACAAGTCTTCATTCGTTTGGATTCGACACAAACCAGTCCGGGGGACAAAATTTGCCCATGATAAATGCAACACCGGTCTCAGTCTCTTTCAGAACATTACGTTCGTGAAGCCTCCGGTGAAATGGGCGGAAACTGATATCTATCACAGACTAAACGCACATCCAATCAAGAAGTCATTCGATTTTGTCACCCTAACATGAATAATATGTACAATCATATCTGTATTTTGTAAGTAATTTACATTCATACGGATAATTTTATACGGTTGAATGGATATAAGAGAAAATCAGCACAAACTGCATTCTGGGTGTACTACAATCTTAAGGTACGAAAAAATTTGGCAGAGAGTTACCAAGGTAAATATGATAAGCGGAGGTGAACGACATACCACTCCCTGAGTTACAACAAATTTATTTAAATATTTTGTGTGAGGTATTACATCTGTCAGAGCGTAAGTACTCCCAAAAACTGTTTCGAATGATAATTTGAACTATTCCCTATCCAGTGGCGATGAATTTTCATACCGTCACGGCGCAAAATTTTGAGTTATTTAACTTAAAATTACAATGGGCTTTAATGGAGAAACTTTCGCGGGCTTGTGCTTTTTTATATAGTGACAAAAGTATCAACTTAACATAGTGAAAAGAACTTACCGGAACATAGAAAATGTAAATAGGAACGCAATGACGTTAATATTCTCATACATTTACAAGAATAATTCACCATAAACCGCGGAAAATACTGGCCTAACCAAAATGGAAGCTACATCACGTGACTGAAGGCAATGCGACCCTTGACTAAGAAAGAATCAAACTACTATCTAAATTTGTTGCCAAAATTTAAAATCATAAAAATAATTGTCTTCATCTTTCATTACAAATCAGTAGAACAAATTATTTATTAATTAGAACTCATTTAGTGAATATTTCCAAGTTTCGTGAATAGTTCACAACTTTACTTCAGTGATAGCGGACATAACCCATTACTGAAGCGAATTCGAAAGCCCCTCGCATCCAAGTTTTAGCTAATTAAGTATTTTATTTTACACACTACATCTCCTGTGGTTCCTCTCAGATAATGAATTCCTTTGATGCTGAATCTCAAAATGCTGTTAGTCATCACTCGAAACATTTCCAAACCAAAGAAGAGGCCGAGGTAAGTGAGAAAGAAAAGAGAAGAGCGTGGGCATCATACAGCGATTACTCGTATCGTAACATGCATCAAGTAATTACACGCTGCAATAACAGGTGAGTAATGGATAGAGACATGACACGGTGAATAGACAGGTGCAGACTCAGAACAGCAACAAGATTCGAAGAGGATGACGTGATACAGCGTGAATGGTTCGAAAACAAAGTTTCCTTACTTTTACATCCTTAATTAAACAAAGCCACAAACCAAAATTAAACAAGGGAGAAATACGTAAGTAAAACATTGCAGAAAATGTAATTATCATGTCAAGATTTTTGCACAGTCGAACCACTCTAAAACCTGAAATCATTAAATTCAACTCGTATTTGCTTTAACATCCCTGTCACGACAACAGTGATCTAACTTCATCACTCCCTTGTCTCAATAGTACGTTAAAAACCAATCAAAAGCGCAAAACACGTGAAACAGTATTCATCCAACAATTTCCGTCCAATCGCGAGCCGCTTGACAAGACTTCTCCATCACCCCATCAGTCCATCAGCCCAACGCGTCCACGTCACGTCTCAGAGCCTCGCACCTCGTAAGGAACGTCCACACCAAATGGATTCCTCCGCTACAATGTCTCTGACCATAAGCGCGCCGACAATTTCCGTAATTGAAGTTGCCCTGCGGGGAAACGCGCCTTAAAAGCTTCCCTGGCAAGAAACGATGTCGACCGCCTCCTTGTTTGGCCACCCACTCTTCTGCTGCTGCGGACATCGCGGAAAGAAGAAACGTACGGTTCGAGCAGAGCAACGCGAGAATATTGGCTCATTATTACAAATAAGATTTTCTCATTTTAGTTGAGATTAATTCCACATCTTTTTTTTAGTGAGATCCACTTAACTTTGCTACTTAATACTTACCTACAGCATTTGTATCATTAATACTTACCTACAGCAATTAATCTACAGTACAGCGTCGATTTTCCAAACTAATTTTGTCATGAATGGTTCGGATAATAAAAAAAAATCAATTAAAAACAAGATGCAAAACAACCGACTAAGTTTGTACATAAAATAACTTTGTTTTTTTGTACTTACCAAGCAGTAAAAAGCAAACGTGTATATGTTGTACGAACATATGTAGAAGAAATATATATTAGGTGGTGGCTTCCCTCATAACTTCAAGGATTAACTAGTTTGCGAGATAATGCTCACCTCTAATTCGGCTGAGGAAAGATGAGTGAAGTACAGTTCGGGAATGACAACATCAACATCGTCGCGATTGCTCTACTTACTTTTCTCTTTTCCACGATATCAATTTGGATCATTTGAACGTTAGGATAATCGACGCTCTACTAAGTGGCACAAGAACTCATTCTTTTCATAGTTGCCTTGATTACAATGAGAAAAATCTATCGCGAGCAGTTCAATTCGACTCAATATTTTGGTATAATATAAAACACATGTAAGGCATACGTATTCGTAGCCAAAAGCATACGTTGACAAACACTGTTCCTTTTCCACAAGGAAATCTGAATTAAGAGACAAATTCCGAGAGAATATAGACTTCCCTTTCCCACAATTCCATCCATAGCTCAAACATAAAAATGAGAGTTATTCTTCGTATCCTGAAACAAGCCGCCTCTTTCCGTGAAGAGGTAAAGCGCATCACATGCAGTGCAGTAGCAACAACAGTAGTACTAGCAGGTGAAGCAAACGAAGTCAATGCTGCTGCTATTGCAGTCGTTGCTTCATCCGACACAGCCTCTCCACACGACGTACTTGGGCATGCGACGCTGTATGTTATGTACAAGGTTTTCTCACTGTCGAGTGTTCCCGGCACTGCTCCGACTTTACCGCCACACGCGCGAAACGTGTAGCAGAGGTTAACGAATTGGAATAACAAAAAAAAAAAAGACGTGGAGTGCATTGGGATGCGGGACATACATCATTAAAAGTTTTGTTAGGTGAAAAATCATTCAGAGCAAAGATTGGATGGATACGTGTTATGATTGAGTACAAAACAAACTGATCTTCCAAAATGAACACATGAGGTCTTAATGGTCCGAGAGTCAATCACAGGAATCCAGAAGTTATAAGAAACAATGTGAAACTAAGTAAAATTATATAATTAAATTATATCGGAATCATGGAGCTATTTGAATTGGTGTGAACACAAATAAATGGATCATTGACCCATTTAAATGGGTGCGTGAACCCATTTAAATGAGTCCTAATCTATTAAAAAGGGATGCGAACCCAGAACGAAGACCCATTATAAAGGGTCCGTGGACCCTAAAAGGTAAACTGGGAGGTTTACTTGGGATACGTCTGGGACGGTGTGTTGTAGAATAATTAGTAGTTTGGGGCACTGGTATGGCGAAGTGCGAGATGCGAAGCGAGTAGGCTGAAGGGCGCGGACTCCAATAGTCTCCATATCGAGACCAACGTACGCTGCCGCTTTCGCCAATGCGTCTGCTGCCGCCGCAGCCACGTGGGCTACGCTCACTGCTGCCCACCTGCCTTCTCCCCCTCGAAGTGATCCCACGCCGCCGTCTCTATACTCCGATTCTCAACGACCCATCGTTCTCACATTTTAATCACCGGCAAATAGGCGGGGATTTCGGGTGAATAATTGGGATGGGGAAGCTGTGGTTTGCTGAGGATCCATACTCACCACTTCACTACCTTATTGATATCAACAAAGAGAAGCATCCCAAGAATGTCAAATCCGTAGTTAAGAGCCTATCCGAATGGAGACGTCCACAGTTAATTCTCGTTTACGCGCTTAGTCTAAATTTATTGCCTTGTTCCTTGAGCCTTGGTTCTTTAAGCAAATAAGAATTTTCAAACACTCCTATCTCTCAAAAAAGGAGTACTTAAACCATATGTAGTATCACTGACATAATATTTGTAATTAAAATTTACTGCCTTATCTTCTATTGTTACTCTCTTGCCGTACTGAAAATAGTGAAAATGTTCGTACTGAAAATAGTTTTCATTAGACACGTAATGCCTTTGCACCACCTCATTGTTCAAAATATTTTCCTAACGCCGGAACATGTGCCAAATAAAGAACTAAAAAAAGAAAGAATTCAGCTATGCCTCGCACACCTATCTTCGTCTTCAAATTCCTAGCATCTAGCTTCTAAAATTTTTAATTATTTTGAACACGTTCTGATTTTACAAGCACAACCGATAATGAACCACCGACCACTATCTCCACAAAGTCCTCTCACGCAGCAAGCCGCCCTACAAACGCGCCACGTCCTGCCCGCCCACACGTCGCGAAACCACACAGAGAGCTAGTCGTGTCCACGCACTCGTCTCGCCTTTTGCAACTCTTCTGCTCCTTTTCCATCGGGCATCAGCGCCTCTTTAAGATACACGGGTGGAGTGATCTGTGAACTGGGGAGGAAATTTGCATGAGGTCGTAAAACAGTCCCTCTGCTCGTAACATTATTTTTACTTATAATTCCCTTAACATACAACCCTTATACTCGTACATAACAAATTATTGTTATATGAATTGAATACATTATTGATAAATAAAGACATGGTAAAAATTAATACACTTATGGTTGTTTCACTGATATGGTCAACCTTTTAATACTGTGATCTACAAGAAAATATATTTAGGGTTACTCCAATATCTCTTAAATAAATGCACACGATGATCCTGTCACAAACATAAATAGTCGTAGATGATCCAAATTAGGCTCTTCACTTCCGCAAATAAACCTAAATCCCCCGTTAGCCAAGTCAATGACGTGGCTGTGTAGTGTTTCAACACATCCTTCTCCGCGCGCCCCATTTCGTACGGCAAATGGAGTCGTTGACACGTCACTCCAGTCCGTTCTTAAGAGAAAACAAAGAAGGCGTGATGGAAAAGACTGGGCTGAAGTAATGTGGAGGAGGTGTTAAAATGACACCGTTTTAAGGCGGCCTCTCCTGTTATGACAGTAATGCGACGATAAAGTGAATGACAAACTATTAATTTCACGGAGTAGGAGGAAGATGCCGAGGCGGCGAGAGAAGGCGTGCTCCATTGTAACACGATATTTGCGTTGTCGACTGCGAAGGTTACGCGAATGAACTCGCAACATAAGAAGAGGAAGGGATTCCCTTTTGGGAGGTATACAAGCGGACGCTTCCAATCTAAGTAGCGCATGTAAACGAGAGGAGCAGCTGCTTGAGAAAACACGGGGATAGACGAAGATAAACATTTTGCAAATGACTCACGGTTACAAAACTTTTCATTTAACAACGCGATATTACACTCCTTCAAGGCCTAGAACGATAGGATTCGGAAAACTCCTAAAAAGTTCTCGTATCAAGGACTAACAAAAGAAACAAGAAAGAAAGACTTAAGAAAGAAAGCTATAGCTGTCACTGGACCCATTTTAATTTATGATGAAAAAGGAGACTTTAGTGGGATTTTGACATCTTTGCTGATGCTAAGGTAAAAATCCTTATACAAAAAGTACATTAAAAAAATTCTTCTGATTTCTTATTTTTGTTAGCTCAGAAAGTCTAGCATTACGTGAGCACTGAAAAACGTTAGCCCTATAGATATAGTCACCCACTAATTTTTACGACTGAGACAATATTGGCCGTTTTTGGCTTCAGCCATTGGCAACTCTTAAGAAAGTCATGCGTGATGCATAATAATCATAAATATGAACTGATTATAGTCTCAATTCTGTTGTAATGTGAATCGCTTGTCACAAGGATACATGTTGTAGCATCATTACAAACGTCTACATGTGATTTATAATATTTTACCATGTCACTAAGAAAACTAATAATCACCGTACTCAGTGATTTCTTAGCATTTTCATCATTCATTCGAATCAACTCGTCACCGAATCAAATTATTCTTCTCTTCATTGTTCTCCTAGATCCGAAAGCGACGTCATCGCCTTGTTGGCAACCAGAGACTATTAACGGTCACAAGCATTGGCCCGCAGGCACACAGCACAGCTGTCGCCCGTATTCGCAATTTCACCCACTTGTACCACCACGACCCACACCTGTCTCTTTTGCCCACATCTAAGAATGGAGGCAGAGTCCCGCAAAGAATGAACATCTTAGTTCATCACCCAGTACAATATTGTATGTACGTATCTCGTTTCGGCCAGTAAGGACCACGAATGACGAGTGCAAGTAAGGCTCAGGTTTTGAGTTTACTCACTAGACACCGTGAATTTTACCGAGATCGGAGAAATCTAGATTGCTGTATCGGAGTATTACAACTGCGATTGTTAGCCGCAAAGGGTGAACTTTTCATACATCACAGCTATTTAAACTGAAACATGGAAATGAAAAGCTACAAATTTTATCTTACCCCATCTGGGAGTTGAACCCGAGATGACTTCGTGACGATCGATCACGCTGACACCATAGTCACGGAGGGGACCAGTACAATATTATTAAATACATTTTACACTTTTGACTTGACTCGGAAGATCGGTTTTCACAGACTGGACAGACTTTGCATTATGGTTACTACGACAAATTATCTTAGTTTTCGCAGTCTGCTCAAGACTAAAATCGGAGCTGATTTTCGTTGGGAGTGGAAATGGAGTTGCAGGGTCCACCAAAATAAATTCTAGTGGGCGAGGTCACTGTATTTTTTATTGGTCGACTTCATGTCGAATGACCCAGCACTAGTATGAGGTCTTCAATCGTTCATGAATATTTCGAAAACCTTCAAGAACATGCTAATTCTTATACGTGTCTGAAATTAATTTATACTTTCTAAAAACGATCCTATATCGTTTGATGTGTAATGCCTAAAACAACTAATATACTGGGACTGTACCATTATAATTCACAATTATTATTTTCAATCATGATTCTTGAGGTAAAAAAGACAATATTATGTCACGTCATCTTAACAACGAACCGCAAGGAAAACATATATTCCGTACCACATAGCTTCCCTATCATCGGTTCGATTGAGTCCCCTCTACGTACCTATAGCACAGAGATCATTGAATACAGATGTGTAGACTACTTTAGCAAAACAGAAGTCCATGGTAAACAATGTTCGAAAATAGTACGTGCCATATACACACTAGTATAAATGAGGGAATATTAAGCGGAACGCCTTCGTCTACATCCGCACTTGACATGAATATTCATGGGAACTCTCAAAAAAGGCGGGAATGCAACCCTCCATTCATTCCTTGGTTTTCTTTGCGAGGACCCAACGGTTACCAACCACCGAACCGGGCGCCCACGACATCAACCTCACAAAACGCCTCTTCCCGCGCGACCGACGCCCCACGGCGGCCTTGGACGCCGACGCGCACCCGCCAAAGAGCGGGACACTTTCGCACACATTCGCACAGCCAAATGGCTCCCGACCTGATCGAGAACAACCTACGTTTTCTACAATAAATACACGTACGCCACTGCTCATGGGTCCCTGATCGGAATTGAGGGATGGTCCGTTGCTTGTTTCCGGAGAGTAACTTAGTTTATTGCCTCCCACGTGGTCATATGTAGTTTGCAACTGCTTTTTGGACAATAAATTTTATTTATTCATTTTCCTTTCAACACGATATCTGCACTATATTCGCCGAGGACCAAAATCTTCCGCGAAGTTAATTTCGCAGCTCCTCGGTGAAATTTTGGGAAACTTTTAGGAGTTCATATAAATAGTTTTTCCAAGACACATTGACCAAATGGATAAATAATCGCTAATATCCTTCTTCAAAGTAAATAAAAAAAGGTTTTGGCCAAACCGCAATATTTTTTATTGTTCAAATAAAATTGATTAAAACGACTCACAAATCCTTTAATTAATTTAAGCTCCGAAACATTATCATAAACCGATACTATTGATTAAGAACTGAATATCAAGCATGAACTCATTAAATGACTAACTCAGAAAACTTTTTCTTGAGCAGCTGCTTGAGAGGCACAGAAAAACTCGTTTGCAACACGCCCACGTATCAATAGCGCTTTGAAAACATTCCGGAAAAGAAAGCCAAATTGGGAAAACAAAATATCCTTTCTTTTGGAGCTTAGTCTGTGGAGAGAAGCAGTCGAGTTCATCCGCCAGACACGGATGTTTACAGTGCGTCCGACACGCCGGTCGCTGCCACCTTCTTCCCCACATGCAGCACGCGCGCGCGGGCGAATGCCAAGCAACGCTTACACCGCAGTGACGACGCACACACGTCACCGTCGTAAGGCCAGCCGCCCGGGAGAAAGCTTTCGCGTCTTCCTGGTTTCCACGGAAAGTGAACGAGATTCCCACTTTCATTGCGGCACAATAAGCGCCACTCTGGGTTTTTGCCAAAAAGGTCATGACGGACAGTTACGTGACGTGGCGAAGCAATTTTGGAAAGGAGGTCATGCACAAATTATACTCTACATTAAGATAAATAAATTCTTTAATATTACATATTTTTTCCTGATTTTCTGTGGTTTTCAGGAATTCATCAGTAGCATTTTCAACCTCGTTGGACTATTTGAATGTAATTTAATAGAGCATATAAATTCATACGTTTTGACGATTTTTAACTTCATATATAATTTTAAAGATTTTTGTTTGAACTCTGTAATTTTTAGGTTAAATTACTGTAATTAATCAAACATTTTCCGTGATTATTATTGAATATGGCTAATAATGTATGGTGGAGCTCAGTGGTATTATTTAACTAACTCAATTTACACTTGCACTTTCTTAGCATTAAGTAGATACACACGAATCGTGTTTTTTTTTAATTTGTGAATTTCATTGGATTTTTAGCGCATATTTTGAACTTTTTGAGCACATATCGATCAGAGCTCTGGTAATGAACTAATATATATAATCGTATAATAGCTTCATTCGTAAAGGAATACTGAGTTAAAACCTTCACGTAAGTATTGTTAAATGTCATCTAGTCTTCCGTGCAATGCATTCTTCCTTAATGGTTCTTTGTCTCGAACACCGATATTTGTTCTCAGAATTCTTTTAGAAAAACTAGTTAATTAACAATATTTTATTCTTCTTAACACCTCAAAATTATGAGGTTTAATGTTAACACTGAAGAATTGAACGCTAGGCCAAAAACAACAAAAAGTGAAACTTTCGTAAAATGTTTCATAATTCGATAAATTAACGCGTGCAGTAACAAGTGTAGCTAAAGCATGTTATGTGCAATCTTCTTCTTCCTGCTAGACTTGTCCCCATTTACTTGGGGTCGGCCTTCCTTGTCCGCATTTTCCATTTAGCACGGTCTTGTGCTACGTCTTTGTTTATGTGGGCTTCTTTCAGATCTTTTTCGACCGTCGTCAGCCAGGTGGCGGGTGGTCTTCCGCGCTTACGCTTCGTTATTGGCAAGTCTAGGGCAAGCTTCACCATATGATCGTCCGGGCGTCATTATATGTGGCCATACCACCGTAAGCGTTTCTCTTTAATCTTATCGACTATCGGTGGTATGGGGTGTAATATTTTAATAAATTTACCATTAGTTGTACTATTCAACCCACTAATATAAACATTTCAATGGGATGTATATGATAATAAAACTGAAATTGTTTTTCCTCGGTATGCTCCGTGTCCTTTCTGCAACCAGGATCCACTCCTTCGCGCTCAACCCGAATGCATCCCTCACATCGCTTGCGTCGACAACCTTCACCGGTTGCCTACTCCACCCCTGCACGCCCTTTACCTTTAGCTGCCTCCCTTCGCACACCTCTCTAAGGCCAAGCAACCTAAATTTCATTTACAAATATTCTATTCATTCAGTAAAAAACATACGCCGTTCAATGTTATTATAAAAAACACGCAAAAAGTGTTCGCAGAAGGCATTAAACTTATGAGATAATTTCTTGTAACATTAATAAACGAGAGGTTCCTTGAAAACGCATGATAAGATATGGGCTTGCATTCATCATAAACCATGCGACAGTTCAATGCCCACGCCTCTCAAAGATAATATTCACGACGATCTGCAAAATTTACAGCAGAACTAACTTTTTATGTAACGCTCCTCGCTGAATCACCAGCATGAACTTTCGAGTTATATATCTACTTGAGACTGCAAAAAGAGCAGTTTCCGATCGATCATATCGTTTGGAGTGAAAAATTCATCATTATCTTAGTTTGAATATTATCTTATTTAGAAAAACTTGCACAAAAGCGGGTTAATTACAGAAAAACGAGACTTCCGTGACATGGAATTAGCACTGGAAGAGTGATTTCAAAATATTTTACAATCTTGATCCCGTGGAAGGACCGAAAAATATTTTGGATTCTCTCGAATTAAATAAGTCAGAAATTCTATAGAAATTATATGTAGATGTATTAATAAAACAAGGATGCTATTAATGATTTTTTAAATGTTCACTGAAAAGAGAAAAAAATTAAGATTGCGAGAACATACGATATCTCTTAGAAATTCATTATTGAGAGGATAATACGAAATAATAATCCAAGCATTATATGTAAATGCATAATAAACGTGTGCCTTATATATGTTTATATCTCAACGTAATTGAAATTTATGAAGGTATATTTTTTGTTACGCGTATATAAAATAGAATGTATCAGCGCATGACTGAGCTTAACCAATTTTTCATATAAAATTAAAATAAGATCGCGTTACGTAGCATTTCTTAACTAAAAGTTCATTGAAAAATGAAAAAAGTTCGTAATAAAGCCAGAGGTGCCGAGACAATTTTATGATACAGTCCAAGACCCTGGTTGATTTTAAGCGGTCAAAATAGCAACATTCAACTTTCTGTGGAACTCACCAATTTCTCGCACGAGAAGAACACAAACAATACTCACCTGAAAAATGAAAACAAAACACATTAGAAAAATATTTTCGTAACAAATATAATGTAATACAAAGAGCAAAAACATAGAAGACTTTACTATTATTAAAATAAGCAAAATATTAATAATTCATTAAATACTAAATAAATTGAACATATTATAGGATCAAAAAATATTTCGAGCAAGGAGTAAGATTGTGATGATGCAAAAACTTCAACAGAGAATCACTATTTTTCACAAATAAACAAAGCTTGTGGATACAAAAGATACTCTATTCCTGGGGTATTTCTCCAGAACAAAGATAAGGTTTCGAAGAACATCAACTTATAGGAATTAGATTTTCATGCGCATTTCATCACAGGTATTATTTTTGTAGTACTGCTTTCGTACATTTTCATTTCTAAATAAGTTTTCTGAGGAACAGTAAAAAGTCTTAATGGACACAAATTATTTTCCATTTTGAGCCATGACAATGTTTTGATGGTTCTAACTTAAAAAATTGAACTAACATGTTTTCATATAACTTATTTAATTAACCCGTATAATAATTTTCACCAACTTTTTCAACGTTTTGAGACTACCCTGAACAAATAATGTCTACTGCGTGTGCATTGTACTGATGCTGACATAACTATTTCTTCAATATTAAGTTCTTTTTAAGTTCTTAAAAGATCAAGAGCAACACCCAATACACATTAATTAGTAGTTATTAATTCTATAAGCAAGTATCATTAGAAAAGGAATATTTAAATTGGAATAAATATGCACAAAACTTTACTTAAAAACAAACTGTAGCTATCAAAATAAATTCAAACAAATCGATCGAATTCGACAAAAATATCGGCCACTATCCACAGAAGTGAGTAAAGAAAATGCACTACTAATTGAAAATTAGACATAGCAAAGTAATTAAAGAATGTACAGAAATTGTTCAGAGCCAAATGAGAAAATGGGTATTCCAGTCGAAATTTTCACCCCTTACTACATCTATGGAAAATGACAAAGGGAAGCACCTGAGAATATGAAAGGATACAATTAATAATTAAACCGGAGGAGAGTCATCCATCCATTCCGTTTAATGTTACGACGGCTGCGCGGAGAGTTCGATATACACCCCAGCGTCACCCTCGCGAGCGATGCACGCTCGCTAAATTTAGCGCGCCATCGCAGCCGCCATCGGCTTTCCATGGCCGTCTCAAGTGCCGTGTCCGCGCCCGCCAACCTTCACAGCCCGTCTGCTCCTCCGCTCGTCCGTCAAGCCATGTAAGGTCACGCCACGTCCTCAATGCAACCCATCCCTCCGTTCCAAACGCCCTTCTCTCTTTAGCTCGTGGATGTGAAGGGTGCTTCAGGATACTATGGGCGAGAAAAATGAGCAGAGATACGCTCGACTGTGTTATTTTGAATCGTATCTTGAATTTTAAATCTCTAATTACAACTAAAATATTGTACACTTCTAGGTATATCAATAGTATTCTCCCACATCAATATACACTAGGTCAATAAAAAATAGTTATACCTGATTTTCAGGATACATAACGAGTACTCGATGCGACGGACTTTTCTATTTCAATAGTGAAAACTTCCGTTGTCGATAAGATTACGCGAGATATCGGGATTATATCATATCTAGTTCGACCTTTGCTATGTTGTACCATTATGATCAATCAGAGATTCAATTCAATTGCTGACTCATCGTCATCACCCGAAACCTTTTTCTTCCATTTCCCCCCTCCATAAATTCAGTGTTCAACGTTCTTTATTTAAGTTTTATTTCAGAGATTTTAGACGTTCTTCCAGTGAAACAATCAATTCGAAAAATTTACACCCGAATCGAAGTATTACGTCAGAAAAAAAACCCGATGGCCTTGTCACCTACAGCAAACGAAAACAAACCAACAGCGGTTGATTCATAATTGGGTGCCACGGAACAATACATTATTTCCGAGAAATCTTTTGTTTGGTGGTAGTTATCAAAGTAAACCTAAACAATAAGCAGTCCATAAAAGTTAATTTGCTTCTCCGAAGAACCGAGGTCAGTGATATTCATACTTTTCATGTACGAAGTCGCTTACTCAAATACATGTCTATAGCATACAAATTTTCGAGCTCAAATATTTTATATTGCACTCTCAGCATACATAAGCAGTCTGCGGCAATTCCCACGTCAAGCAACCCCACAGAAAGGAGATCTTCCTACACAACTACACTTTTCTCAGAGTAATCAAAATACTCGCACAACAAACTTAAAATACCAATTTGTTTCAAAACACGGATCAAAATACACCTTAATGAAAATACAGCAGAAGCGGTCTCCAATAGCAAGGTCTTTGTGCGGAGACGAAGACATGGAAATAGGAGGGGGAGGGGGGAAGGGGGAGGAGAGATAAATGAACACGATGTTGGAGGGCGAAAAACCTTGGCGGGAAACCAAATCCACCACGCAATACACGTTGCTGAGGCAAACGCTATATTTCCAACAAATAATGGTCAAAACATTTCAAGACTTGACCCAACACGTTACTTGAGAGAAAATTTAAAGAAATTATGTACCATACCATGCCTTCCTTTGCTGCTTACATCACCAACCCATTAGAAATTCGTCCACCAAGGGACTAGCTCTAGCTAACTCCACACTAACTAAACTAAATAAAATACACCATGAAATTTGAATAATCTTTAAAAATTTGTCGTAGCCTCGCCATGTGTCGTGTATCAGGTATTGCACACGAATATCTTGTATTCGCCGAATATATATTTCAAATTTTCATTATCAAAATGTCAGAGTCATAAATGTGTTCTTGTATATGTTCTTTAAGTAAATACGCGTATCTTCAGTCACCAGTACAGCTTTCCACTTAAGAAAGCAAAGTCATAAAACTTATTTTAAAGAATCTTTCAGTTTAATGACTTATGAAAACTAAATTATGCTTTAAATGTAAAATGAAATATCTTTAACTCCAAAATCATATGAAGCTCTATAAAATGTTAACATCAAGTTTCCTATATACAGACAAACTAATCGTATTCTAGTAAGCGTCAATTTTTGAAAGTATATCCTGTTTAAGGATATTTTGGTGGCAAATAACTAAGTTGAGGAACTGACTTAATAGAAGTATTGTCTGGAGGTATGTTATTACCAAAACCATTCGCACAGAGAAAAATCAGAAACACTGTTTTTAATACATGGTTATCGAGATGCATTATGAGTTTGTTATGAAAAGAACGATGAGGTATGAGGAGAGAATGTGTCACGGAGTTTTTTTATATAATAGAGATCAGATAATTCATAATAGGTTGGTTGAAAAAAAGATTTTTTATGATGGAAGGGAACATAGGTGGAGGTTACGCGAGATCAGTGAAAAGCATAACTTCTAAGTTAATAGGACAAGAGACAATATTATCTCCGAGAGAGCAAAATGTGAAGACCCCCGCCCCCTCCCCATTAGAAAATGAAAGATAGTCCTGATAGACAATTTATATTATCCAAAACCATTGGATAATAATAAATACGTTCAAATAATTTTTTAATGACACTCAAAATCCAGCGAAATGCTTTGACTTAATTCTTGATTTCTTCAAGAGAAAGAGCTAAATAAAATTAACTTAAGATCATTTCAGAGGTATAGTGACCATTTCTCAACACTTGTTTCCTCAAGCCAAATGCGTAGTTTTGTAATTGTCTGTATCGTATCAAACTGCGCTTCATGAAACCTTGGAAAGAAATTATCTTCCTCTCTATTCATTCAAAAGATAACAGAAGAACTTAAAAAAAGAACTTGTTATGCGAATCAGCAGGCAATTTGTCAGAATCATCAGATAATGTATGAAAATTTATCACCATCCGGGTGGGAGTTCACAGATTAGAAATCAAATTTATCACCATCCGGGTGGGAGTTCACAGATTAGAAATCAATAAAGGATTTGAACAATTCAAGTAAAACTATTCTTAAGAATTTGATTTCCAGGTAAAAAACTATCTTCATGTACGAAGAAAATACGAGTGTAATTGATAAGAACAGCAGCATCCTCTTACCTCTCAATATTTTTCAGGTGAATTCAAAATCCAGATTCCCACAACAACAGACAGATGCAAACCATTCGAAAACGATAACTGAGAAAAAGCAATTCTATGGCAATATGAAATCTAGAGGTAATCTACATCCTCACTGCTTCACTGAAGGCAGAGGTAGATCTGCAATCTGAGCATCGCGAACAAAGAAAGCAAGAGAAAAGCAAACAAACTTGGCTGTGAATGGAACAATCTTCTCATTTGCCTATAGCTACTGGCTATGCAAAAGAATAGAGATCTTCACTTGAGTCTTGAACATGAAATGACATGTTCACAACATGAAAATAGGGAAAAAGGCTTAGAATAAGAACAGGGAGAAAGAGTACAATAAGGATATATTGATTCTGCACGTCTAGATTAGAGTCCAATGTAAAGGAAAGACGCGAGGAAACAAATTCATTTCATTTGCAAGAATAGTTTCAATGTAAGATTCCCCCATAGCGTTATTTCAATATTTCTTTGTAAACACATTGTTTTACCCGTAAAATATTTATAAATAATAAATATTTCTTAAATTGACTTTTCATTACATGTATCCACCAAGAATGTTTTGTGCGTTCGTAGAAAAAAATTTCTAGAAGAAAGGAACAAACACATCCTTTCATTTGCAACCCATTCTTTCGGCATCCAATGCGGAGCTTGGTTATACTGCGAATGCAAACAAAAAGGAAACAGAACTATCAATTCAAGGAAACAACGATTTAGAAGTGAACAAAGTTCTCGAGAAGATCATAAAATACGTTTCGCAGATTTCAAGAAAGCATGTGTCGTTCAAACCGTATAGTAGATTCCGCGTACATCTCCATATAACATTTCATTTCAACAGGAAACAAAATTGAGAAAGAGAAAATTACTAGTAAATATTCGATATTTTCGGGACTATTCGTTTCTATTTACAAATAAACAATCGTGTACCGAGAAGGTAGACGCTGAAGCAAATTCACAAGAAAGGATATATGAAGGAATAGGCGAGAGATAAAAAGACAAAGCAAGATTATGTTTTCTAAAGAGTGGGAGACAAGAGGGCGAAAGAGAGACGAAAATAACGCGCATACAAAGAACTCCGCTCGTCCACACGTGCGTTTCTGGCAACGACGCTGCAGCAGGATGTCGTTGGTTGGCAGCCACCTGCCCAACTTCGCTCCCCCCCTCCAGTCCCTCTCTTCAGTGTCGCTACACTTCCCACTTTGCATCCTCTTCCTACAAAGTGGCGGGCCAACCTCCAAAAACCTGGCAGGTGGCACAACAAGATCGCCACAGACACACAAAGTCAAGCATTCGGTTTCCCGAAGGACGACATCGCCATGCTACAACACTAGCGGAGAAAACAATAAGTGTACTGTTAACATATGTGTAATCACGGGTTTTGGGAACCATGGGGTATTTGCCATGTTTAAAACATTTTCTGTATAAAATATAACTAATTTAGAATTAGTGCGCTAATTAAGAACGCAATAAAAATATATTTAAAATATAAGAACGAAAAATGTCAAATTTAACACATTTTAAGATAAAAATGCCACTTCCACACACAAAATACAAAAAGCTAGCAATGGGTCCAACTCCCAGGAAAGTGTACAATCAATAAAAACGTACTTTAAAACAGTGTAGGATCATATCGTACTCGTAGAAGACAAGTAACTTTTTGATTTAATCATTATGTAATTGTGAGAAAAAATCAATTTTCTTTCCAGAATAAAAGAACACTTATATCAATGTATTATGCTACGTGAAATCAGGATGTTTCACCAATATTATTACACCAAAACGAATCAGAAGATAACGAAAACACGAGCATGCGAATTCGAAGTGTAGTTTGAGCACAGCCCGATAGTGCAGGAGAAATCCACAGAGAGGAGCCAATGTCATAGAAATAAAAAAAGCGCACAGTAGGGGTGGGGAGAGGAGCGCAGCATCGCCACGCGATCTGCAGCTCTTTCTATAATTTGCACATGTGACCTTCGGTGGGTTGCGGTTGAGCAGCTCCGAGACCTTAAATTTATTGTGGCTTTTACTTCACGCGGACTGAAAACAGCTGCTGCGCAGAATTCACCAAGGAAATCATTCTAAATTAGCTGTCTGCTCACAATGCCAGACTTACGCTCGTTTTACTATCTCTCCAATCGCTTCCTGTCTGATTGTTTAACGATGTAATAAGAAGGACGCCAAATGAGAAATACAACTTTTGAACCATAATCCCCCCCCATCCAACTTCTATTGTGAATTCTCTTTTCTAAATGTTACGAGCGACCTTCGCATCAATGCATGTCAGAGACAAAGAGTACTATAACTCATGAGTATTTGTTTTTGTACTCCCACATCCGAAACATTTCAGAAATAAATTGATTTCCAATTTAACTTTCATAAATAATTTTANTATATATATATATATATATATATATATATATATATATATATATATATATATATATATATATATTGTTACGAAGTTAATGATACTTCATACGTTTGTGTGTACACAGCTATCAGGAATGGAACATTATCAAAGAAACGCTTCACATATACCCAAAGAAACTAAATTCACAAAACTCACTCATTAGAGATAAAAATACTTATAAACACATTTTTATCAGCTAGAAACAAACACATTTTTTTAAAATTCAGACATATCACGATTGCTCAATAGATCAAACATATTCTGATTTTGTTCGTCGTCTTTATTGTTGAACCGCCAAGCAACGACCCGACCAAGGACCTCCGCGTAGTGGACGTCGGCAACCTGCGCTTCCAACGACTCGTGAAAAGTCCAACTCCTACGCAACGACCGCGCTCCCGGCGGCTTCTTTGAACACCACGACGACGTTGGGACATGTCGTTACGGACAAATAAAAAAGGTGGGGGTTGCTCCAACAGCTGCATGTCGCCGGCGGAACGAGAAGATCAGAGAAATATGGAAATCCTGGCACTCTTTGTTCTCGTACATTATGAACGCGAAGGTTTCATTCACGCGAACACATACATGTGCTTAGGAGATGGTTCAGTTGTAATGGGTTCTCAGCACAAAGAGATCGCACGCTCACAGTGGCTCTTTGTTTGGTCCACGGTTCGTTTGGATTACTTCTTTTTAAAACGGTCGATAAGAATTTATATAAATATAATAGGGTCATAAAATTCTTTGGAAGTTGATTGAAACGACGCGTTTGCCACTCAAGATCTAATTAAAACTATGGAAGAAAAGAAGAATAAACAGTTGCGTTCACTTTCAACCTCAGAGAATTGCAAATTGTATCACTTTAACTCGTATTCTTTTGCTCGTTCATTCTCATCATGACGATAATTATTCCGTTTCGTCGCTTTGGAGATACAAAGCAAAATTAGAACAGCAGAAAAAGTTAAAGCATTTTAGTACAAAATTTAANCACATAAATTGACCTTTAGTTGAATGGAACGTGAGGTGGGAGAGCCATAATGGGTCTAAATTCCCCCCCACCCATTCAGATTTTGCTAATAATTATTCTGGGGGCTTAAAATATTGTAGAAGTAAAGAAAAAAATGTTTATAAAGTTTTTATTACGCCGCTTTTGTTTAAATTACTATTGAGTCGATTTTTTCCCCCAGCGTACAGAGCACCAGCACCGGGACGTAAAAAATCGTGAAAATTTAGTTGAAATTGCCTTGGAAATTGAAACCCACTTAGTATACCAATAGTAATACCAATTTTACCTCGCGGCGCAGGTACTCAGTACGCCCAGGGAAAATCGACCTAATACTAATGTAAACAAAAGTAGCTTAATAAAAATCGAATAAACATTTTTTCCCTTACTTCTACAATATTCTAAGCCTCCAGAATAATTAGCAAATTCTGAATGGATCGGGGAAATTTTAGTCCGATAAAGGCTGAAATGACCCAACAAGCATTTATACACATACAAAACTTCACATAATAGAAAATTTGTAATCAAGATCGAAGCAAAGACATTCCAGGAAATTACATGATATTGAAAGGAAGTGTACACTCGAAATTGGAGGACAAACCGACGAAGTTCCTTATATGCGTTTGAATTTACTTCTTAGTGGAAGGGTCCCGGTTTTTACTCTAAAAACTAAGTCATGGCAAAGAATTTTCGAAACTGGTTCCGATTTCAACGAGAGGATTTGCTAGCAGACATTTCACCGCTTCGTAAAACTGCGGCAAAACTGATGCAGCTCCGGAGATTACGCTTTAAAAGAAATACGTCATTTTGATTCCGTATTTCCTCCTCCATTTTCATTGGATCCACCCTACCTGAAATGAGATTGCCAACACGAAAACCTTCCTTTTGTCACAAAACGTTTATGTTTCACCTACTCCTTTCACATGAGTTGTGTAATAAATATCTATCAATATCTTATGAAGAAATAACCTTAGTATTGTTTGAGTGTACATGACGATAATCAATACGCTTCACTATATAGCGAGTCATTGTAATGAAAATATCACCCACCAAAGTACATCATACTCATCGTGAGCATAAAAGCCTCTCTTCAGTTTGAGCAATAGCCCCTTTGTAGCGCCCTGCTGCTATCAATCATTAACACGTAATTCAGAGTGGCAGATGAAGTCCCTTCCAACGCAGCAAAGACCTAGCAGCCGACGCTCATGCGCCGAGGCATCGGCGACGGGCAGCATGAAGTCTATAAAAGATTCCCTGCGCCCGAAATAGCCAGCGCACGAGGTCCGATGTGGTGACGGCGGCGAGGGCGGGGTAGAGCATGTGGACTAGTATGGCACTGGCCGCAGTGGGAGTGCCTCCACATGTTTCCCAACCAAAATACGCACCCATTCCAAAATATACAAAATTTTGACTCGTGGCCAGTGTCTATCTGAGCGAGTCGGACGGTGGGATTAGGCACGCGATTGCTAAATTTACACGAGGCGTACGGTGTGAGGGAGCTGACTGACCTACAAGGCGGGTATAAACATTAACAGTTCACCGGCCCAGAGGTAAATGTTGCGAGAAATTAAGAAAGAGGATACGACTGACATATTAGTATTGTGAGATTTGAATAATTTGGTAATTAAAATGAAGAAATCATCCTCGTTCGGGCGTTTTAAATTCGAAGATCTAGCGATGGAGCGGGGGAGGAAAGTCTTCCTACTCTCTAACAATTTAAAAGTCCACCGTTGAGATTTGACGAAGGAAACATTCACATCTTGCGAGGCGCAGTAACCCGCTATGAGCTCTTTGTTGAAGAGAAAATTTATGGCCGCTTAGAAATGGCAAGTAAGCGAAGGAGTGAGAAAACGACCCGTCCCGGTCGTATAACCAAGGACACAGGGGGAAAGAAGCAAGAGGTGACTTGTCAGAAGAAAAAAAAAAACGTTGAAAAAAGAGCGGTTGGAAATAGTTCAAAATTACGTAAAATTCCCAATCAGGAGGATCAAATTTAGGCACAGGAGGGGGAACAGTTGTGGCATTGGAAGTTTTTCGTCACGTGAAGTTCAAAATTGAGAGATCTTGGAAGTGGAAAAAGAGGTGTAGGAAGGGATGAAGTCCATTTAAGGAATGGCAAATGANCTTCTTGTTGCAGTCTGCTTCTTGTTGTTGTATCTTGAGCCTTGTTGTATCAGATCAGAGAGACGAGATCAGAGACACGAGATTTTTTTTTGCGCGAAGTGAAGACTTGTAAATTTTTTTGTGAGCAGAGCCACGACTCAGTCTTATTTTCGAAGTTATCTGGTTAGCTCATGATGTCCGACGAGATTTCCAAGTTGGCTAATTTCCGGAACTAATTCATCAGTCTTGAGCTAGCATTTCGGCAGCAAATTCTAAATCCGAGACGCGACAAAACTCGTACGAAAAATATGTCCATTCGGCGGGCGCTTCCGAGAATCCAGGGACCGCCTTTGAAATTGAACCATGATGGTTTGGGTCCACGCCGCCCCTGAGGGCATCCAGGCAGCATAGCTTGCGGGAGGAAGGCACCACCAGGTTTGCTGGCGCTAGTGACGTCATTAACCGGAAGTCGTTCTGAGGTCGAGGCCAGGCCGGCTTCCCGTGCGGTTGACGCACCCTCCACTCAGCACTGCACTGCTTGATTGGTCATCAGGTTGAGGTATTTTACGATTGTTGGTGGCATCCGACACATATCGTCATGCGCTATTGCGAGAAGACGAGTGCGGGTCTTATTGTTCAGAGGGGCTCAGAACTTTGGAGTTTATGATTAATGAAGAAGGCCCAATTAGCAAGAAAAAACTCCACTTAATTATATATTTCAAATACAATATCAATGTAATTGCATTTCAAGAAGCAAGAATTATTGTAAATTCAGTGTTTGTTTTATTTGTCAAAGGAGAGATTATTTTAATGTTTATTCAAGATGTTCAATTTGTTTAAAATTTATGTTTGTCGTTGAGAAGCCGAATTCGGCGGAAATACTAGTGTATTTCATGTTTACATGGGTTACCAGATATGTGTGTTTCTTTTGAGGGATAGCATGAAGGTTTTGTTTTGTTGTATGTGATTCATGTTAATTAAATTCAATGGATTTCAATTTGTCAATAGCGTTTTCCTGTATGGTCTTTCCCTTCATAAAAAAAATGCGAATCCTAGAAATTTGTGGAATNTACCAGATATGTGTGTTTCTTTTGAGGGATAGCATGAAGGTTTTGTTTTGTTGTATGTGATTCATGTTAATTAAATTCAATGGATTTCCTGTATGGTCTTTCCCTTCATAAAAAAAATGCGAATCCTAGAAATTTGTGGAACCCTGAGATTAATTAGCCGAGGCGCCTTAAAGATCAAAGTTATAAGTTCTCGACTTTTATTAAATTCATAACATGTAAAAGATTCGTTCTGCCACAGTATACAAAAACTGATGGTATTCCTATCCGAGATCACTACTCGTATAAAGAAAGAAAAACTTCCCATAAAATAATAAGCGCCATTTGTCATATCTGATCGCGTTTCTTGAATAAAAATTATATTCGAAGTCTTTCAGCAATTTTATCATTTATCAAGAACAAAATTCTAAAATACAGACAAGACGTGAATGGAATTGTACATGGGTCATTAATTCCTAACACGTAAGCAGTTGGAAATATAAGCCAAACGATAAAGCAGTCTATAACAGTGAGAGAAACCAAGCAATGTCACTCAAAATATTTTGTACGCACACAGTAAAAATAAATTGCACCGAGAAATAAAGAATAACGCAGTTTTAAAATGTGTATTTTCAACTCCATAAATGAAACCTCGCCAAAATAATATTAGACCTAACTGAGCTCCACTATTGCGAGTGATCGTAATGAATTATAATTATGTAAATTATTATAATATTTTCCTCCGCCATTTAGGAAATAATGCACATATTTCCTTTTACTTACTTTAAAACCACACATTTATTCGCAATGCCATAAATCAGGGAAAAAGCTAGTAGAGCTAGCAGTACGGAACAATCACCAATTACTCACGGACAATTTGTCATTTACGCGCGGATCCACGCTTTCATAATGCCAGTGCACAGGAACCCAAGATCAAGGAACGTAGAGCACCTATAAACCAAGATAAGATCCTCATACACCCGTTTCACTCATGCTAATGCGCCGAGTAAACGGCCGTTGAGATCAGCGTAGTTCAGACGTCAGGTGAGGAACTGGCGAAGATTGAATGACCCCTCTGGGATGACCTCCTTTCCCCTACCTCTCTCCGCCACCGGCGTCGTCCAACGATCTCGTGCATACATGCCACATATTGCCGTATGGCTTTCACATAAAGCAAGGCAAGTACCAGTAGCATCAAAGGAAGTGGGATGGGATGAAGCGCCACTCACCCGTCAATTACGACACTGTACGGCGGAACTTGCCTGCAGTTAAAAGCAACTAACATAGCAACATCAATTATTTTTTGAAAAATGTGCAATTATTGAAATAAATTTGTACTTTAGCAACTGTCAACCACAACTCCGATGATTCTCATAAACAAGATAGATTTGCGAGTTTTTGGAGATATATTGAAAAACTTGAGATATTAGCACGCTCCCAGTCGCAATGCGTTAACATTCCGAGTCATCTCGAAACTTTAAGACAAATAGATTTCATTCTGGTCCGAACACTGAAATTCTGTACGTCGCTTCAATAACAAAAACTTCATGACCGGGTTCCGGAGCATATGCATAAGGAAAGATAACTCCCAAGTAAGCGAGCGATGATCCCTGGAACATACTCTGAAATCTCGTGATTCGCAGAGCGGAAACCCCCGTGGCGAAGCAATCGAGGCGGTGGATGATCGATTCGCGAAAGCTTGGCCCGCGAATGAGTGTGTGGGTGGACAGCAAACATGAGGAAGTACGATCTCTCCACACGAACACTCCCATCCACAGCCAGAGTAGCTTCTCTTGTAGTCGGATATTGCGATTCCACTTCAGACGGAACCGCATTGATTCTTCGTAGCGTCCTATTGGCAGCCACTTAGAACGGGATTTCAATAGATAAGCAATTAGAAGTGTATTTCGAAATGCGAACTTATCGTTCAATGAAGAAAATATATTATACCGTGTAAAGTTTTTTTTTCGTAGTTTTATGAAGAGAAACTAACAATTCACAGTTCCTCTATTGATCTTCTAGATCGCAAGAAAGCGGATGCAAAAGGGTGGATGAATACTGGGGGACGGTACTCAGAGAAAAACACCAAACCCTCTTTCATCACAAATTCTGTGGCTGTGATCAGCCAGAGTTTGAACTATCGTTCCCAAAACTTGATAGGCAATTGCACTAACCTATCCTTAAAGGATCGACCAGCGAGCTTATTTTCAATAAAGTTATGATTAATTACACTGAACCCGATCCCAACAAGATGTTACTGGACAGAGTTTATTATAACCGATAAATATGACAATGTATCAGGTAAATTTTTTACTATAGCATACCCTAACTGAACAAAAGGGTGCCCAGAGATATTTATGGGTGATTCCAAGGATGAAGTACAGGAAGATATCACAATTACCGCAACACAACGTCCACAACGTAGGGGGTAACCGAATCCGTAACCTTGACCATCAGGCACCCCGCACACACACGCCACTAGGTCAGTTATAAATACTTCAAATTGAAAGTTTAATTTTAAATGTGGGCCACCTACGTTGTCGGATTAAAATAAACACGCTTATAATCAGTTTAAAATCGATGAATTCAGGGTATTTAATGTTTGCTATTAAAAACCTAATTATAAAAATGCTCAGTGAACAAAGTGAACAATACAAATTTCAGTTGGACCAACTAGTGCCGTAATGCTTAATAATAGAAAGAAAAAAAGTACCGATCAACATTATTATTTTTAAATTAATATCCTCCGCCATGTGACAGTGCTCATGAAAGCGTCCACCACACTCGGTGCAGAGCAGCGCATGTAAAAAGTCCGATGCGCTCTCACTCTTCCTCCTCCTTCTGCCCGCGCGATCTCCGTTTCGCTTCCCAACAAGGCGGCGTCTGCTCCTGAGCGAAGCGACCGCCGTTCGCCGCCGCTGCTCCTTTTGCATGGGACGACGACGACGCATGCGCGCAGGCGGTCAACCTTCGCGTCCAACGCCTGTCTTCTCTCTCTCCACTTATACCACTCGCGTTTATCGCCATGCGTTTTTATTATGCACTTCCGAAAGACGAGTGCTCGTATTAACGCCCTCATGCGAAATGGACTCTTTCATGGCGAGTGAGAGACTGCGATGCAAAAATAGATTAATAACGACGATGACATTAATTTTTTTATAGTTTCCTTCTACATAAACATTTGCTTCTCACGTCATTTTAGAACGTAGCTTTGAAAACCAGAACAAGAGTCAGAAGACAGTGGATCAAGAACATTGGAATTTTGTACATGGACTTCGCAAAAAGCGCAAACATTTAAAAAAATTGCCTTACCTTACCTTAAATGGGAAAAGCAAACAAATTTTATCTGAATTTATCAGACCAGGTGGAGATTGCGTACGGACTTGGGAGTCGAGGCGGGTGGTGCAGTGGATAGCACACCTGCGGCCAGAGCAGGAGGTCCCGGGCTCGAGTCCCGGTCCGTCGCAATTTTCACCTGGCTGTTGACGTTGCACGGAAAAAAATAAGTTGGATAGCTCAGCCTAAAGTTAGCTATGATAGCTTACGCGTTGGCAGTCTAGTGGACAGACAGCATCATTAGCTGCCACAGCTTATGCTGCAGCTGCCCTAAAAGAGATTTCGTCTAAACGAGACCAATTTTTCTAATACTGCGGAAGCTAACGCTATTTTGTCTGGGAGGAAGAAAGTTACATTAACATCTATAGTTAATACATTTTGCGCGCAACAGCTCAGCCCCGCTCAAAAATCTTACGTAACTACAAGAACTGTTATTTGTTCCTCCCCGCCGATCTCGTTCGTAGTTGCCGCTAAATGACACTCGGCTTCGATGTATTCGGTTCGTTGACTCATGACTGAAGCGATGCAGCCTGATCAATTGTTTTACGGGGTCAAATCGACCATAGCTTTCGCAACTTAGAATACTTGTTTACTTGAACAAAATGATTCGTTACAATGACTAAACGACACCATCCCGATGTTGCCAAGCCCGAAACTTGAAATCTAGTCATTAACAGAGTTTTCACGACGTCGAGCAGCCTTTCACTGATGATATTTTGAATTTCTGAAGGTTAATGTTGGCGAATACCTAATTATTATTTTAAATAATGATATTTTCAAACGTATTAATCTAATAAGAATAAATTTCAAGTATATTCAAAATAAAGGAACGTTTGGATACAAAATCTACTTTCTTGGTATTCAAAGATATATTTTTCAAGATTTTAGATGATTACTATTTTACATATTTACTATTCGTGGTACCAACTCTTAGACAGCGTAACACAAGACAATAAAAATTTATACTGTAGTAGCTCAGTGGTAGCGTTTGCGCCTTCAGAGGGAAAGGAGCGTGGATCGAATATTGGCGCTATCGGATACCTGAAGACGGTCGTCGAAAAGAAGGAACGTTTGCGGTACGCCTGTGTTCAAATAAGGTAAGACCATGTAGTTGTAATAAAAATGAATATCGTAGAGAAAGTCGTACAGAGAAAAAAGCATGCAGATGAGTCGACGTCGACTCAATATTAAATGCTTGCTGGTTGTAGGTTCCCGTATATTTTCTTATCTTGTATCTACTTGATCTGTGAGAGCTGATGCTGTCGCTGAGGTACAGAAGGACGAAAATTCACGTCATAGCAGACGGAAGTTAGTTCTGCTTGCTCATGTATTCTGTCCGGCTTGGAGCCAATACATTAGCTACCTCAGCTCGGGAATTTTTTTCCGTGTGCAAACACTCCTCCGCGAGTAGGTACTCGGAAGTTGTGAGTTAAAAATTTTATCTGCTTCTATGAAGAAAAAATTAAATATAACGCCTTCGTTTCTTCGTAAAATGAAGTAAAAACGAATACACATACAATCAGGTTAAGTGCAAAGCGTTATGTTACTATCCATAATCAATAACGTTTTCCATATTGGATCTAGTTATCAATAGTTTTTAAAACAAAAAGGATGTATTCAAGATCTATATTGTTCACTCAGAATGGCAACAAAGAACTTTATTTCACAAAAGTATTATGTGAACTGAGGAATACGTCAACTCTTTTCCTGTCTTCCAAATAAGTAGTCACCAATATCATATTAGGAATAGTTAATAATACAATTCATACTAAAACATTTAGTGACGTTTTATATCAATTCCTACTTGAAGAAAGTTACACTTACAATACGATTTCTCAACTGCGATGCGAATCGTTTGCAGACATGCATCGTAAACAACCCTTTTGACGTCATGTTGCACTTCAAAGAAATCTAAGGGTTTACTTGTCTCGCATTGCCATTAATAATTCATCAAGCAGGGAATGCAGGTACCAAGTGGGGATATTGACGCGCTCTTCTGTGCACCATATTGTGGTCAAACATTACACCATTATACAGGATTCACTTCAACACAATAGTGTCTCGATCATTGTGTAACAAATTAAATTGTTGCTCAGTGAACAAGATAAAATTATGTAATTTGTCTCATGCGAATCGTATTTGAGTTCGAATCATAACGTATAAAGCATTCAATGCTGCGATCAGTTGTTATCGTATAATTGGTGAACATTATTCCAAATGCTAAGTAAAATTTAAACTATTTTTTTCTAAACCTATCAACGAAATTTGAGATGAAGTTAAAGCGAGACACTTGTTCACTGCGAATCGTATTTAATGTACGATTCATGCCTACATTTCATCATTGTAATCAGTTAAGAGAAATTTCATCTTGTGTTTGCAAATTTGTAACTTTTACAAAATAGTCCTATTGCTTGCTTGGATTCACGAAATATTTTTCTTTGGAATTTGAGAGAGCATTAGCGATGAAGACATCTTCGAATGCGATACCACTTCAACCAATGCTACACTCCTTGACAAGATTTTACTATTATGTTTATAGCAATCCTTCCCTTTAAAATAAGTATAAATACCACGAAATTCGATGAAAAAGGTAATACAATTAAATTGTTATCACTGACCATCACATTCGTCGCGTGCTGCGAAGTATAACCACCATCGCCGCTGTCTCTTTAGAATCCGGGTCAGCTATTTGTGGAGTCGCAGTTTATATGGCGCGCTTTCTTGCTCCTGCCATTTCTTCTCCCCTTTCTCCCGAGATAGCAGTCATCGAACTGAATGTGAGGATCTGTCGGAGCGACCTGCTTCTCCATCGATATACTCTCCCGCTGAGATGACGTTCTGGCGATCAGATAGTGTCTTCCGATGGATGAACCAATTTTCTACGAATTGTGCCACTGCATTAATAGTCGATGTGAAAGAAAGATGAATGGAAGTGGCAGTTTTTTTTTCTGTTGGGACGCACCAATACCTGTACAGCTAAACTTTGGATTGCAAATTTTGGTGAAATTTAAAAATATATTATTCAAAAACGTATCACTGCCATCATCGCTTGTCGAATTCTGGCGTCAGGAAGTACCGATAGATTAATTCTTATCAACAGACATCCACCGTATCATAGAATATATACCAATCCGATTCGATAGGACTTCTCTCCCCGTAAGTGCTTGCCGCTAAAAAATTTTGAAATTCCTTCATGTGAAAGGCATTAAATATCATTTTACTATATATTATTATTATTAATTTTTGTAGCCTGCGAATTCAGTACTCTATGATTTATAAGTATCGAGTCAGTGTCGGTTAAATTTCCTCATTAAAAAAGTATCTAAGAAAGCTCTCTTACATGTTTGAATGAAAAGAAAAACCTCAAAGAAAGGACAGACGAAAACAAAAAAATTATAAATATTTTTCAAATAAACGTAAAATCATGAGGAGAGGGAAAGAACCAATTTCGTAAAGATGTGACTGAGGATACCATAAGTCGTGGTCACTAATATGAAGAAAACGTATGCATTTCAGTTTCGCTCTTCCATGGCGCATCGCACATTGATGCACTCGGAGTCTTACCATCTCTGTAATGAGACTCTCCTCCATTCCCCCGACGCACCTCCAATCAAAGAGAAGCAAGCGTCTCGTTTTCGTGAGCATCGATTCAGCTTTCTTGCTCACGTGCGCGTGCGACCGCCACGCACGTACTACACACGCCCGCACGCATGCACACGCAGCGGAACCACGGCGAACCGGAACTGCACGCTCTTGAGCTCGCACGTGGTGCAAGGCGCTTTTCCACTCCACGACATCCCTACGTCAGCACTCGTGCTCCTTCGGTCGGTCCAACTGACACCGCAGATACGCTAAACTTAGTGGCGTACCTGTACCTAATAAGGCTCGAAACGGAAGTATTTTTGGAATCCCCTGCCCCTCAAAAAAAGTTTGTCAGGTAAATATATTAGAAATTCAAATTTGAGCTGAGTTTCTCAGCTATTACACATTTTAAAGTCTTAAAAAAAATTTCGAGTATGATTAAATTTACGAACTAATACAATTTTTGGCGACCCACACCCTCGTCTAGGTACGCTACGGGTATCCATACGAGATTATTACAAAGGAAATATCTTTCACATCGATACATTTAAATAGACTAATTTCAATATATTCAAAATGATGACAAGGAGCCAAAAGAACACGACAAAAATGCTAACCAAATGCATAGATAGAAATAAATACAATTGACCTTTTTTTTTTGTAAAAAAGATGTTCCATGTACACAAATCGTATCTCTGCAAATAGGATATCTTCCGAGTTGGCCGAATACATTTTTAATCATAAATATACTGAACAGAAGTTTTAGTGAATTTCTAGGCATGAACATAATAGAAGTGCTAACGATTAAACAATCCAACATTATGATATGTTATTCGTCCCAACCATTGTCTGTCTTCTAACCATCATGCATTTCTGTTTGAAAATATAAATTTGGATTTTCAATGACGCTTAGGAGCCAATACTTATAATGCGATTACAAGAGAATATCATTTACTAAAATCGACTTTTTTTTTAAATTACACTTTTACAATTCAATTACCTTAGCGAATTTGCTACGCAACAAACCAACGGAATTTATCTTGTAATTAACCGACGGTGCGCAACATACAGATAACGTTACTTTCCCAAGAGCCCCTTAATCAAGAGCTTGGTTGTCTCCTAGCCGTCTACTGGAGAGTAAAGTTGCTTAATTCCACAAAAGGTGTCAAATAAGTTACGACGCCATTTTTCATTATTACTTCGTGATCGGCGACTCCAAAAATATTATTTTCAGAACGAAGGCATAAAGAAATGGAAATATTTTTACAGACAGAGACTGGAAGGGGAATAGCGAACGAAATACTACAGAGAAATACTAAAGACAGAAGCGTGAATGCGTGTGGCGAAAGGAGGAGGCGCAGTAGTGATGGTAGCAGAGGAGCAAGTGTCGGGTCGTTGCTCCTCAAGGTCTCTCCACTTCGCCCACGCACATTCCTCTTCCACGCGGTTACGGGCGACAGAGAAAGTACACGGCAGCGGCAAAGGGTGTCAAAGAGACACACGCTCATCGACCCATGACACATGACACATTCTTATTTAATGCATTCTTTGTTGGTACGCTATGGGATACTCAAAAACACTCCCTCGCACCCCCTCTCAAATTTTACTTATTTCCGAAACTTACGAGCAAAAGCTGAAGATCCTGGTGTTGAGATTAGAAATACATATATGGAAGCGCCTTTTCTAATTTATTGTTTTTCGATATATTTCCTTCATTACAAAGGAAGATTATTAACAGTTCTCAGGTGAACAGGAAAACAATGGAGACAGCAGATAGAAAGGGAAAAATAATAATTCGGAAAATTATGGTGTTCTGAAAAATTCTAACACTTAAAAGCTGCACTAAAACTATAGAGTTTCGTAGCTGAATGAAGTTGTTACAAAAGCTGAAGTTGCCACGTTCCAGACTCGAGCACCCAGTGTGCAAATTCGTTACGACGAAAGTATTTTGTCTTAAGTATTTTACGACAAACTAATCACATCATGAACCAAAACTATTTTCGAGATTCGTACACTTCAGTACAAAAACGGAGACGCAAAGAGATTTGTGCCTTGGATATAGAATACCAATCACATGTTTTACCTCAAGGTGGGGGGCTTGGGGAAGACTAATGCAGAGAGTGCGTGAATGAGAGGGGATGTCAGGGTCAAGAAGAAAGGATGCAGAAGGCGTGTGAAGTGCCTGGAGCTCATTAGACATACACGCGCGCACGCACACACACACATCCTCACAAAGGACTCTGCATGTGAAATTCTCACACAGAGTTATGTTATTCAACAAAAATTTTTTTTACGACTTTCAGATGACTTGTCTAACTTGTTTGTTGTCGAACAATAAAAAAGCGTTTTCACTCAATCAGCCGTCAAGTATTTTTGTGAGTATTCTTACCTTTCAAGACAAGATTTCAAGATTTCCGATACTTCAAATTGTACGCACTTTTAAAACAATAACATAACACGCTTGATATTTGCACGAACCTTCGTAAAAAGGGGGCTGTTCAATAAATATACAAATCATAAAATGTTGATTANGAACCTTCGTAAAAAGGGGGCTGTTCAATAAATATACAAATCATAAAATGTTGATTAATAATGATATCTACTTTCATGAGATAATTCATGAATTTTAAGCGACAGAAACTATATACAAATATTCGCATGATTTGCCGAAAAATGGAATTGTACCCGCAATGATCTCCTAACAAACACTAAACTACTTAAAAAGATTAAACACCATAGGTATTTAGACGTAAAAAAACGAAGAAAGCGAATTACAAGAAACATTAGAAAACTATTCTTGATGCGAACCAATGTAAATGGTGAAAAATCAAATAACCACCAGACAATCGCAAAAATTTACGTATCTTCTCTCCGATTGCATTCAGCAACCACGCAACATTGCGAGTGCGAATTGATAAGCATGATACGAAAATATAAAAATACAATTACTAGTTCAAATATATTTACTTTCAACGACATTCGACATCAACGTGACAAGCCTGAAGAACACGGAGCAATATTGCAGGAAGCTCCGACTGTTAACACGTCCTGACGAGACTTCTGGGTTTTTTCCTTCCAATGTTTTTCGTGAATAGTTCATGCAGTAAATCTCTAGAACTAATTAGTGAACTCCCATAATCTTCTACATGAACAGCAATCCCACACAATTGTCTAGACCGAACAGAGCGTATTCAACATATAATATTAAGAAGAAGAAAAGAAAACATCATTTCGCTTTAAAGTATCAGACCCACAGATCGAACTTAAGAACAGACACACACACACACACGTCAAAGAACCACGCACGACGGAAGTAACTGTCAACGAAACCAAGAATTAGAAATCGCAACATCGATTTTATTTCATCCCATCGCAACACTTTCTCCGCGTAATATACATTACTGATCGGGGTCGTCGTACAAAACGAATAAGACCGGTTTCTTTGAACCGCAGCCACAGGCGGTCATAAAAGCAGACACCATGAGGGGAACCGAGCCCTCTCGGACGTGCCTCAGACGAAGGCATCATGTAGATTCTATGGCACTACTACCACGCTTCCGCCTCAACCAATGCAAAACGACTCGCAGGCGAGACCCCACTAAGACGCATCGCCTGTCCCGAAACTATTTTGCACATGTTTAAACACATTCAAACACGAACGATTTTAATGGAAAGTTCGTGAAACTTATGTTATTTGATAACTTTGGTTAGTGACTGATATCAAGAAATATATAGTTTTAATTTTTCTTCAAAAATTTTACAAAATTTAGATTTTTTAAGAAATTGGGAGGGAGAAGATATCACACAGTAAGCCTCTACTTTCAGTTACATTTTAATGCTTCTACTCAGAAACAGCTACCATGAAACATTGACTCATTGTTGAACAGCAACACGCTAATTTTTTGCATTTCGCAGTCAAAGTTTTAATGTGATCAAACGCGCCCATGTAACTCTTCCTCGCTGAAAAGTTACTCCTATCAATATTAACTCCTCTTTCGTAGCCAACGAATCTGCGAATCCAATACACAGAAATCAAAAGAAAAATTGAAGTAAAAGAAGTAAAAGCTTTAAATGAAAGCAATTGCTTTTCCTCCATGAAATCGACCTACCGACGGATGTCTCAAAATGAGTATTAACCAGTGATGTTTATTAGCGTGCATAAAGCTGCTATCTTCGTGGCAACGACACTATCAGCACTTCCTTCCGACGCTGTGCCACAAAACTTCAAGGTTTCTAGTCGAGCTCACTACGCTTCACTACGCTTCACTACGCTCCACAAATATTCGTTCTCAGAGGGATCGATGCCTAGTGCGCCAATAGGAATTATCCCGTTTATTAAGATCAATCTCAAGCTTGCGAAGGAACAGTTCATAGAATCAATCACACGCATCAATCGTTTGAACGATAATATTCTGTGAAGACAATGCTACATAACTGAGGTCGAACGCCGTCCGAGATAACTTGATGGGATTCACAAACGTGATGAACTGAATGATTGGTCTGCGGAATACAGTTCTGATACAGTCCCATCCTGGCCGCGTTTTTTCTCCGGTATTCGTCCGGGTTCTTTCTAGGTCTATTGTAATAATTAATTTAGAATTTTTTAATAGTTACAATTTATAAAGAATATATTCCGAATAATATATAGTTCGATAATAATACGTACTTGTGAGCTGCTTTTGTGTTTTCTTAAATACAAATTTTGATATTCTGATGATATTATAAAACGTAGCTAATTTTTGTTTTATTTTTACCTAGAGATGATTTATGTTTACCCAAGTAGTATAGTGTTTATTTTCCCCTTTAAGCCCGAGAAAATTGAAAACCATATTGTTTACGTGGTCATCAGTCAGGATGGGTCACGACTGCTGAGTAGGAAGTAGGGCGTTGCACAGGGAGTAGGATGACGTTAGGAGTGGATACTTGCACTGGGTTTGAGAGATTTTCATGTGGGAGCGATTTTTAAATATTCAAATCTTAGTTCATGAGTGACGGGTAAAAATATGAAACACGATCTCATGAAGAAAGTTTTACACAATTTCACCCAGTTTGATTTTAAAAAACTTAAAAAAGTATATATTTGTGGATCGGACATCCAATAAAACATTCATCTCTATATATTTAATGTTTAAATATTATCATACATCTGATAATATCATCAAGCCACACACACCAAAAAATAAAACAAATAAAATCTACAGCAATCAATAGCCAAACATGTTTGAACGCTTTTGAGTTAATTGCAGCATCAACAATACATGAAGAAATTCCATCCAATAAGACGTTTGCCTCCCCACATCAACAGTTTCGTATGTATAATTACCTTAAATTAATCCTCCACCCGTGGGGTAAGTCAATTAATACAGCTGGGGGAAAATTCAATCCATCAAGGATCATATAGAGAATCCACAAAAGTTCATATACAGAAAGAGATTTTTCTTTTTAAAAGTAAACCTAAACAAAATGTTTATCGTGAATACATGCGCTGCATATTAGAAATATTGTTTTCAAAATTTTTTGGTAGTACGCCCCTTTCCGTGTTTCCCTTACAACAAAATACATTTTAAAAGGCACACACTAAAGACGCACGCATACAAGGACTGGGTAATTTACAAGCAGTTACTGCCTGGAGTCTATCAACTTCCCACCAAAACAAAAACCAGAGCACTTCCCCGAAGCAGCTGGCGAGCGGAAACAAAAAGGCCGGCGGCAGCGGCAGAGCGGCGAACAAAACCAAAGTGATGTGGGTCAGTGCAGAAATTGCTTCAAGGAACATCCACATGGAGAAGGGCTTCGTGCACACAACACTTCCCTCCTATAGGTTTCATTCACTCCTAGTCTTCAAGGAAAGATAAAAAGACATTATACGAATCTCTAGACGAAGGAGGTTCAATTGAGTCTCATGGTCGAACTGTATCACTGAATAAAACGGAGTAACGACTCAACACGAGCGTAGGAAAAATTATATTCAATGGTGATATATTACATCAACAAAAATAGGAGCAAATAACTATGATAAAAAAAGAAGTAAGTCGCAGTTGGAAAGAAAAAGAACAATCCTTTACTCTAAGTGCATGGAAGCCACGAATGGAAACTCCTTCGATCATGTGAATTTACTATCACTGGTAGCTACTAAGAGAATATATTCACAAGATACCGTACTATTCTTATGCAGCACAGCAGGTACATTCTAGGAAGAAGCCATAATGAAAATACACTAACAAATAGGAAAAAATATCGTACAATGGCAATATCAAAATTTTATTTTAAAATTTTAAAGTACCCTCTTCTAAAAACGCATTAAAAAGCTACCTAATGCTTGGGTAAATGTGATGAAAAACAATAAAAATAAACTTCGATGAATAACCCACTTAATTTATTTACAATGAATGTCGTTTACAAAACTACTTATTTCGTGATGCTAAATATATTAAATTTTACACACTAAGAAAGAGAAAATTGTAAAATACTAATTGTAACAAACTCATAATTCTCTCTAATCAATACTGATCGTAGCATAGAGGTACAAACTCCAAAAGAAAATATGTCGGATTGTATATAGGCGGAACAGAATTTGAGCGTCTGGACTTAGTTGTTTACAGCGTCACATGATCAAAACAAAACACTCCTCATGGCGAACGAAACGCGTAAATAAGGTTGGCTCACGCAAACACGAAATGGGTTCAGAGAACTGCGTTTTAAATCACGGACACTCCCTGCACAAGAAACGCTGCAATGCGCATCAAGGCATATCTTTATGACTCAGTCACCCAGATCTCCATGCACTGTTCCTATATCTTCGTTAATAGTCGCAACCACTCCAAGACCTTAATGTCGCCAATATTTTATTTGTAATATTCGATTTGTCCGCAATAGATAACGTAATATCTATAGAACATGTACTATTTGTGCAATAAAGGTCCAACATTAATACAAATGCGTTCAGAAATCACAGAATACGTTCAATACGAATCACAGAATATCGAAAAGTCACGAGTTAAATATACAGTATGAGCAAATAAGAGATCAATTATTGTTTCTTAACATTGTACATTTTACCTAGTATTTCCCCAGAGACTAGCATGACTTTCATTTAAATCACGTGTATCTGTATAAATTAAATACAATTCGATAATTTTGAGACTCAAAAGATTCAGTCAGATGAGTAGAGTCGAATGATATCCTGTGGTCTGAAATTCGCAAAATATTCCTAAAAATTCTCTGTTGCTTATACATTTAATTCTCAAAACTATATGTTTCGAAAATAAGTCAGAAAGTATTTTCCATTTAATACAATTTATAATAGAATTCTATTTCATAAATAATAATTTAAATTTAGCGTCGTTTCTGGCAGATTATATGCTCTATTTCATACGAGCATCAAAACAGATGAACAATAATCGACGGAATTTTTATTTATTATAATTAAACTAAGAAATATAAATTCTGACGATTTTTATTTTTTAACAATATAACGCTGAAATATGGAGAAAATTATATATTTTTTGTTCATAGTTTGTCGTTGTTTGTGGAAACTTGGAATAACTCCAGTCCTAGGAAATATATTTTAAGTCTGTTTTTTGTTTAAGGAGACATTTTATTGGTGTACTTAGAAAAAGAAAAACTTTAAAAATGTCTCGATTTCTAATCATTCATCAGGCAATTGGAATACCTTCTTTAAGGCAAGGTTATTTTAAATTTTACTTTCTCCTGTTACCAACATTCCAGGTAAAAGAATATAACAATACATACTATACTTATTTCACTACATAATATCAATTTTAACTGTTTCTGACAATATTCAAATTAATGTTTATTTTCGTGCAATTAAAGATTTTGTTCTTTTTTACTATACGAGGGAACTAATGGCGATAAGGGTGAATACAACGCTGTAAACAAAGGTCAGAATAAAAATAGAATGCGGGAAGAATGAAAAATTTAAAGTAATAATACATCTATGTACATAATTCTCTTAAATTGTGACAAACCACACCGCCAGGTAACAGAATAAAGGGAGTCACCTCAAAACGGAGGATAGTATCTCGAAATGATATCATCTAAGAGGTACGTTAGTCGACGCAAGTTGAATAACAATGGTAGACGAGGCCGGGAGACGAACAGGATAGCAGTAGTAGCGCACCAGCGCGTATTGCTGGATCCCGGGTTCGATATCCGGTCCCATCTCCCATTTTCACTTAACATAATCTGTCTCTTCGGCTATTTCAATTTTGAATCTGAACTCTTTAAATAGAAACACAGTTTAATATGCACAATAAACTTGACATGACATTTTCATACATGAATAAGAAAAAACAAAATGTTGCTGACAGTAAAAGAGTGTTGTTGACACCATAACGCCAATTTTGCGTGAAAGGCAAGTAAAGAAAATATGAAATGTGGATAGAATATTGAACCAAGGGGAAAAAATGGAATCGAGATCAAAATCGAATCATTTTGGAAAAAGCATATATCTAGAAAATCCAATAAATTCATTCGTCCCACGCTTCTCCCGTTTTTGCGTTCTCTTCCTTTGCAGCTGCGGCCACTTGAAGGCTCTTCGGGCCACAGAATGAGCAGCTGTCAGAATCCACAGAGAGAGTTCAGTGTTAGCTTTTTACATGTCTTGTCTTTCTTCTCAAAGAAGTTATACACGCAACATATGGTCAAGCAAATGGAAGGAATCTTTTCCATGGGAAAATTACACCGTATTATCAGCGCAAGGAAGAGAAAAGCTGATCTACGGATCTCTCAAAGTAGAACAAGAAAATAAATCTCCCAAAGAACGCACAGTAGTCTAAGAAAAAAATTTGAACTTCCTCGTGATAAATATTAATAAGCGATTCTTTCTTGAGGGTTTGGTCGATACACAAGAAATCATCATAAACATGCAAAAGTATCGGTTTTTATTGAAACTCTCCTCGTGGCTAAAATAAATTAATAAGAACAAAAAAGTGGCAAGTGAATAAAAGTTTCCATGTGTATCAATCAATCCCTCAAAAATTAATCACGAATGAATAGTGTGGTCTAGAAATTCTGAACAAAAGAAATGTTTATTTAATCATAATTTAACTAACCCAATTTCTTAACTACATTGTATATCCCCCTAAAAAAAAAAAAAAAAAATTAGACTGACTCAGCGTCTCCGCTGGAATCGATAACATCTGAGGTCTTGATGGAAAAATATTAATACGATCCAGATTGAAGGAAACCTAAAAATCCATCATAAAAAGAGCACGTAGAGCATCTTGTAACGTATATCTCGTATAAGTAAGAATATCCCTTACCTCATAAGTGGCACAAGCAAAGAAAAATAAAGTAAGCAAAAATAGGATAATAGTGTAATATTTCTTATCACGAAAGAACGAGTGCAATTAATGACTACCAGGAGGAAAAAGCACAAAATTATTGAATATTCAGAATTTTTTTAAAAAAGCGCTAAACGATAGATAGACATCCTTCTCTATTTTTAAGCTGAGTAGTTGGAATTCTTTGCTCAGCAAGATATGAATGTCACACATTTCAGTAACGAATAATCAATTATATTTTAAATCAATTCAATAGAAATATTTAAGCTCTTTAAAATTTAAAAGTTACGTATATTCAAGGAACTCATTAAGAAAATGTTACCTCAAAGAAATGGAAATTCGTTGAACATCCAACAAAATACATTCCACGTAAGTTCAAAATCAAATCTATACTCTGGATGAGTGGATAGCTGGTATTTACAGCTACGAGTGGCATCCAATTAATAAATTTACAATTGGAAATCAGAATCAAGACGTAACGAATATACTCTAATTCAAAGCTTGGGCGATCGACCTTCTGCAAATAGAAAGTGGCATGAGGAACCCGTTGGTCGAGTGTTGGCTCCGTGGCTGGGAGAAGTCAGTCGGCGCCAAATACAGAAGCCACGAGGACGCCTACAACAGCATACCATACCCCCACCCTCCCTCCAACGGCTCACAATTATGAGACGAAACCAGTGGTTCTCACACACCCCATGGGTAAAACATTCAAGTATGCGGCGGACCCTTCCCTTATATGGATAAAATCAAAATGAGAAAAGGTACACACTAAGGATAAAACAGTTAGTGATTTGAAAATTTAAGTACAAAAGAAGAGAAAAAGAATTAATTATAGGGAAATGCTATTCCAATGGAGAACCGTAAAAGTATTTAACGATGACTAATTAAACACTACCATTCTATTTTATTAATCACAAGAAGTAAATTAATTTACGTCCTATGAAATAATCTGAAGTCATTCATTAACAAAACGTGTTTGTAAGAATTTTGCATTATTGATAAAATATTATCACCAAGGTTGTAGCTCACGATGGATACAGTACAACAGTCGCATAGTAATTTTTTTTTTCGACTCAGCTATTCCGAATTTCAGGCTGAAACGTATCAGTTCTACTACCAAAATATATTTTTATCTTCACTTCTGTGCACAACTTAGAAGAACTTTTTATATCAGTAGTTTGTATTCACTATTACGTAACGCATTCATTATTATCCAATATTTTGGTTTAAATATTTTAATAGGTAGCACAAAATGTAGTATAACGCCCGTATCGAGAAAAAATTACAAATTGCAAGAAATGCAAGAAAAAAACATTTAAGTCGCGAATTTCGAAAAAATAGCTGTTTCCGTTTGGACCCCTCGTGTACAACACGAGTGCTGAATTTCGAAGCTATCTATACTAAGCGACGGGCGCACAGACATACGGACACATCAACTGTTTTATATACGCATGGATTGCGAACATCCTCGAAACGCTGTCTCACTCAACCACGTAACCGCCACTTCAGTCCGGTTGTCGTCCTATCTGAGAATTGAGTTGCGGAATTCAAGTAAGGGATAAACTGACCCTTAATCAACACCCTTAGATTAATTAAAAGTTGCCGAATCCCTGTACAAAGGATTCATGACGCAATGAAAGAATATTTTATCTATTGTCCTATCAATATCTCACACCTTTATAAACCCTAACGTAATACGACTATTACCAAAAATCTTCCTTGTATATTCCAATATAGCTTAACTTTACACCAAGAACAAGCGACGCAAGCAATCCAGTGCAGCGTGCAAATTTATGACGATTCACCACAAAGAAAACCAATATATACGGGAATTGTGGCAATTAATCTACATGACTATTAAATCATAACTGAAATATAATTTTCATTGATACAAAATAAGAGAAACTAGCTATTCACGTACAGTACAAACACGGTGTACCACAATCTCCTCACAACACACACAAAAGAACGGAAAAACATTCGAAGAATGTGTTTCATGAAACACATTAAAAACTACGTGTTTACCTATACTTCGAGAAAAATTAAATGAGAAAATTTTGAATAACATAAAAAAGCGTCCAACGAAGTATGTAGAATAATATTTAACTTTTCTGAAGAAAATAACGAACTTCCCCGCATTTCCATTAATGATTAGGTATAATTAAATTACGCAATTACCACAAGAGATTTCCTGTAATTATCGCCAAAAATATCAACATCACTCGTACGTTAATATATAGAAAAATTAGATTCACTGTTTCTATGTACCACAAAATATTGAACACAATAGGACTATGAACGGAAGCAGAGTAAAATAATGCAAAACATTAATGAAGAAAGCATGAAACAAAGCACACTTTTGCATTGAATGATAAAACTTAAGACAGTAGGCAAGGAACTGAATAATACACCCTAGCGCGTTTTCGGGTTTCCAAGAACATGTTTAAGTTCGATTTACACTGTTGGTAAGAACGGAATCAAATTACTACAGTTCATGCGCTTTAATCAGTCTCCACTATCATCAGGTTACACAAATTAAATTCCACAAATGCTTCCCATTCCTTTACTTGCGTTCCTATGCGCGTGAATTCGAATTCTGTCCAAATGGTTTTTCTTCGTAATTCGAAACGAAAGCAAACAATTCTCCAATTCATTCGACTGAACGAACATCAATAGAAAATATGTTCAGCACTGCGATACCAAATTCTCGTTTCTAAATAGCTGTAGACTGTTTAAATGCGTTAAGTCACGCAAATTTACGATAATTTTTTTCTTTTCAAGAAATACTATTGTTTCTCAAAACGCATTATAACACCCTTTGTCCACGGTTTCAAATATCTGCTTTCTTCTCCGAACTTTAGGTCTACATATTTGAATAGAACTACACTAAGAAAGGTAAACTGAATTCTCAAAAACTAGGTTTTAACTTACAAAACTCTAGAACTTGTGATCTTAGTTGAAGGGAAGAGAGAGGGGGAATTATTTTTGGAATGACCCAAGAGCACGTTGTATTCACAAAATAGAAAACTGTACATCGTTGAGGATTTTGAAACCCATGATTTGAGATGAAGGAGTGCAATTAGGAAAACGAGCGCTTTGCAGTACACAGAACGGCATTCTAATTTATTTTCATTGAACATCGCTGGTGCCTTTCTTTTATGAATAACATTTTTTGATACATTAAAATCTTACTTAAGCCAACTGAATAATAGTGTTAGGAATAGAGAAGTTGTTTATTTTAAACAATATCAGAGTATGGTAGTGCAGGTGGCGTATAAACACTAAAAATATTTTCAACACAATTTCAGAAGAATTCTGAAAATCACTTAGTATACAAGATAGAAAAAAACAGTCATGGTCTATTGGATCCCAAAATTTCATTCAGTGGGCTTTCTCTCCAGCGAAATTCGATATAATGACGAATATAGAGAGAAAATAGTAAACATTCAGTAAGAAGCAAAGGAATTGCTCAACTGACAACATAGTGAACCAGCTGAGAAGACCCGCAGCGAGCCCTGACCGCAAACGTGGCGAAAAGGTTAGATGTTACCGCAACAGTACCACAACAAAGGTCCTACGGCGCAGACAACACAAGGAGCGGAACGAGGGAGTGACGGACACCATTTATCTCCACAATATTTCTCCTTCCCCTTTCCCTCAGAAATCATTCCGCAAAAAGACGGAGTAAGGTAGAACGATCAGTCACACAAGTCCCAAATTCATCCTAAACAAGTATTGAAGCATTTGTTACGCCAAATCTAGAACCTATTATTTTCACTTGGGCTATATTTCACTAATTCCTAACAAATAGTAAGGAAGCCCTCACGAATGTGAAACTGCCAAACCTGGAAAGTGACCCACTCTAATTGAAACTTCAGTGAAAACTCAATAATTTTTTATTATTTCTATATTAAAATGTTTCTTTTTCGTCGTGTAGTCTAAAAATATTTTTTTAAATAATTATTCAAAACACATTAAAAATGTTTCAACAACTCAATTTAAAAATACTTTCCTCACATTCTTTAACTGCACTGTAATAATCAATTTACCATTTGAAAAGAGTATGAGTGAGGCCTAATATTAATGATTACCAATAACACAAACGGAACAGTATACAAGTACTCCAGAGCTGACATACCTATTCGTTACAGTATTAATGAATTGAAGAGCTATCATGTAATGAATAACAGAACGAGTTCAATTCAACGACTTCTATAATCACGTCGATTAAGATTGTTTCTCGAGAATAAAGCGAATGAATAATAGCTAGTGCATTATTTCACATGAAGGTCACAGTAAACACCGCACAAACTCATAAGCCACGGAAATAAGGCTAACTCTACTCTCAATATCAGAGTGGCATTAAAGTGTTATTGGTAATCCTTCGGAGATTCATCCGTTTAGTTGAAAAGATATAAAGACAAGTTTTCAGAAGGTTTCGTGTTTTTCTCGTACACGACAGCCAACAATGCATTAAACAGTAATCGTTCACGTTCAAAAAACTTTACAAAGTTATCCAAAGAGGTCACAAGGTATGAGTAAGTCTCACTTAAAATCAAACTATACATTACATACACCACAGAAAACATTTTCATAATATTTTTCGTTTAATAAATTGCTTTTGCATTCCCGTATGAGGAATAAATACATTTATACCAAGTTAGACAATTGAATTTGGATTAAGTCCTATGATATCTTTGGGAGATACAGGACCATTAACCAAAAAGATACTTGATGCTTTTTTTCTTTCGATTAGTTTCACTTTACTGCTGGTATTATGCAATATTAATAATTATTATTACCATTATTATTTTCATTAAAAACACCTAACAATTTTGTTGCTGCAATTTTAGCGAAAATACACACGACGAAAACTCTTTGGCGGATAATTCATTTCCGGAGGATATGATATTGTGAAAAACTTCCCTTAGCTGACGCTACTCAACATTTCTCAACACCGGACACTTCCCTTGTATTCTATTTTACGTTGTCCATAACTTTATGTTGTTTGTAGAGGATTGTGTATGTATTATATGAAATCCTATGTTTATTTTCAAATATAGCCCTGGCATCGAAACGTTGGCGAGTAAAAATGAGTTTTGAGTTTAATTAATCTCAACGCAAAATATCTTATCCCAGTGTTGATAAGTATAATACAGGTGAATGAAGCCATACTCACCACATGGCCTGCACGGAGACGGGTTTGAAGATGTGCTGGCGGCCACAAACGCTCACGCTGAAACCCCTGCAGGCAAAAGGAAGCAAAGCGAGGCGTCAGTGACAACAACATAAAGAGACAAGGCAGCGCGTGCACGCGACCAACGCCTGCGATCATGAGGCCCATCGCTTGCGGAGCAGGGGAACAGAGGGTAGTCACTGGGCGCTAGGGAGGGAGCGACGTATAGGAGGGGTAGAGTCAAGAGAGACATGGTTTCCATCACACTCACCAAGCCATTATTATAATTAAGGAATTCAATTTAACTTCTGTAGATTTAATACTTCTTGTCGCATATTTTTTTCTTAGACAAATCAACAAATGTTACCTTCATTTCATGAGAAATTGCAATAATAGACTTAACATTTAAAGCAAACATTAAGGCTCTATTCACAAAATAATTAACAGAAGTTATCTTATTTTGGGTCATTTTCTCTGGTTATTTTGAGGATTATTAAAATACATGAACATATTTAAAGACCAAATGACAATTAAAATGAGATCTGATAAATACACCTCACAGCATGACTATTGAGGGTGGCGGGCAGCAAGTAGAGTCCGGGTACTGATCCTATGCGCTAGTGTAATTCACTTGATTTTTATTAGGCTTTATTTGCAATAATTGCACAGTTCTTGCAATATTCTCCTCGTAAAATTGAAGTTTAACTCATTTAGGAAACTATCTCATAAAAATCACTTTTACGCCAATCAAACAAAGAGCCGGGAAATAAAAAAAGCATAAAAGAGTTCCTATTCCAACAAGAAACATCCAATTTTGGAGGAAGATTTCATTTCTTAAGCCACACGTCTTAAGTATGAAATGTTTGGGTATTGAGGCTTTATTCAGCACAAAACTTTCATAATAAATCATATTACAATTGAAAATGCAATGATCATTTCGGGAATTTATTCAAACTAGCTTCAATTTATTGACAACCTCCGACCAGTATTAAGAAGAAATGTCAGAGATTCAACAGAAATAAGCTTTGTTTCTGCATTACGTACTAATTTCACGATTCATTAAGAAAATGTAAAGACTAAAATCGTATACATATATTACTTTATATGAAAGTGTACGCTCGCATTATTTATCTCGACAAAATCATGAAAGTAATACTGAGTGAAATGTGCTATTTTTTAAAAAATTTTGAAACAGTTCCAATCTCCAACATGAACGCTCATGATAGACGTTACAAAAAACCTCATTCATTGTGCACGCCAAATACACTTAGAACGAGTGAGTGCAAGTGTCCTTTCACTTGGTTTCCATCGACATAAAAGAGCAACGACCGATTTCTAGGAATAGTGAGTTCGATTGCTTCCCGAAAGAATTATCCACTTCGCTTAATTACTTCTAATTAACAGCGCTATAAATTTTAATGGGGGTCTATGCGCAGCACTAGTCATCGCAACTGATCTTTAACATCTCTTTACGACAAATGCTTCCATACATTGTCTGCACATATGATGCATTTTGTAGTTGTCGTTAGTTATCGAAACTAATAAAAGTTAATGGAAATCATAACTACGAGCTTTGTGAAAGTCTCAACCATGAGCATTGTTTATTAAGTGTTCTATGAAAATATGTTTTCTTATGCCTGAATTTTAAAATATTTCGAAATTATGTACTTATTAGCATACAATACTGAAACTGTATATATTTTTGTAAGTTTTCGTCGTGGTATTTAATTTTTGAAATTAACAAAAGTGAACATTTAATAACACGAAAGTAGAGAAATATGGAAACTAACATATAGAAAATTATTTAAGAATCCCAGGCAACAACGGGCAAAATGAGCTAGTTTAATTATCAATTTTGGAAAATGTTTTTATTTATCGAGAGTCAATCCACATACAAAGCAGAGAATAGTTACAAAACAACTTCAAGTTGGAGGATGACAACTACTGTACAGGCCAGGTGAAACTGGGTGACGTCAAAGGTTTGACAGAAGATAAAGTTCTTATCCACTTCCTGTAGACGATGAGGGTGCCCTGCTATGGAAGCGTCACTCAAAAATACTTACTTCCGGAACCAAAGAAAGACGAGCATAAACTATCGTCTTAGATTACATGGGTTTCCTTTTCGTAAGAGAAAAGAAACAAAAGGGGTTCTAATTTTCTTGCCCATGAAGGATTCAAATATCGCGTTTCATTAGAAGAAATTTTCTTTAAGACAACAAGCACGATAATGAAGCTATTTAATCGAAATCAACAGAAACGCAGTACCCATAAACTCGGCACGATACTATTATTTTACGGAAAATAATATACAAGTGGAATTTGATACGTAAATCACAGGGATTTAAATCGAAGTTGCTGCTTTTTCACACAATGCAACATTATCCAGGAAGTTTTACACAGTGCATTTACAAAATTTTACTTGGATTCGCAAGAATAAATTGCCAAATAAATCGATATTTAGTTTTAACAGCAACAATTTAATAATTACATGTTTCCGTTCTCCTGATAGGCATCCACAAGTATGAGAATTTACAATAGAAGGTGATACATTCCAACTCATTTCTAAGACCTGTTGTAGAAGAAAGAGTTTGCAAACTTTACAACCAATACTGTACAACCAAGCAGGGCTCTATAACGCTGATGGTGCGTCATACTCACTGACACATTACAGTTCAGGTGATAATGCATNACCTTTTTTTTTGGGGGGGGGGAGGGGAGGAGGTGGTATGATTTGTAGGTATAGTGAAATGATGTATTATTTTTTAAGAAAGGCATTCTTAAAATTGAGAAATGTATTTGAATGTTCTTTCGAGTTCAAATTGAGAATCAATACGGAATGGTCATACGCAGCTTGTAACAGCTTTTTTAACAATATATTTATTATTAATGATTGTCTCAAAAAGTTTTATAAAATTCTTTGGAAGTTGATTGCAAAGACGCGGTTCCCACTCAAGGTCTAATTAAAACTATGAAAGAAAAGAGAAGAATAAACAGTTACGTTCACATTCAACCTCAGAGAATTGCAAATTGTATCACATTATCTCGTATTTTTTTGCTCGTTCATTCTCATCATGACGATAATTATTCCGTTTTGTCGCTTTGGAGATATAAAGTACAAACAGCAGAAAAAGTTAAAGCATTTTAGTACAAAATTTCCCTCACCCATTCAGATTTTGCTAATAATTTTTCTGTGAATTTATAATGTTGTAGAAGAAAAAGAAATGTTTATTACGTTTTCATTAAGCTGCTTTTGTTTAAATTACTATTGAGTCGATTTTTCCTCAGCGTACAGAGCACCAGCGCCGCGAGGTAAAAATCGTGAAAATTTCTAAAAATCCCCTTGGAAATTGAAACCCACTAAACCTACCAATATTAGACATTTTATTTTGTAGAAAAAGTAACCTACATACACTTGAAATGGCAACATATGTCTAAAATTTCAACGAAAACGTGAAAATTTAATGTTTTCTTCAAAAAATAATTTTTCAAATATTTTATGTCAGAATTTAACGAAATTTTGGTGGCTTAAAGTAGAACTAGTGAACTCTAATTCCACCAATTTCATAAATTAAACATTTTAATTTATGAAATTTTTACTCTTTTGCTACCAAAGAAAAAAAAGGACGAACTAAAGTTTAAAATAATTAAAAGGTAAAAAATCTTTTCAACTGGACTCATTTTATATATTTTCTGTAGTAAAGTTTTAAAAATCAAAGTGTTCCTTTAATTCTTATATTGGTTTCCAAGTCGTCGAGAGTTAACAAAGGAAGTTACATACGTGAAAATTCAGATTTTAAATTTAAATTACTATAACTTTGAAAGTTGTGAATTTCCCACGCCAAAAATTGGTGGAATTAAGAGTTCACTAGTTCTACTATAAGCCATCAAAATTTCGTTAAATTCTGACATAAAATATTTGAAAAATTATTTTTTGAAGAAAACATTAAATTTTCACGTTTTCGTTGAAATTTTAGACATATGTTGCCATTTCAAGTGTATGTAGGTTACTTTTTCTACAAAATAAAATGTCTAATATTGGTAGGTTTAGTGGGTTTCAATTTCCAAGAGGGTTTCATAGAAATTTTCACGATTTTTACCTCGCGGCGATGGTGCTCTGTACGCTGAGGAAAAATCGACTCAATAGTAATTTAAACAAAAGCAGCTTAATGAAAACGTAATAAACATTTCTTTTTCTTCTACAACATTATAAATTCACAGAAAAATTATTAGCAAAATCTGAATGGGTGAGTGAAATTTTAGGCCGATAATGGCTGGAATGACCCATATATCATATAATGAAACTTGTGATCCTATATTGTACGAGAGGGTAAATCATATCTCTTTATTCTGCTTTCCACATGTTTCTGTCAAAAACTTAATCAATTTTGTTGCCCTTGAAAGAAAAATTCAAAATTAGCGTATTCCCACTTTACCAGATTACAGACCATAACCTAATCCTGGCAAATATTGAGTGGTTACTGTGACCTAAAAAATCGCGTAGTCGTAGGCCGGAGGGAGGAGGGAGCTCGGGGGACCTAGGTCCCTCCAAAAGTTATGTATGATTATCAATGAAAGTAGGACTGAACGTATAAACAAATTATGGCCGAGGAGTCTGTGATCCCCCCGAAAGATGTTTCTGTCCCCAAAGAATATTAATTGAGAGTTTTTGCATAATGTGCACGCTTCCTAGCGTATACGTTACGTTGATGACGTTAACTGCGTAACGCACTAGTAAAATTGATGCATTTTGCATAGCGTATAGCTTCAAATCAAATCATAGAAAAAATTATAAACCCAAACAAATTACTTCTATGCAAGGGTATACAATTAAACTGTACTGTGAGTGCACTAGTACGTGTTCATACGACACACACAATAAACAAATCTCTCGCATACCCTCTCAGATATCAACATAACCTCAAATTCAGACCAGAATCCGCCATGACTTCGCTCACTAGCGTATCAGCAACATCATACGCAAACAGAGGCGTTGTAACGTTCTACGCAAGAAGAGTCAGTGTATCACTAACTTCTGAGCACGCCCAGAAGTAACTTGCATGTGGATAGCGTATACGATAACTCGCAGGTACGCTATGCAAATACTCCCTAGTATGTGAATGCGATTGACACTAAAGAGTGAAGTAAGGCATACCCGTCGCCGTCCAGCGTGATGGAGGTATCCGCGAGCACCCGCAGCACTAAGCCCACAGTGGTGCGATCGTTGCAGTCGATGCCGAGCAAGCAGCTCTCTTCGGCGTCCTGCCTTCCAGGGCATGACACCACCACCAGGTAACGCGTACGGCCCGCGTGCGCAGATTCTAGTTTTACGGCCTGCAACACACAAAAGGAATCACACATTAATATTAGATCAAGATCAGAAAAATATACAAATAAATTTAACATTTCTATTCACTTCAGCTAAAAAGTCAACAAAAGCAAAGCGATATCTACCCGAGTCACGATTAATAGCAATGCAGTACAATCAATTAACCACTATCATTTCGGAATATTCAAATAAATATCAAGACAAAACAAATTTTACCCTTAATGTGTTTTAATATACTAATACCTCAGTGAGTATTATACCCTAATTACCAACAAAAATATTTTATGTAACTATTCTTTCGATTACTTCCTACAATATTATAATTCCAAAAACCACGAATATTTTTTTACAAAAGGGAGGGGGGTGTCATTTGAATTCTGCCGCTCGAATTAAGAACAGTTTGCAGGAAGATTCACGTGCTTTGAAAGCGCGCATTTTGAATATTCTAACTTTCGCCTGAAAACTGGTTAAGACTATCCAAGGATTACGCAACGCAATCCTCCAGAATCACACAAATGACTATCATAACATTTACTGTAAACATGTTTTTAATTCCTCCATTAACGTTTTCCATGCTGACAAAGAAAGAAGAACACATTGACGAAAAAGGAGACGAAGGTGAGATATGAAGATACACGCAACAAAGGACGAAGTAATATTATAGTTTGTCACGTGAATGCACGTTATTTATTTCACCTCCTTTTATACGCCAAGATTAACAGGCGCGGGACATTCCAATCAGACATATTTGGAAAAGATTACATTCCTCGTATAGGACTAATACAGACTTCGAGAATAGCGGCGAGTAAGTCGATGCGAAGGAAAAGAGATAAGCCGAGTGAAGACACGAAGCGCGGAGGGTTCCAAAAACGGCAATCTTCTTCTCCGCTGAGGGTCGATCGCAGCAATCAAGTGGCTTAATAAGGAGCACGCAGCTTTAAGAGAGGTTCTTCATGGGAGGAATTAAGAGCATTTCAAAAGTGTACAACGTGCTCAACTTGCCCTCATCATGAACATTTCCAGACGAATTTTCATTCGTACATTCAATTGACTAAATATGAGGTTACGTTCATTGATACAACTCGAAATCAGTACGACTCGCTATACAACATACTCCAATTCCATACACAAAAATACTATCTCCTTCACTGAGAGGAGAGCTTGTGATTTCTTGGCCTGTTCACAACGAAGCGACGTGGCTCCTCAGAAAATGATAGTCAGTAGCTCTTCCTACATTATTTTCGAAAAAGAAAAACGCATTTCAAATGACCGAATGAGAAGTAAATGATAAAACTGATAACGAAATGGAATTGTAAATAAAAATGATTATCTCTGGTTTTCTGAAAAGAGAATGAATATTGAAACGATTGAAGCAGAAAAGGTGCAAAAAAGTAAAACAAAGTGCATGAACAACCACGTAAATAAAAGCTGCAAAAGGTAGAATAGGGATGGAGGTGTTAAGGACAGCAGGTGAGAGATGAGGACCCTTGACAATCCCACTGAGAATGAACTAAGAACCACTGAGAATGAACGAGTAAGAGAGGATGACGACGTTGCAGGTGACTACTTCATTAGCGTCAGGGATTCTTAAGGAGATAATGATGCGTTATCTCATTACATCCACCCACATACTCTATGCTACCGTCTCCTAGCGCCATTTGCATCTAGATTGACCAAAGTGCCATTAATGGTTCCTTAGAGGAATGTTATAATTCACTGAAATTACATATTCGCAGAAATCGTTTACAGTGTACATTAAACAAACCTTTAATTTGCGACAGTAATATTTTGCAACTGTTTGTTATTCTACAGCATCACAAGTTTTGGAAATAAGGATTCTTCTACGAGGTCTTAACTTACGGAAATGATTATATATTTTAAAATCTCTAATATTTGAGTAATTATGAATTTCTTAATCGTTTCAGACGCAGAATATTAAGTTCGCGAAAATCATGAATCAAGAGGACTTCATCTTCAAATAACTAACATTACATCCACGTTGGGGATGGTTTTCTTAAAGAAGTAGCAATGCCCGTGAACTAAAAAAATAAATGTAATTTTTCACCTCTGACACCATGGATGAATCCCTTATGAAATCGTATTATACATTTTTTTCACGACGAATAAAGAAAAGAACCAAAAACATCAATAGCATCAGAGAACCAAACGGCAGAAGAAGTTACCGTAAGTAAGCGACGAGACTAGCCACACTTGACACAAATGAAGATCCCCGGATAAACATCAGCTCCTTCACATCGCAGATGCCCTGTCAATCCATCCTGTCACACATCGAATTCAACCCAAACAACAGAATGAAATGGGAACGTCAATCGGATCCAATATACGTATCAACAAGCAATATAAAACGGGATCTTTGATGCGGCTATGTTGGCCATATTTGGGTGCGACACGAGGACCAATCCAGGAATTTTAATGAGGTTGGCAAACAATTCGGATTGCATCGCGTTGCACTCAACAATACGTCTCATGGATAGATATTTCTAACAGATAATACTCTCCCACTTTCTTCAAAACAACGAACATTTTATCTATAGAGAAGGCACCAAAGTTTATTCTACATCACATTACGTAGATATATCTACACACTTTCGATTTCAACTGAAACTCTGATTTTTTACAAAAATGTATATTCTTGTTTGTAACAAATAATAGTTACCAAAAAATATTTCAAATACTTGCCAACTCTGGAAAATAAATTTACTGGCTCTTCATCGCAAGATACCTATTAGGTACGGATACATTTCATACCTAAAAAATACAAATTTACTAATAATAATAATAAATAATATGTACAGTGACAAAATTAAAAATAAAATTTGACAATCGAAGCGCTCTACAATGATCAAATATGGATATATTATTACGCAAGATGGTTCAATATGAAGTTATATTATGAGTTACTACAATGCTCATGCAAATATACGAATGTGAACCAATTATTTTAAATAAAAAAATATGACCCAGGTAATTTCAGGTTTCTTATCCTTCAAGTTTAGATTTCTTCTTGATTTAAATTAGTAAATTTTAGATTGACATACTCAAACAATTTTTTTCATCAGTCCATAAAAATACATTCACAAAACGAATTATTTCCGATTTATCTGATCTGGCTGTATCACCAAGTGCAGGTCACGTATAAGGCCAATAAGGAGTGAGTATCGACCACCGCCCGTATTGTAAAAGCCAGATGAATACCGGACAGTTGACAACCCTGATTTCAAAATCGTCTCGAGCCGATGAAAATCCATCGAATAAAAACACAACCTTGGCGAAGTTAAGAATAGAAGACGGCACACACATGTACGTCAAAAGATTCTACCGCCTTCTTTGAAGATAGTTCCGCATTTACTTTTAAATATGGAACAACATTAATAGTATGTCCAGATGACGTAGGGGAATAGAATGAAGATGAGATCGTGGCAAAGAAAGATTACGAACCGCGAACGCACAAATCCTTCGAAAAGAAAGATAATCTATGTGAAGCACCAAAGAAGCAACAGTGATTCCGTAGCGAAGGAGATGTGCATTAATTACGCCGACAATCCTGTCCATGTTCGATTTCATCGACTTCATCATCGGGAGAAGAAACAAATCGTATCCCCGATAACTCATTCAGACTGAAAAAGGATGACATGCCCTTGGCAAAGCCAAAGAAGACCTTCGCCCAGACCCAGCGACTGTTGGCAGTTCGCATTAATGATGAGCGCAAAAAATGCATTGGGTGCTGCTGACTCACTGGAGACAGTGAATGGAGAGAAGCCATAGTTAGAACATCACGCCCACACGCAGCTCCTTAGGGACATACGAGACGAAGCAGCACAGGCTTAAGACAGGGTGTCCAAAGAAGAAGGCGCAGCGCAAATCGAAGAACACGTTTCACGCAAAAACTCGCCATTTCACGCAAAAATCCAATAGAATCGTCGCGTTGCTAAAAACGGGTCTCCATGAAAACAGCAACATGAAACGCACGTTGCATAAACGCGATAGGCACATCTGAACATTATGAGGGTTATCCAGAAAGTAACCTCCGTTTTCGTGTAGTTTGAGAAGTACAGGGGGAATTGAAGTAATGACACACACAGTACGTCAGTACGCCTCGAGGTGCAGTGGCTGGAATTTCGTGGTGCTTTTCGTTTGTTTACTGTAGCGAGTCAAAATGCACAATGCAATTGAAAATCCCGCCTAATGTTCATTCTGTTCAGTGATAAGATTTGTATCTGAAATCGCCTCACATTCATTGGGAATTGTGCTGCGAAGGGACCAGATGTGATTGAGGGACAGTGTTGCGCGTCCGCGTCGGAAGCGTCCTTCAGTCAAAAGCGGACGGCCCAATGTTCGTGATAACAGACATGGCTGCCCGTCTGTAATCAACAATGTGCTCCAAATAACTGACGAAAAAGTTCGTGAGTACTGGCATTTTGCGATATGTGAACTCTCAAAGTTTTCCACAGATTTCTAGGTGTCCGGTGCATGAATTTGGTAACGACTTTGGTTAGGCTGTCACAAGTATTGTGCTCGTTGGACGCAATCTTCGCAGCAACCTTTGGCGGCAAAATTTTATGCCGAGGGAATTTGTAGGCCAGTTCCGAGATATGACATGTTTAAATTTGTGTGGCGGTAATGTGTATCTTGATGATTTTGACTCGAGCGGCTGCGCTTTTGTTTTCCATTTGTATCTCTTCCTGTATCTTCCACAACCAAAGTTTTCTCGACAAACTCGTGACAACAAACCGACAAAATATGAATGATCGTTCGGGATCTCTTTGTCACCCCGAGTTTCATGAAGCGAGACTCTTTTAAATATTAGGGCGGTAATGTAGAGTATGTACTAGTAGAGATGTGTGGTTTTGAAATTTAAAGAATAAATTTTATGTGTCTTTTCCACTGACTTTTATAGCTTCAAAGTTCGTTTACACTTGTATACATGTATGAGCGACTTGTCTGAGATGCATGTCAATTTGTATGAGCTAGGATAATATAGTTACTCAACAGAACCTCAGACAAATTCTGATACATTTTGAATGAGCATCATTCAGGATATACATGTATGCGCATAAAAGTCTCAAACGCGTATGCGTATGCGCGCCCCGCCATGTTTGTTTACATTGTGTTATTTTGTAGGTTATATCATTGTTGTCATACGTACTACATATAATCCTGAATATTTTCTGAAGTCTGGAGTAGTGCATATTATATTAATTGATTATTTTTAGATTTGTTTATTTCTTTAAAAAGATTAGTATATCATTTTGTGTTCTTCCCTCGCGATACACCAAGAATTCCCTGATACAAATCGCAAAGTTTAAACGCTACCATAGAGGTAGAAGTTTCAGAGCTCATACAATCGCAAACCTTCGGAAACTTGTGGATACATAGATTTCGTACAAATCGCTCATACATGTATACATGTGTAAATGTACCTTAACAAAGATTACATTCTGGATAGCCCTAATATTTAAAAGAGTCTCGCTTCATGAAACTCGGGGTGACAAAGAGATCCCGAACGATCATTCATATTTTGTCGGTTTGTTGTCACGGGTTTGTCGAGAAAACTTTGGTTATGGAAGATACAGGAAGAGATACAAATGGAAAACAAAAGCGCAGCCGCTCGAGTCAAAATCATCAAGATACACATTACCCTGAGGGAGGGTAGATAGAAAACCTGAAGGGAGGGGAAATTTACTAGTTATTCTTGCCCTGACTGTTGGTTTTTCGTTGTTCCCAACAGTGCTTAAAAATTCTAGATGCAGTCATCCATATACCAACGAAATACATTTCGCTGCGCTAACTTCCAGTATGTCCGCCAAAAGTCATTTTTCAATCTCATTCTTTTTTCTAAATATTGCAAATTTATTTATGCATTAATTATCCAATAATCATTTAGTCTCGAATATCCGTAAATAAAACTATAAATTCGTTAAGAGTTAATTCCAGGGTTTATTTAGTATACAAGGTGTATGTATATGTAGTGTATGTATATGTTTCTTTGTGTTCTGTATGTAAATGAAGCCCATTTTAATTTTGTTTGAGATACAGTACATATGTGAAGGAGCAGAAATACTTCTGAAGATATGTTTGCGGTCAAATCTAATCCATTTCTATGGGTAAGTTGAGTCCCTCGTCAATTGTGGTCATGTTCTCAGAATCCCATATCCTCTTTGATATTCTACTGATTGTGTATCAATATTTTCTAATCAGGGAAAAAGAATAGATAAGTTCTCACTGGTTTAGAAACCCTCAATTTCTTTTATCATTTCCAACACTTATGACTGTACAGACATATTTATAGTCTTTTTTTTTGGTAATAAAAACTCATTTAGTGATATTATACATACATAATTAGTTCTTTCTATATGTATTTTAGAAGATTTTTAAAAGTACTTTAACTTGTCGCATCACAAATTTCAGCTCACTAAGTGAAATAATTTTGAGGATAGACACATTCAAAACGCGCCGGTTATAGCGCTAATTTCCAAACTTCAAAGATACGTAACTAAAGAAATGAATTGTAAGAAAAAACCATGAATTTTGTGACTTTCATATAAACCAGTATACCGACGAGAAAAAAAATCTAATTCTGTAGCATTGTTCACGTTATGGTCATCAAATGGAATGATTCATTACTCGTAATTTTTATATTAGTTATATAACGTTCCGTATAGTCAGAAGAAACATAAATAAACCATACACGTGACTACAAAAACTGAGCGGAGAATAACATGATCAGTGATAGGCAGGAGTTGGGTTAAATTCCGGATTATCTCTGCAGTAGAGTTCATCTCGCATTGCGTAAGCTATGGTATCTTACACAAGTTCACTATTATTGGGAGAAAAAAAATGCGAAGTAAGATATAAATGTGGTAAATTTCGATGAGTTTCAGATAAGTATTCACGAGGATGATATAATATTCAGAATTTGCTCACTTCCCTTCACATATTTATATAGAATCTGGACTTCCAAAAGTATTTTTTTTATAGTTTCAATACCTAAATTACCTAATACACGAATAGTATAAAATTCATAATAATCGTTGCATAAGTTAAATCCATTATCCACGAGTAAACGTTTTCCTACACATTCGAACGTTCTTATACCGTTAAGCCAACATCATGCACAGAAATGTACTAAGGCGATAAGTAGTACGATATGATATATACGAAGTAAAAGAAAACCGAAATTGGACTTTTCCCCAAACAAAATCCCATAAATTGTACTCTATACAGTGTGAGAAATTGCTGTATTCACACGGATGTATGACATGTGAGTAATGATTGAAATAATTTCAAATGGAGAAAGTAACTGCATCTACAATTTTCGGAGAATAAAATAATAGACAGCAAATATTTTGTTTACAATTGTAGAGCAATGGTGTAGATACAGCGCGAGGGTGGGGAAGAAGTCACATAATTATATTTTTTACAAGGGAACGTTCAGACCAGACAAATTTACAATCGGTACCAAGTTCTCCGGTAAGTCAATACGTTTCCTTCCCAATTCATTCACCATAAAAGTATAATGCGGAAGAGTAGACCTTAAACCTAAACCTCGTTGGGAGCCGTATAATAATGATAATTATACTATGAACGACATATTATTGTATAAAAATTATGTTATTTAAAGCATTATCTTACGAAAAATCTGTTAATTGAAAATGACTATCCTTACTAGAATGAAAGTGTAAAAGTGCACCTGTATACAACTGTTGGCGGAGACTTCACTGAATTCAGAAAGTAAGTTAACTTGAAACCCAGAAATGGTCAAAGGATAAGGAAAACAGTGGTAGAATACACAAGCGGTGGAATCCTGACAGACTGAGGATTGAGAGCATATTGCTATTGTATTGTAGAGGTTCACTAAGATTCAAAAGATGAGATTTGGGTGCAATGTTCAATTTTCAGCATCATCTCACGAACTGATGAATCTCGATTTTTGAATATAAACATTGAAATAACAGGAAGGGTAAAACACTAATATAAAAAATCACGTGCGTAGCCGAGGTGGGGTCTTCGGTTTTTAATTTGCACACGCCCGGAAACTTATACCTAGCTACGGGACTGTAACGGAGAATAGAACATAATACATAGCACCGTGATACTGGACAACCATGATATCCGATCCACCATCCCACTTCCGAGGGAATCTTATCGAAACGCATTTCTCGTTGCGGCAGCCAATCAGCGGTTAATTACAACAGACACTCACTAACAAAGCTAGTCCCCTCTTTTGGTCGTTGATTCTCCACCCTCGCCGCAGGAGCCACTCCAACATGGATCTCGACACAGAAGCAGCATCCATCCTCTTCCCTTATCCACTCACAATACATTCATGAAAACCTACACATTTATTCCAGTTCTATTAATTTTCATTCTGATAACTCTCAATAATTACAGTAAAAATCGACAAAAAAAGAGGAAGCCGAAGAGGAATGAGATAGCCTTAATATACAACTAAATGATAAACATTTCGAATATAGATTGTTAATGAACAAAATTTCCAAGAAATTTAAGACTTTGGAATGGTTAATGAAAAATATGATTTTACGTCAGAATGAAGTGATTGAACAGGGTGAGTTTCTCTCTATTGTGCGATTTTACAACTGAAAATAATACAGCACTTTTTTTTTATCACAAAAGCTTTTGTTGTTAATGTGTTAATATCAACTTCATTTATACAAAAATGCATTCATTTCAACTACACTGAGGATATTAAACACAATGTTTTGGACAGCAAAACAACATTCCAGTCGAAGGACAAATTGTAAATGTTGAATCAATTAAATCGGAACATACATATATACACTCGCATTATAATACTCAAAGAGCTTATCTTGCATAGCAGTGAACGTTTGTGAGCAGAAGAATTAATACGATTTGACAATATGACGTTGAAGCCTGCTGGGGGAGCTATTTTCGCAATTACAGAGCACATCGTAATTTAATAATCCGTTCTTCCTCAGGGGAAATAACACACGGAGCAATGTGATCTCTCTCGCAACAAACGAATGCATCATAGAATTCTGCATAAAATAACGTTTTCATGCGTGGACTAATCCTTCAAGCTCCCTGGCAATAGTTGGGTGGACCATTTATCTAGCGTAATAAATTGAACTAGAGGTACACAATCGTGACACATACTTATCTCAGTCTTCCCATAGGCTAGAAAAAATAGAGAAAATAATTTCTGGGGGTATAAGCGGTTTGTACATGTCTTCATGCGTAATAAAGTAATATGAACGCAAAAAGTAAACTACAGTATTCCACTATGAAATCAACGTATAAAATTTTCCCAATTACAATTCTTATTTACATTTTTGAGAAAAAAAATCGAAACAAGAATTCAAATTTAATATTTATTTTCTTTAGTTGTTAATTTATTCCAAGAACAGTTGGAGCTATCTCCGCCACATCTATTTTCTAAAACCTGCATTGTAGATGTAAAGATTTGTTTTCGAACCTCTTATCTATAACGTCTGGTTTGTTTCCATGGCGGACAATATTTTAAAGACACCAGTTTCTCAGTATTAGTGTACCCAAAATCTAGTGGCTGTTTTTCCTGTTTTTATTAACAATTTAATTCAACTTCTCAGCAAAATTCAAAAAACTCGAATTATATTGATTACAAGCAAATACGCATTACTACACAGAAAATTACTACAAGTGACTCCCTGCCTCTCGGCAAGGGCATAACAGGGTTATCTTCTTATATTTATTTATTATACTTCTATTTATGTACATTACGCGTCATCATACGTTGTCCCTGCGAAAGAGGCAATGGGCAGAATATCTACCTTCATAGCAACCATTACTGTTCTTACTCTTGAGAATTGGCTTCCAGTATTCTCATATAAATTTTGTATTCTTTTCACAAATCAGTTAATAAACATGTCTACAATTTTATTAGAAAAAACTGTTAATCTAAATATTTAAAAAAACCGGCAAATGTTGAACCCACGAGTTGCCATTACGTATCCGTTTATCTCTAAGATCATCAGGTTCCAAAACAACGCAAAATTGTGAAATCAGGGTCGAGAAGACAGACGCAGCTACCACAACCACTTCCGCCATGCCCACCACTCGCAACCAGCGGACGCGACCTTGACTCGCACACAAGCGATCAATACTTCGAGCCCTGCCGTCGGTCGCCGCCCCCGCGCGCCCACGCGTCATCCTTCTACGTCATTGCTGACGTCATACTCTCCCCGTTTGGCAATGGACCACCGCAGCGAGCGCCAGCTTCGCTCGGTGCGAATTTCAGTCGATGAGAATTCTCCACGCTCTTAACGGAGGAAATTGGATTTCTATTTCGTCGCCTGATAAATGCAGCCCGAAAAGGAGGTGGGTATTTCACGCCATGTTAGTGAGACCATAAAAAAATCTTCAAATGAAGTCCACTCCATCTTCCATAGAATGAAATAATCACAACTGCTAAACATCGAAACACACACATGCAAAATTTATTTCTTTTTTTCTATCCGTAATACATTCTTATATAAAAAAATATACAACCGTTCGTTTCAAGTTAAACGATTGCTTGGCAAGATGAAGCGACTTAAGTTACCAAAACTAATGTGACACAACTTACAAAATACTAAAATAATCTATAGCCATATCTCAATTATCGAAATGTCGTGAACACACGTCTCCCAAAGTGTCACTTTTGTTCAACAAGAATGTGTCCAACTTTCCTCTTTGGTCACATATGTTCAACTTCCGGCTGCGTCGAATATTTACAACCCATTTCGCGCAAGGACAATGAAAGGTCAAGTAATGCATTCAGCATGCTCCACGCGTCAAATTTATTTTATTGTGAAACAGTTATTTACAAACAAGTCAACGCAAGACATGAAGAGCTGGAGCGTAGGAATGTCTGCACATGTTCGATTTCCTAATTCAACAATATTTATAGTTGTATGAAACCTTGGGGAAAAATGTTAGTGAACACAACATAAAATTAAAATGAAACGTGAGCTGTTGAAAATCCGCAAGTTGATAAAGCGTACTTCTGATGTATGTACTAACGCACGAGGAGAATCATGTTTTTGCGTCAGTTATATGACAAATCATACCACGAAATTTATACGTTGAGGCATTATAATGGTTAGAGGGATTCGGAATAGAACGAACAGAGTAGCTGCATTGGAAATGAAAAAGTACTTTTTTCAAAGTCCATGCACGTAGTTTTCTCGACACATTTCAATTTCAAGTGAAAGTAAGATCTTTGCGGAAAGTGATCTCGCCCATTCAAATAATTTAATTAAGAACGCTGTCACCTGACTACAAAGGATGAACTTACGGAAAGTGAATCATCCGAAAATTACAAGTCAGCAAGTCAATTTATAAACCTTAGATTGCGCAATTGCAGATGCTATTCAAAGTAAGTAATCATATGTCCCCAAACAAAAAACAACATAACATTCCAAAGACTTCAAAAAGTTAGTGTCAGCGAAAATACGACAGAACAATTACTAAAGGAGGAAGTTATGAAATCATCTCACATCTAAAAACAAAAGTTCGTATGAATATCAATATGAGAGAGAGAATGAGATGGCTCAAAAAGAAATTAAAAAGTATAAGAGAAAAATATAAGAAATTATAACTAAATAAAAAATTATAGCAGTAAAATTTCATTATTTTATTAGAAATAATAAACTAAAAATATGGACGAAAAAAAGTACCCTAGCTCCACTTTTACGTCTTTATGTAAACATTTTTATTAACAGATTTTATCACGAAATGGGAAAATAGGAAATAATGAAATTCACTGAACACAGTATCTGATCCAGGAATGTATTTTGGAAAGAGCTAAGATTTCCGGGTGCTCTGATGGTATGGAAAAAATTGAAAGTACATAATAAAGCAGCGTTAAGGCAGTTAACGATTCTTTAAGAATATAATTTTGTTACCCCTCCCAAAAATCTAAATAATAGGCCTATGCACCAAACATAAGTTTCATACAAAATACAAGAAAACTTCATTTATTCACTAATTTGGTGGGATGGGGAGAGGGGGAGCTTGAGCCTGAAACCCTTTTAAGTCCGCTATTGATTGATAAGAGAAGTCTGGAAAGAACGTTGATTCCATATACGATTGTCGTTGACAATTCTTGCATTAATTAGATGCATATAGATCAGAATCATCAGATATAAACAAGGGTGAAACACACTCCACGGGAGGTCACCTGTTCGTGACTCACAGTCACATCGCTGCGCACAGCAGAATGATGCCAGGAAAGAAAGGAAAGAGTCAGTTGGTGAGTCATTAAGCAGAGTCGCTGCCGTGAATTCCTCGCCAACTTCGTTCAGCGCCTTTGTGAATGCAAGCCTCAAGACCTTGACGTCTGTGCGCCACGTGCTTCTGTACTGCCCCAATGAATCAACTAAGTGACATGTCTCGCTGATTTAGTCGTCGTGAACGAATCGTCCAAAAGCACTCCCCTCATTTCAATTAAAAGTTAAAAAACATCTTAACTCTTCTCCTTTCTCAACGTATTGACACGTTTGATATACTAGATTTCGTAACACTCCTCAATATTTCGTCAAGATTTACATCACAAAGCAGCTGAAATATTTAATAATATACTACAAAATTCCAATACATTCTATGCGAATTTGAATATTTAATAACTCAACCTATCTCGTAAAACTGGATTGCTCGTAACTAACCAGGAGGAGATCGAACCGTGTACAGCGACAAGAGCGCTGCCCCTCGGCGAAATCTCTCAGTCTCGAGCTGTTTCTGCGCCTCGTCACTAGATAGAGCGCGTTCCGATGAACGCAAATGTAGAATGGCACCACTTCCACAGACACGAGCGGGGAGACTGGTTTTTAATTCATTGCATTGGTACATTTTCGGTGCCCAAACGACACTTGATTTAATCTTTAATAGATAAAGTAATTTGAAATGTTAAATTAATTTTTCTGATATCCTGATTATAAAAATCACGTGTTCACGTATGTTTTTACTCTTTTCGTTACGTTTAACTTTTGATCCTCGATTTCAACTGTTAATTTACGACAAAAAAAAACCGCTGTAAGCGAAATGTATTTATTTTGAGTTTTGCTATCATAGCGAAAGTACATAGGAAGTTTTGTTTTCGACGGAAATAAAATAGAATGTTATTGAAGAATGTACTAGCAGCAATTCCGGAACCTGATGAATCCAAGTGTAGTTGACACTTCAAATGCATGAAATTTCTCAATGTCAATATTTTATTTCCTTCTCCGTTGGTAATCGTAATATATATATATATATA